>BSBM01000230.1:8650000-9105115 GCA_027924585.1 Larix kaempferi
TATATATCAACAAAGATCACTACTTCACCCTTAAACTGAATTTTGGAGAAGGTACCAATACTAAGGTGGAATTACTTGGTCTTTGGAGTGTGCTTACTATTTCTCTTGTTATGGGATTGGATGAAGTGACAGTATTTGGAGATTCTAGAGTAACGATAAAATGGGCTCAAGGGGAACACAACTTAAATGTGATTTCCTCATATTATTAGTGTTGTCGAACAAAGGAGAAGATCCAGTACTTCAGTAACATTACTTTTGAACATATTTATCGAGAGCACAATTGGATGGCTGATACTCTGTCTAAAGAGGCACACTTAGGAATCGAAGGAATTATCAGTTGGGAAGAAATTCAAGATACACAATGTATTGACTCTGGCAGAGTCAACATTTTTGAAATTAGCAGATATACACTGAATGTAGAAGTCTTTTTTGTGTAGGCACTACAGTTTATTTTTGATGAAATATTTGACATAGAAAGAACGAAGGCACAGTTTTTATCATAAGTCTCACTTATATGACTTATGTATATTTTGTACTATTTGATTCATCTAATAAATAACCATAATATGTTTTTTTTTCCAATAAATTTTTTTTTTATTACAATTTAAAATATAAATAAAATATACTGTCATTAAAAAATATTAATTTCTATAAATAAATGGAATAGATACTATGTTACATTTTTATTAATCTTATAACCATATTAAAAATATGTTTTCATATTATAGAAGAGATATTAATATCCGTAACTAGGTAATAGAAAAGAAATTGATATCAATAATAACAAGATCATATAAGAGAAGGTGAATCGCATTAATGTTAATTAATTTGTTTCCCAATGAATACATGTAACTACAATGAAAAACGCTGTGTGAGGGTTCTTACAAGAAAAAATGGATGAAAAAACTTAACAATGAGGTCCACAATAACATACAACCATAGGAACATGTTCATATGCATAAGAATGCAGACACGTTTTTCTTTCCATAACTTGCCACGTTGTATTCCAAGTCATACTTTAAAAAAAATGTGCATTCTTAAAAACTCACAAGCATGATTAACATGCGAAAATTACTATGCATTCGCATATTTGTTTGTTCTTCCAATGGAGGAGCAAAATAGAGAGCGACTCGACGAGCAACACGAGGAGTGATCACGAAGTGTACACATTTTATTATAGAGGTTTATTTACATTTTTTATTATTATATTTCACAAATATATTAATTTATAATAATGAATAAAATTATATATTTTATTATTCTTTAAATATAAAATATAATCTTATTATCAAAAATGAAAAATGAATATAGATTAATGGGTATTTATTATTAATGTGAAACCTAGAACATAGTTATTTATATTTTATTTACAATTATTTCAAAAACAATTATTATTTGTAAAATGGTTATAAAACTAAAAAATACATATATGTGGTGTGACTACATACTTTGCACAATAATTGTTATTTTTATTATTAATAAAAAAGAAAAGACACTTGGAAAATTTAGTTGAAAGAGGGGACACCACCATGAAACAAAGAACAAGTGTAAAGCAAGTAGGAGATATTTTGTCAATCAAATCCAATCTAAAATTTCAACCACCATAAAAGGTCTTAAATCTTAGGGATTAAATGATTGATTGAGATTTGATTGAGATGGCAAAAGACCTACGAAAAAACTATAAATTGGTGCACAAAGATAGCATAGGACCTTGTGTTGTACGTGAAGAAATTATTGCTATGAGTGCATGTTGTTGAGTATTTATCTTTTGATTGGATGTCTATCACTTGGCTTTTTATTGAATCAGAGAGAGAGTGTTTTGTTCAAGCCTTGCTTGCTAATTTTTTGTGCATGGTAATGATCTAGCTTAGGTGTGAAGTTGGATAAAGAGTTTGTTATCCTCTCATATAGTTGGGAGTAACTGAATGTCTAAATATGTTTTTCCATTCTTTTAGATAATTATATTATGTCATTTTTATAAAGAAATAGCAATAATGTGAATAGCAATGGAACATACAATAACATACTAACATAGCAACATGTTCACATTCACAAGAATGCAGGCACATTTTTCTTTCCATAAATTGCCAAGTTGGATTCCACGTCATACTTTAAAAATAAGTGTGCATTCTTAAAAACTCACACACATTATTAACATGCAAACATTCCTATGCATTCCCACATTTGTTTTGTATTAATAAAAGGGGTCATTTGTTTTACAACGTAAAAATGTGTAGCATGTTCTTCCAATGAAGGGGGAGCAAAATAACGAGCCGCTTGAGGAGCTATAGGAGTGATCACGAATTGTACACATCTTATTTTACTAGCTATTTGTGGAGATATCAAGTTTATTGCAATATTTTATTATTATGTTTTACAAATCTATTAATTTATCATAATGAATAAATTTATATATTTTTTTATTTTCTAAATATAAAATATAATCTAATTATCAAAAAATGAAAAATGAATATAGATTAACAGATATTCATTATTAATGTGATACCCGAGAGTATTTTTATTTATTTATTATTTAGAATCATTTAAAAAACAATTATTATTTGTAAAAGGGTTATAAAACTCAAAAATACTTACATGTGGTGTGATTAGATACTTTGCACAACAATTATTATTTTTATTATTAATAAAAAAAAGAAAAGACACTTGGAGAATTTAGTTGAAAGAGGGGACACCACCATGAGACAAAGAACAAGTATAAAGCAAGAAATATTTTGTCAATCAAATAAAATCTAAAATCTCAACCATTGTTGACATAGGGTCTTTCAATAGGGGTTCACTCTGTTGTCAACAACACGAATAACCCCTTATTCATTGGCCCATAAAGGAGTTACCTTTCCCAGTAAAACCTGCAAAGCAGGTGAGGTCGCACCCGAGGCGGATAATGGTGCTGCAGGAACCAAGCTTCTGCAGTTTTACGAAGAAGATATGTGTGCATTGACCAGAGATTACAATATTCGCTACAGTCTATTTAACCAAACATTTGCATGTTTATCTCAAAGCATATTCAACAACATATTCGCATTAACAAACAACATGTATCTACACAAATCAACAGAGAGCATTTAAATAACCCATCATCGCATAACACTAGAATTCATAACCAAACATATTCGTTCATTAACATCTGCGAACGAAAATCGTAGGGAATAACAAAACCCAAAAGATTGCATTAATCTCTCTACTTCGATGCCCTTAGGCTTACAATATACTTCTATTTGTATGCGTCTATCCTATTACAAAAATGGCCCATATTGGCCGACTTAGCAATTAAATATTCTAAACTATTCTTGCGCTTTCTTAGACTTCGCGGTAATTCCTTCTTTCACGGGATTTGGCTTTCGTTCCTGTCGGCTTCCGCGCTTCTTGTGGATCTATCTCATGCCAACAGGCCCCCAACACAAACTTGTGGCTTGTCTCGAGCCACCTCAGCCAGACTCTGTTGTTTTGCGCCCACCCTGTATTGTGCTCAGTCTCTAAAACTGTTCTTGTTGTCTGGAACTTGCTGTTGTGTTTTTCCTATCTCCATCCATCGGTCACCGGTTCGCTGTCAAGTACTTCTTGCACTCCTCTGACAGTCCCTTCTGCTATTCTCCGGATTCTACTGGTTCGTTCTTCTGCTATTCTTATAGAAACTAAAGGTTATTGGCATCTCTAAAGTGGACAATAGGCCGATTGCTCTGGCACACCTGTTTCGCAACTTGGATTTTCTCCTACCAGAGTTAGGAGGCTGGCTCCCTTGTTCTTCTGGTGTTCACTAGACCCGTGAAGCTTCGAACTACCACCACATACTTAGACATCTCGGGTGAAACATCGTCGTTGTGACACCCAATTGTCCTGGCTTCTTTCTTGTCAAGGAGCTCATGGATGCTCCTCATTCGGGCCCGCAGCGCACCTGGGGTGCTACTGCATGAAATGAAGTGAATAATTTCCATAGCCTCCTTGGAATTCCTAACTTAAGCAATAACCTCACTAAACAGAATGGATTTCTTTCATTTGTTGAATGCACTGGTGGTTGTCTAAACCCCTGGTGCTTGTATTTATGCAGTCTCATTATTTGGGGTGTCTGCCCGAAACTTCCTCTGCGAATCTGCTTGCCTCATGCACTGATTCAGTCATCATTTCTCCGGGGTGTGATTACCAAGCGTCTTACATGCGTGGTGGGTGACCATACTATCTCCATTGGTTCTTCGTGTCATCCTCGTGCGATGTATCGTTCATGGTGCCAACATCCCTGTTGCTACTATGTATTCTTAGGTGCTTGGCGTCGACGGTGCTTTCGGTCAGTCAATCATCATTTATGTTCACCTGATCTATCATCTCTGCCCATTCCATCTGCTAGTTGGTTGGTGTTGATTTGACAGGGTGGTAATCCTCCTGCTGTCGTAGTGATCCCACCTTTCTTTGTGCGCATCCCTCTTGGGCGATACCTCTCTTTTTTTCCTTTTTGTTTTACTACTATGTCGGATCACAATGATAGAGCTTTAGCCTATTTCCGTTCACCATGTGAGGCAACAATACCCCATCTAAGGTTTGTAGCTACACTGCACCACTGTTAGTGACAAAATTGATGATATAGGTTCCTAACCAGTGCATTTGTAATTTACCTGGGCATTTCGCGAACTTGCTGTCATATAGAAACACCATGTCGCCTTTCTAAAAGTATCTCTGCTTAATGTGAAGGTCATGCCATGCTTTCTGGCGATCCTTTTCAACCTGATGGTGGAATCCTGCGATGAACTGATCTTCTTCTAAGTGTACTAATTATGCTAGTCATTCTTTCAACCCACTGTCATCGCTCATAAGTTTGGCGACTGCAATATGCAAACTTGGAATGATATATTCCATTGGCATAACTGCTTCTTTACCATAGACCAGTTTGAATGGAGTTTGGCCAGTTAATCGCTTTCCTGTGGTTCGATAGGCCCAGAGGATTGCTGGAATTTTAAGATCGCAATCGTCTCAATCTGTGTTGCATACCTTTGTGAGGTGTGTTCCAGGATTTTGTCGAATTCCTGTAGCGTGACCTGGGGTACTAATGGCATCTCGTCCCATCTCGATGGTTTCCTAGTGCATTAACAGACATCGCAGGTTTTGGCATTGTCAGTGGCCTAACTATGCATGGTTGGCCACCATAACCCGGCTATCAAGATCTTCTTCGCAGTGGCCCGACCTCCATAATGTCCTCCGACAATGCCATCAAGTGCCTCGGCTAAAATCCATTCTTGCTCATGTGGGAGAATGTAGTGGCGTAATATCTCATCGGGGCCCATCTTGTACAACTTTCCTACGATTAGTTGGAAGTCCGCAACCCTGAAAACTAACTGTTTCTTCTGACTGGTGGTGAATTCCTCTAGTGCCTTTATTGTTGCTAGGAACTGAATAATTGGTTTGTAGTAGTCGTCGATCATTCCAACTTGGAATAGATGAGCATCTGGTAATCCTTCATTGATGCTTCGCAGTTCCTCCCCTAACTCGATCTTTGATAGGTGGTCTAGTCCTGCATTCAACTGTCCTGGATTTACGATGATTTCAAAATCAAATTCCTGAAAGAGTAGTAGCCATCGGCAAATTCCCCCCCCCCCAACACAAGCTTGTTCCCCAAATACTTTAGCGCTAAATGGTCGATGAACATTTTGAAGTGGCCCCCTAAGAGATAATGTCAAAACTTTTGTAGGGCATAGACCATCGCTAGTCCTTCTCGCTCAGTGGTTGTATAATTCTTTTCTGCTGTCGACAACTTCCTACTTGTGAAAGCTATCGAATGGTCGATGTCACCTTCACCTGGTTGGGCCAAGATAACATCGAGTGCGATGGACGACACATCGACGTGGACATGAAACTCGTTCTACCAATCTGGGAAGGAAAGGATGGGTGCTTCCACCATCTTTGTCTTCAAAATTTCTAAGCTCTTCTGGCATTCTTTGTTCCATTCGAATTTTGCATCCTTCTTTAGGAGTTTCTCCATGGGTGCTGTGATTGCGGCGTATCCTCTGATGAACTTGCGGTAATAGCCTGTGTGGCCCAATGTTGCCCTGAGTTGCTTAACTGTTGCTAGAGGTGGAAGGTCAACAATGATGACAATCTTTGTTGGAGCAACTAACAGGCCCTCCTTGCAAACAATGTGTCCCAGCAATTTCCCGAATGGGGCACAAAAGATTCATTTCTTCAAGTTAAGAGATATCTGGTGGTGATGACATCGTTCTAACATTAGTCTGAGGTTCGCAATATGGTTCTTGACTAGCCCATAGACCGTCCAATTGTCCATTTATACTACGAGAAATTTATGGATATAGTCTTTGAATGCCCCAACTACGAGTCATGAGAATATTGCGAGGGCATTTTTCAGACCGAACGACATCACTGTATATTGGTAACACCCCCATTCCGTGACAAATGTTGTCTTATGCCTATCCTCCTTCACAATCCTAATTTGGTGGTATCCTGAGAACCCATCTGTAAACGAATAAATTTCCTAACCACCAACTCCTTCGAGTACTTCATCTGTGAATGGTGTCGGGAATGGGTCGTGTAAACACGCATTGTTCAACTTTCGTAGGTCAACACAAATTATCACTTCTCCGATTTTCTTATCTTGGATGACCATCGAACTAATCCATTCCAACTCTTCGATTGGCTCAATGATGCCCACTTCTAGCATTATCTCAAGTTCATCCTATACTCGTTCCTTGTGTCATGGTTTTAAGCGATATGGTCTTTGTTTAACCAGCTTCGCATCAGGTTTCAAGGGAATCTTCATTTCGCCGAGGTCCTCGGAGATTGCCTTCATTTCTGAGAATTTCGTTGGGATCAAGTCCTGAAACTCATGCAGCAGATCTATCATATTCGTGATAGTCGATTCGTCCCAATAATCGCCAATGCTCACAAATTTTGGGTTTTCTTCCGACTCGATGTTTACCTTCATAATCTTCAATGGCTGGTTGTACTTGTCGGGTGGCAGCTTAGGTGCCTTCACGTTGCGACTGCCTTCGGACTCTAACACATATGTGGCTCTTGGGTCGTCGTCATCATCATTTGATTCTCCTAAGATGTTGCAGCAGTCCATCATCATTTCGGGTGTCATGGTCCATAAGAGTTCTGATAGCTGCAATATTGGATCCACCTCAAAAATATTCTTCTTGATTGCCTCAAGTGCATTATGGATGATGGGATTTTTGTTTGATAAGGAGAACATTTGGCTAAATCCAATTGTTAATTGATCCCAAGAACTTGTACCGAGTTACAGCTCCATTGCGACATACCAAATCCATGGTACTTCATCCAACGTATGGACGAAGGCATGCACCCACTCCTGTTCCAGTCATGTTTCCCATTGGTGCAGACACGTCTTCACATTTTTGTTTGGGTTACCCTGGCCATCGTATCTTTGTCCGTTCCATGCTGCGGTGTCGCCAAAATGTACCTCCAGGAGGCGTCATCATAGTGGCTAGTTTGATATCCTTAATTTATGCGCTTCCCACTAGCATGCAGGAGTAGCCTTCAAGGCTTCCTCCAAGGCCAAGAGTCTTTGTGGTTCTGCTACCTTTCCTTCGAATTTTGTTAAGAAGGTGATAAAATTTGGTAACCCTTCGTACGTTGGTAATGCGCACTCCTCAATAGCCACCCAACGCACTGACTGTGTAATCCTTTCACATCTGCGAAATGATACTTCGTGAAGTCGGTTTTTCCAATTTTCCAGTGCCTCGTCTGAGTTCGAAGATGCTAAGCTAGAGCTATGCCATTCTAACTCCCCTTCATTAGTTGGATTGATGTAATCTTTAGAAATATTATATAGCCTATCCCATCCTTCCCTATCTTCGTCTTTGGTGGGCTCTACCTATCGTTGTCCTTTCGCAGGGTCTAGTGGTGCGACAACCCTTATTTCTCGATCTTCAAATGACATGATCCACTTCTTGAAGTTGATGATTGCCTAATTTTCCATTGCCCAGTTGATTCCCAATAGTGTTGGATCTGGATAGATGTTATCTACTATCTCTATGACATCGAAATTGACATATGTTTGAAGTCCTTCAATTTCGACGGGAAGTTGACATACTCAGCCAAGAGGGGTGACCTTGCTTTGGTTTGCCAATTGCAGCTATACTGGTGACCAAGTCATTTGTCGTTTTCCCATTGTTTTCGATGTTCATTTTGTCAGAATTTTCACATATGAACCGAAATCCAAAATGATGGAGTCGACGTCGAATGCTCCTATTTGTGCCGACATCCTCATCTCTCTACCTGTCTTCCTTTTCTTATGTATGTGATTGACCCTGGGTTCCTGATGTCTGCCCTCCTGTCGACTCAATAGCCTGGATATCTCCTCCAATGCCTTCTCATCTCTTGCAAATTCAAAACAACTCCCGATGAATTCTCTTACGGTAGTGGCCTTCCGCCGTGATTTTGTTCGATCAAACATCGGTGGCATATCGTAAATCTCAACTTGAGGAGATGCATTCCTCTTCCGCCCTAACACTCCTTGCTGTGCCTTTGAGAAGACATCCTTTTCGGCATCCGCATCGAAGGTGACATGTTTCGCTGGTCGAACGGTATGGTGCGGCTAGTCAGCTCTTGTTATTACTTTTCCTTGTGTCACTATTCCCACTATCGTAGCTTGATTCCTGGCTTCCATCGATATCTTCTGTACCGTCTGTTGGTTCTGGTTCTGATTCTGGTTTTGGTTAGGTGGAGGTGGTAGGTTCTTCATCTGCCATCTAACGATGAGTTGTGGGAAATCATTGATGCTATGGTCCACTCCACTACAGTACATGCATTGTGGGGCTGGGTTGGGGCAATCCCTTGAGAAATGTCCTTGTTGCCCACAATTGTAGAATGTAGGAGGTCCTCGACCCCATCCAGTGGCTCCTCTTCTGGTGACACCACCACATCCTCCCCGGAATCCTCCACCAAATCCTCTGTGTGGCGGTCCGTACTGCACCTGCTGGTACTATGGTTGCTGATACTACAGTTGTGGGTATTGTTGATACAGAAACTGTTGGTACTGTGGTTGCGGATACTGTGGTGCGCCATACTGTAGTTTCCCATACCGTCCCTTGTAAAATTGTGGCATCTGCATAAACTGTGGTTTGTTGTTGGGCATACTACAGCTGCTACAGTCCCAATTGTCGCTCTTCTCCCTTTACCAGCTATGCCTCCATGTTCCGTTCTTGTAAAAAATTGTGTGCTCTGCAATCCTTCTCTTCATGCCCCAGTGATCGACAGAATTTACAATACAGATTCGTTGGTTTCGACACTATCTTCTGTAAGTATATGCAGTCCTCTGGTCGATGCCCCCTGGCCTAGAAAATGGGACACCATGGTAGGCCTTCCAACCGAAGGGGGTTTGACGCCCCTAAATTCAAATACTGCTGAAACGCTGAGCAGTTATCCTTATGGTGGCCTTTCATCCTGCATCTGGTGCACCATACATCTGTGCAGTTATTTTTCCTTTGCTTCATGTCCTCTAATTGGAGCGTCAACGCAGCCAGTTGTGCTTGAATCTTATCTATTCCAGCCCCAGTCTCTCGGATCGGCGAAGCCTCTAGCTTCATCACAATTTCTAATACTTCGGCTTGATCCATAACCTTCTGCTGCATCAATGGTCCTCTAATATGTGGTACCAGCCCAACGATAAACCACTCTTTCTGTTGCAGGTCGTTTATTGAAAAGATGACTTTCGCTATTAGTGTCTTGTATCTCTGATCAAACTCCCATACTGGCTCATTCGGGTATTTCCTAATATATTTGAGCTTAGTAATGTACTATGCTTCTGACTTGGGTTTTCTAAACTCCTGAAGCATCGTTGCTTTTATTTCTGCCAACTTTTTTCCTAGAACCTTAGTATATTTTATGAACCAGTCTAGCACACGACCCCGAAAGGTCATCGCAAACTACCCCTTTTTGATGTCTTCATTTTGGTCCTGCTTCACAGTCCACATTGCTTCGCATAAAATCCAAAATTGTTCGTCCACCATCGCGGCGTTCCTACTATTGTTACTTACCAATGCGCTACTTTTTCCACTACACGTGGGACAGCTCTGCAAATTATTTGTGGTGTTTCCTTTAAATTGATAGGTGGCGTGCGGGGTCGAAGGTATGTGGTAGCTTATGATCTACCCTTCTTCTAGGGTAGCCTGGTCACCGCCTTTCTCGTCGTAATAAGGGAGCTCTATCCTCTATGGCCCTATTGCGTAGTCTTCCCTTCCGATCCTCTCGAGGGACTCTTCCTCAGTCCTGCTCCTCTTATCAGGACATCGAAATATTGTTCTACTTCTCAAGGTGCCACAGTCTTCCTCAACTTCCCTTAGAAATTCGTCATCACTCATGTCCATCTGCCCTGCATCTTTCCTAATGGACCTGTAACCATGTGATACCTACAACCCCTGCACACTGATCTGTCTACTCATCGGAGGTCATTTTCATCATGCCTTTTCTGCATACCAGCATCTTAATCCACCGGTTTAGCGATAGGACGAACCTACCCCTTGGGCCCTTGAAAAATCGTTTCTTCGTGTCGTTGTAAGAACTGTTGGTATTTATCACAAAATCAGTGATGTACCCCTCTAGGATACTATCGATCTAGAAATTGACAGCCCTTGATACTGCATTGTTGGTTTGCTTCAGCTGTCGAATTAGTTCTAGAATCCACTGATTTGATCCAATACTCTGGTTGGTATGTCCTCTGAATGTCACCTGTGCGAGCCACTCTTGTAGTATTATTGGGAATTCAGTGAAGAATATTTCATGGATATCCGAGTGTATGTGCTTTTGTAACCAACTTTCTACTATCTCTACCAGGTTCATCCTTTCATCTTTCGCAAACTCTTCTGGTTTCTAACTGAACCACTCTTGGATCTCACCTGAGGCGGATAAGGGTGCAGCAGGAACCAAGCTTCCACAGTTTTACGAAGAAGATACACGTGCATTGACCAGAGATTACAATATTCGCTATAGTCTATTTAACCAAACATTCACATGTTTATCTCAAATCATATTCAACAACATATTCACATTAACAAACAACATGTATCTACAGAAATCAACAAAGAGAATTTAAATAACCCATCATCGCATAACACCAAAATTCATCACCAAACATCTTCGTTCATTAACATCTGCGGAACAAAAATCGTAGGGAATAACAGAACCCAAAATATCGCATTAATCTCTCTACTGTGATGCCCTTAGGATTACAATATACTTTGATTTGTATGCTTCTATCCTATTACAAAAATGGTCCATGTTGGTCGACTTAGCAATTAAATATTCTAAACTACTCTTGAGCTTCCTTAGACTTCGTGGTAATTCCTTCTTTCGCGGGATTTGGCTTTCGTGCCTATCAGCTTCCGTGCTTCCTGTGGATCTATCCCATGCCAACAACCACCACACAAGATCCTATATCATAGGGATTAAATGATTGATTGAGATTTGATTGAGATGGCATAAGACATAGGAAAAAAATATAAATTGGTGCACTCAGATAGCACAGGACATTGTGTTGTGCATGGAAAAATTGTTTCTATGAGTGCATGTTGTTGATTATTTTTCTTTTGATTGTAATTCCATCACTTGGCTTCTTACAAACTCTGAGAGAGAGTGTTGCATTCAAGCTTTTCTTGATAGATTTTTTGTGCATGGTGGTGATCTAGCTGGGGTGTGGAGTTGGCTAGCGATTTTTCTATCCTCTCGTATGGTTGGAAGGGACTGAATCTCTAATTGTGTTTATACATTATTTCATGTAAGTATATTATGCCATGTTTATAAATGAATACCAATGGTGCAAATAGCAATGGAGCACACAATAACATACTAACATAGGAACATTTTTGGGCCACAAAGAACCTAGTATTCTTTGCAACCCATAGTGGACATTGGTAATATTTTGATTAACTTAATTAAGTGTGTTAAATGTATTAGAACTTAAATAAGCAGGTCCTTTTATTATAAAAGGAACCTCCCGTCTAAAATAAAGTGGGCTTGTTATGAGAGGGTAATTCTTGTCTTTTTAGATATTAGGTTTCCTTTTGCAAAACCTAAATTATGTGTATTTTCATCCCCATCTTCACGCTCAGGTTTTCTATAGGATTCACGCTCAGTATGCCTCCCTCCTTTCATGCCTAGCTCACACATAATTCTCTTCACCACTCCTATGCAGCACCATCCACTCCATAGCACCTGCACCTTCAACCCTCAACTTATGCATTCTCCAGCTACGTCCTAAATACCTCAGCATTCACGCATCCTTAGATCCAATATCCCACCTTCTCTACCAACCTACGCCCAACACCCCCCAGCATACTTGGCATTCAATCCACGCATTCCATTTTGTATGCATTCACATTCTATACCAGCTCTAACGGTTCCCTAACTCGCATGTTGCCCCTACTCTCACACTGTCCCAACTCTCACACTGCCCATCTCTCACGCCTTTCCATCTCTCACTCTGCTTCGATCTCTCACGTGTCCCCTATATTCCCTCTCAGGAAGCACATACCTACCTTCCCATCTACCCATGATGTCTGCCTGTGCACCCAACCAGCTCAATATTCACGACTTTCTTCTAGACTACCTATGCACCCAGCTAATTTAGCCCCTATACTGGACTGTACCACGCATTCCTCCATTGGAGAATGGGAGGCACCCTGAGTTGATGTGGGATTTTTCCACTCAAATGTTGCATGCAGCTCTCTTCAGTCTGGTAGACCACTTGGTATCAGAGCATCTAGATCCCAAGAAGAAGCAACAGAAGAACCAATTGCAGTAAGGTTTTCAAATTTTTTGTTTTTTTTCTTAGTTTTATGATTTGCAAGTAGATCTCACACCCTTCTCAAGGTTTTCTACAGTTGATGGCGAATTCACAGATGTTCCTCCCATAAGAGCCCACAAATGTCCACCATAGAGAGTAGATTTATAGATCTTCATGCCCACAGATCTCTCCCTCTAGGCAAGGTATTCTTCCTTAAGCCTTCATCCCTAGTGCTTAAGCCTTTGTTTTTTTAGCTTACTCTATAAGATGCCTCCTAGATGAGATCCTTTGGCCACCGATTCAGATTCTAATGCCTCTAATCTAGTCCATGACCTTGCATCTGCTCTCAATGAGTTAACAAGAATGCAACAACAGACCTAACCAAATCCATTCCAGTTAGATACTAGGTTCCAACTCCCTAAGTTCGTCAAAAAACCCAATGGAGAAGCTGTGGAGTTATGGATCTGTAGCCTTTCCACCTATTTCAGGACTTGCACAGGCCTTACCGAAGAAAGAAAGCTTCAAATTACAGCATTACAGTTGGAAGGACTTGCTCAAACATGGTGGGACACAGAGCAAGAAAATGACACCTTGGTAATAGAAATTGGAGCTTCAACAGATTTTTCTTCTTCTCAACCAATCAACACTTGGGCTCGCATGTGCAAAGCTTTGAGAGATCCTTTTTACCCACCCGAGTAGCTTCAATCCTTATGGATCTGCTAGCACCAACTCCGCGAACTTCCTACACAAGGAGCACAAGCATATATCGAATACTTCACCAAGCTTCGACTTCAACTCCACATTCTAGACCCAAAAGAGGTATTAATCCTTAAATTTAATTCTGGTTTATTGGTTCAATTCCATAGAGAAGTTGAGTTAGTTGAAAATTCTACATTGGATAAAGCTTTTCAAAGAGCTCATTAGCAATCAAAAGAAAGGTATCTCCTTGGGGTCATACTCTTCAATCCCATCCCAACCAGAATCCATCTACTTCACAAAATACCATATCCAATATTTCATATCGCCTTTCCTCCACTTGTCCTACCAATCGAACGGCCAATACACTGTGGTGTTCCTTCCACAAGACTAATTCCCACAACACTTCATATTTTTGAGTTTTAAATTCTCTCAAAACCAATAAAAACCTCTTTACCGAAACCATTTCATCCCAACCTGTAGAGGACATTGTTGAGGTTTCTCTTGAGAATCCTACTGAAGTAGATCCCTCATTTATCTTAATGACATTTGAATATTCCAACTTTTCTACCTTACCCCTCTTTACTCATAACTACCAAATCAAAAATTTCTTGGCCTTGCTCATCATGGATAATGGCAGTAAGACAAATTTGGTTTCACAAGAGCTAGTCCAGCTCCTCCACCTACCCACTACTCCTCATCCAGAACCATATCAGCTAGGATGGGTCCAAAGGATGGTCCCTATCTATTGGTTTCTCATCGCTTCCTGGTAACATTTTCCATCGGACAATTTAGAGACTTCGTGCTATGTGATGTATCTCCCGTAGATTTTTCTGACCTCCTTCTTGCCATCTCTTACCAGGACCAACGAAATGCTATTTATATAGCCAAATCTCACCAGTATAAACTTACTAGGGATGGCCACACTTATATCCTTACCATAGCCCCACCCAAACCCACGCCAACAAAGGAAAACTCCCTCATGTCCATCTCAACCAGTGTGTCTCGCTTTGTCTTGTCCAACCCATTCAACCAGACAACACCACTCATCCGATCCCAAAATCCATGGCTCCTCTCATACAAGAATTTGTTGATGTTTTCCAACCCCCTACTAGGATCCACCCCTCTCAACACATAGACCATTCTATTAACCTCATTCCGGGTGCTTCTTTACCCAATGCACCTACATACCTCCTTGCCCCATGGGAAACAGAGGAAATTGAAAAGTAGTTGAGATAACTAATCAACTCAGGACACATTCAACCATCCTCTTATCCTTGTGCTTCCCCAGCCTTTGTTATCCCCAAGAAAGAAACCCCAGAAATGTGCCTGGTCACTGATTATCGAGCCCTTAACAAGGCCACGGTGAAGAACCGCTACCCCCTACCCTGGATTGAAGAGTTACTGGACACCCTACAAGGTGCTAAATGGTTCACTAAGATGGATTTGATAGCAGGATACCATCAAGATCGAATGAACCCAGCTGATGTTTGGAAGACAACATTAAAGAACAAGTTTGTTCTCTTCGAATGGAAGGTCATGCCTTTTGGCCTGACGAATGCTCCAACCACCTTCATGAGGCTCATTAATGATATTTTCAGGAAGCATTTGGGTTGCATTTTGTAATGTCCCTAAAAATAGTAAAAATTAAAAAAAATTCATCTTACTAAATACACTACCAACATTAGACAAAGTAAACTAAATTAACTTCAGTACTGAGAAGTGGAATTGATAATTTCTGTGTGATGCCATGGGGACTAGGTTCTAAGATGACTAGTCTCAAAATTTTTATTTTTGTGGAAGCGGTGATAAGTAATAAGTAGTTCAATTTGACAATCTTGATGCTTTCCCTTTAAGTACCTTGCCTTTAAATCCCTAAATGCATATAGTTTCCGTTTATGTTTTAAAAATGGTTTACATCTTTATTCGAGGCCTGATGGATTTGGTGAGAGAAGGATGAGCCCTTCTGAAACCTTAATGTTTCTATTCAAACTGTCTGTGAAGCTATCGAGAGGTAAGGGGTGAGAAATGGTAATTTCTGGCTTACTTAGCAAATTTTGCTAATGCCTTCTATATGTGATTTGATTTGCAGGTATTAGAACTGTGGCCTCTACCTAAAGTGGAAATCCTAACCTATATCCAAAGTTATGCTAAATGGAAAAGGGATTTAGCAAAGTAAATAGTCCTTGGCATGACTTATTTTACTTTCACGACTTGACTATAGCATAAGGGTAGTTTTATTGAAATATAAAAAGAAAAGTGGTTCAAGTAATAAATGTGTACATGTGAAGTTCACGTCGCCATGTTGCCAACTAGACACTAGGGTTTACCCTACTGTTCACTTTCACGTTTTGGCCATTCTCATGGTCTCCTGGCTGCGTTAGTATGGAGAGAGCTCTGACCTGAGCTACGCTCATGGTCAGTGCCCTTGTTGTCTTCGTCTTGAGGGAAGGGAACACTATGGCAGCTCACCCATAGGTAAATTCTTTACTGTAGCTTAAAGATTTCACTTATCTAACTTGTATGCTTTGGTTTCTTCCCAGCATTTGACTTCTGGGTTGGTTTTATGTGGTTTTACTGGTAGGTGGTGGATGATGGTGCTTAGCATTGGGTGTTGCTAGATGACTGAACTGGGTTTTGGCATAAAAGAATGTAAGTCCAGGTCTTTCCAACCCTCGCCCCTTCCTATCGCAGCTATGGGGAAGAGCCCTATTTAGTTTCATTTAAGGATGGAACCTTGTGATGCCCCTTGGCTCATTGTAATTTATTTGAAGTTCCCATGGGTCGCCTTTGGCTTGACCAAGAGTTTGGAAGGAAGATGATGTTGTAATTTTGTTTGAGATGTGGATAACCCTTGAGGGTTTCATGTTTGATATGGTAGTTGATTAAATTGGGACAGCCGATTAGAGGAAATTTGGGGTCTAAAATTGGACTCCTAAGGAAAATAATAAAAAAAGCCACATCACACTACAAATATGCCATGCCACACTAAGTTAAAGGTGTTATCTAGCGAAGGTCAACCTATAATATCTCGTTAATGGTAGTTGACAAGTATGTTGGGTTTGTGTAGAGTTAAGAGATGATGTTTGAAATAATAATGAAAGGTTTAGATTCTTATGCATACACAATAAATGATATAGTGGTAAATGTTTTAATAAATGTACGCTACTTCTTTTTATATATTTAATAAAATTTAAAACTAAAATAAAAACTAAAATTATAATGAAAAAATATAATTACAATAATGCTAAAAATAACCAATCACTATTTTTATTTTATATGATCACTACTTTGAAGTCTTTTAAATGCTAGTGGGGTAATTTTGAAATAATAAAAACATTTATATAACTAATCTCTTAAAAATAAAAATAAAAAAATTTAAAAAAATGTCATAAATAAAAGAAAAATTGGAGAGAAATAAAATAATATTTCACTATTTTTGCGATAACTTTCTCTTCCGAACTTGGAATTTGACGTTTTTGGTACCGTTGGAAAGGTCAAATGTCAAATTCTGAGTTCGGAAGAGAAAGTTATCGCAAAAATAACTTTCTCCTCCGAAATAGGAGAGAGATAAAATAATATTTCACTATTTTTGCGACAAATTTCTCCCCCGAACTCAGAATTTGACGTTTTTGGTACAGCTCGAAAGGTATCGGTGAGACCTTTCCAACGGTACCACAAAAGTCAAATTCTGAGTTTGGAGGAGAAATTTATCGCGAAAACAATTTTCTCCTCTGAAATAGGAGAGAGATAAAATAATATTTCACTATTTTTTTGATAAATTTCTCTTCCAAACTTAGAATTTGATGTTTTTGGTACCATTGGAAAGGTCTCGATGAGAACTTTCCAATGGTACCAAAAGCGTCAAATTCTGAGTTTAGAGAAGAAAGTGATCACAAAAAAAGTGAATTTTTTTTTTTTTTTTTTTAACAGTAATAGAGTAAAGGATTATATTTATAAAGCTGTGCACAGCTATTCATTACAAACTTTCAGAAGGAGTTCTAATGGTGCAGAAAAACCTGAACCTACTTTCACTATATTGTCTATCTGCATTACATTACAGGCTCTGAGCTTTGTTTTCCTGAAATTATCCAGCATAGAGCTGGAATAAACCTTAACAAACTGACTACAAAGGATTATACAAAAATGCATTACCAAAATGAGCAAAAAATGTTGAAACCTGGGCTGTGCTAAGTCCTAGCCATTCTTCTTTGGCTGAGCAGAAGAGGCATCCACCATAACCTGGTTAATTTCCTGATTTACCGTTGGGTTTTCATGTACCCAACTCCCCTGCGTTGCGCCAGTGAAAACGGCCATGTCTTCCTGTAACCTGTCAACCTTCCCCATTAATTCAAACAAATTTCGTTCCAGGTCGTCAATTCTGGAGTCCTGGCATGATAGCTGTGAGCACACATGAGTTATGTCCGACACCATCTCTGCATTCTGGTTTGTGCTGGAGCAACCTAGTCATTAAACATTAGCGGATGAAATGAAACCCCAGAACTCCATTTTGATCCTTGATTTGCCCAATTTCAAGCATAATTCCATGATTGGCCGCTATATCAGCCATCCTGTTGTTCTCTCGGAGGATGTGGAAGAAGGATGTCTTTGAGAGGATTGCATTGGCTTTAATTCTTTGCATGTATCTGTCGGCTTTTGAGCCTGGCGAGGCATACCCTCTTCTCATGATTTGTATGACGTGCCTGGAGTCTCCGTAGATTCTGAGATTGTCTAAGATGAAGTTAGAGGCCATATCTAAAGACAGGATAAGAGCTAGCCATTCTGCCTCATTATTTGTTTTCCTACCTGGTCCCCACGAGAAGGCTGCGATTTTATTTCCTCCGGGATCAAAAAGAATCCCACCCGCACCTGCCATCCCAAAAATATTATTTTATCTCTCTCCTATTTTTCTTTTATTTATGACAATTTTTAAATTTATTTATTTTTATTTTTAAGAGATTAGTTATACAAATGTTTTTATTATTTCAATATTACTCCACTATCATATTAATTAATATGAAATTTATATTTTAAAGAATTTAGAAGTAGTGATAATATAAAATACTCTATATTTATTATTTCAAAATTGCTCCACTATATTTTTAACTAATGTGAGATTTATATTTTAAAGAAATTATAAGTAGTGATAATATAAAATACTCTATATTTATTATTTCAAGTATATTTATCATATTTTGAGATGAACTTTTCAAAATCTTAACCAATGTGAGTTTTATATGCAGTTAGTTATTGTCAAACTCAACCATGATGGTCGACCAAAATACTAAAATTGTATTGGTTTAAAATATCTTACTCATCGCACGCTCATCCATGACACGCTTTCTTATAAGGCCCATTTTAGACCCCAAATTTCATCTAATCAAGTCGTTTAAAGCTTTTCAATGGGGAAAAACTAGTAGCATTCTATATTTTGGGGTTTGGACTGGAAATAATGTCACTTGGATAATTATCTGCATTTTCTATTGAACATGTATAGCTAGTTCTTGGACTCTGTGTTTTCATTTTGATTTGCAACTGATAATCTCCATGGACCTAAGGTTTTGGTGTGTTTTTATTGTTGCTGAGGGAATTGCTCTTGAAGGTCTCCTCCTTACTGTCATAGTCTAAAGTTGAAGTCTTGTAATGCCTCTTTAGTATTTTCTGAAGGGATGCTGAGAATGGGTCTTTCATCTACATTTCTTTACTGTACAAAATGTTTTCCCTTGGATGCTTTAATCTGGGGACAAAATTTTTCACCTTCCATGGAAATCGTGGTTCATTTTTATCGTGGTGAATGAATGCTTTTCAATTTCTAAAATATAATGTGTAGTCTCGTCAAGTTGTGGGTTCGATTCTTGTTAGAAGTAAAGGGATCCCACTAGAGTTTGAGAAGTCGTAAAAGTAAAAATCGTAGGCCTGAGATTTAATATGTATAGTCAAATTCTTTAAACTAGGGTTTGGAAAAACACAATGCTCCTAATGTTTATGTTTGGGGGCTAAAGTGTAAGGGAGTTGGGCTTGCATTTATTTTCTTTCGTTTTGTTTCATGCAATCTATCCTGTACATGTGTAGAGAGCGTTGTTGTTGAGAATATTTAGATCTTGGCACTCTAAGATAGAGAACTCACAAATTTCCTATTTATTTAGTCTATAGTAACTAATTCCTGTAGTATTCTCTTTTATTTGGATGATAGTAACGATCCTAGAAGGAATATATTGAATTGAAGATACTGTATTTCGATACTGTGTAATGAATTTTGGTTTGACTTGGAAAGAAAAAAAATCAACGTTGTGGTTGTTTAAAGTGTACAAACTTAAGTCTGTGATTTCTTGTTGTTTAAAAGTTGGCAGAGGGTTTCTATATTTGATTCTACGTTTTGCTATCACTGGTTTTGTTTGGTTCCAAGAAAATAAAAAACAAAGTATTAAACCCTAGCTTAAATAATATAATTGAAGAAAATAACTCAGTAGTGCAGTCATTGAGTTTAGGAGGATAAAAGAGATTTCAGTTTAAAAGGGTTTAAAAACTCTGATATAATTCAGTTGAAAGTTTGGGGTTCTAATTACTTTAATTGGACAAAGAAATGTGGTCTAGCACAGGCTAACAAAGCTAGCCCTGCTAGACCTCTAAAATATTAGGGCAGAATGCTTTTAAAAGAACTATAGAAATAATAACTTAATTGCTGGCCTGGGAATGTAAACCTGGGAGTCCATGCGAATTGGCCCTTACACCATGACAGAAAAGAAATGAAATTATAGAGTTTAGAAAACATAATTTGCTCCATAATAAAACCTATCTTGAATTCTAGATCTAAATTAAAGTATATGGGAAATCTTAACTCATACCTGGTTCTTGCAGCTAAATCCTTCTTGGTAGCACCTGCACACCCAAACACTAATTATTGGAAACAACTGGATAAATCTGGCTGACCTGTAGGATAGTCTTAACTAGATAACTTTGGAACTACCATGTTCCTCCCAACTATGACCCTTAAACTGTTCCTGGCCCTATCTGGATCCCCCCGAGCTGGTTCCAACATGCAAAGAGAAGTAGAGGTCCTAAGGTAGCTTGTTGGTCAGATCTGTAAAATTATGGTAGGCTACTAAAGTTCTGCAGAGAGTTTCTCCTCTGTTATCATAAGAGAATGATAATAGAAAAGATACCCTTCTTTTGGGATCTTCCCTCTTTTTATAGGTGAATTCTGTTTTGGATAAATTATAACTATTTGAAATAACAATATTTGAATTTGAATTTGAATTGTAATATCTTTAAAATATATTTCAGTAATTAATTACTCCTAGTTTCTCTAGGAGTTTGACTTTGTTAATTAGATGTAACTTAAGTTTTTCTATAAATAATAATAATAATAGCTATATATTATTACTAGATTTAACAATAAATAATAATACAATTAACAATCTTAAAAGTATAATAATGTGAGAGTCGTTTTAGGCATAACCTCTATGCAATAATTATATTTATATATAAGAAACAATTTTCTTTTAAGAAAATAATAATAATATTAGTATTAGTATTCATAATAAAAATGTCAACTTGGAGAGTTATTTTATGCATAGCCTTTATGCATGTTATTCACATAAGAATAATTAAATTTTATTATTCAATAGTTTAGTTATGGTAATATTCTTTGATTTATTTATGTATATACCATAATACTTCTTTTAAAACATTAAGTACAAGGTCCAACTCATTGGACAGTTCTTTTGGTAAGCTTGGATAGTTGGCTTGGTTAGGTACCTCTAGGCCTCTGTCTTGTATGTTGGATTCCCTCGTTTAACATGGTAGTTTCCACAATACTTGATGATAGATAGAAAAATGATTCATTTAACCAATTTAAATAATTGCGATGAATAGAAGTGTTATTCAAAGTCTTCTCGACTCAACACTTTTAAGATCAATTAATCCCGAGTGCTCTCCGAGGCTTTAACTCAACACTCTTCCCATGGGTGTTACACTAGTGCAAGTTTAGAGGATCCTGCTCAACACTAGTACTATAATCTAGTTGTGAAGCACATCTAGAATGTATAATGGCCTCAGATCCGGTATTAATTTATCAAGCTTGGAGTGCTCCAGAGCTCCTGCCCAACACTCAATGTACATCAGGGCTTACGCCCAGTACATAATCAAATCCTGTAGGTACATCGGGGCTTATTCCCAGTACATAGGTCATTTTTGTGTTCCTGAGTCCAAGCTCAACACACCATATAAGTCAATCATGTAAATCATAACTCTGCATAGTATGTAACAAAAGGTCATCTCAGTATATTAGGGTTTTGTACCCAACTCACATAACAAAACATAATCAATCCATTAGGGATTTCTTGCCCAATATATAACAATAATGCATTAGTTAGGGTCCACGCCCAATATGTATATCTGTAAAAGAAATGAATCATGTGCACTAGGGATTATGCCCAATAATCAAAACAAATCATATGTGTTGGGGATTTTAAGCCCAATATATAACATCATAAATAGTTAGTCAAAATTCGGGATATTACACATTGTGATTATATATTTACATTACATTCTAATCTTTAGTAAGTCATGGGAAACACATCTTCAACATGTTCGACAAGTTCTCGAGATACTCAGAGAACACAAGTTGCAGGTTAAAGAAAAGAAGTCTTATTTTGGCAAGCGCTCAGTTCCATACCTGGGTTTTTTGGTTGACTCGGAAGGTATTCATCCTGATCCTTCATGAATCAAAGCATTAAAATAGTGGCCAACACCTTCTTCGGCAAGTGAATTAAAATGCTTCCTAGGTGGCATAAATTTTTATTGTAAGTTTGTTCTACATTTCTCTCAGATTGCTCGTCCTTTGCATTAGCTATCGAATCACACTTCTACCTTTGTTTGGAATAAAGAAGACACCCACAACTTTGTTCGTCTCAAAGAAGCTCTATGCTCAGTTCCAGTATTTCATTTTCCAGACCTCTCTCAACCATTTGAGATTGAGTCAAATGCCTCACAATATGTTATTGGTGTTGTGCTTAAATAGGGAGGACATCCTATTGCTTACCACTTAGAGTCACTTTCAAATGCTAAGAAAAAATATAGCACCTATGACAAGGAATTCTACATCCTAGTAAAAGCTCTCAACCAATGGTGCTATTATGTATTGGGAAATGAGACTATTCTACATACAGACCACCATCCTCTGATTTTCATTAATTCCCAATCAAAGATATAGGAACAAAGGCATCTTAAATTGGCAAACTACATTCAGCAATTCCATCTGGTTATTAAATACAAGAAGGGAACCTCTAACAAGATGGCTGATCTACTCAGTAGGCCGCCCACTCCAACGCTCCACCTACTCAAGGTTCATTGTGCTACCTATGATGCATGGAAAGTTAAGTATGTTACTAACTGGGACTTTCAAGAAGCATGGGATGCATTATAGGACCCTACAGTCATCAACAAGACTCCTTTTTTGGACTACACCATCCGTGATGGGTGGCTCTACAAGTTAAATTTGTGATGTGTCCCATAGTCTAATGATCGTTTGCTAATCATTAAAGAAGCTCATGCATCTACATGTGGAGGCCACTTTGGTACAACTAAGACAATTCAACACCTCCAACTCCATTTCTATTGGCGTTCTCTTCAACCTCAAGTACAGAGATTCATAAGATCCTTTGCCTTATGTTCTCAATCAAAACCATCAAATAGAAAGCATGGCTTATATATACCTCTCCCGGTACCTTCTAGGCCATGGAATGGGTTTCTATGGATTTCCTAAGTGGACTACTGACTACCCAACAAAAACATGATGCAATTTTGGTAGTAGCATGTCGTTTTAGCAAAATGGCTCTCTTCATGGCTTGCAAAAAGACCACTACACCCTCTCAAACAACAGAAATATATTTCCAACATGTCTGGCCGCATTTTGGCCTACCCAGCAACATTATTTTAGATCGAGACTCATGGTTCCTAAGCTCCTTTTGGAAAACACTATGAGAACTAATTAGATGTCAACTTACATTCTCCACAACTTTCCACCCTCAAATGGATGGAAAAACAGAGGTAGTCAACCACGTACTGGTACATGCTCTCTGTATCCATTTTGGATGTAGCAAACAGTGGGATAATTATTTACATATTCTTCAACACAGATACAACAGGGCCCCACACTATGCTATAGGTTTTTCTGTTGAAATATTGTAACTTCTGAGAATATTATATTTGCATTTTATTATTCTGGAGATGTTCCATTCCACCGAGGAGACCCTATTGTATATTCGAAGATGTTTCTTCCTCCGAGAGAGTGTGGTAACTAGGGTTATTAGATCTCCCATGTGAGGTCAGCCCTAAGTTAGCCGTTTAGGGGTATAGACTCTCCTGGGAGAGGTCGACCCCATTAGGGTTAAAAGTGAGTTAGAACACAAGTATAAATAGAGGAGGTGTGTTCCTCATTTATACCATTCATTCACTCACTTGTGATTGGTGCATAGGAGAGAGAGAGGTCTGCATAGGAGGAGAAGGAGCTCTATCTTGTATTGGGTGATTATCTATATTGAGGAAAGCTTTGTTGGGTTTTCTACCCGATTAGGGTTTCCTAGGGTAAATCTTTGTCTATCTTGTGATTGTGTTTCTTTCAATGATCTTGCTTGTGAAATTAGGCTAAACTTAACATGGTATCAGATCTAGCTTGAATAGGACATATCTCACAAGGTGAAAATACCTCTCTCCTCCTTCGATGAAAATTAGGGTTTCTGCAAAAGTTGGAATTTTTGGATTCTGATTACATGGCTGGATAACCCTCCTCAAAATCAAACTTTTGAGCCCTAGATTGAACCTTTTGAGTGGGTAGAATTTTGGGAAAGTCAAACCCTAGTTTGGGTTCTAGACTAGAAAACTAGAAAACCAGAAAAACCAGTAAACCAGTAAACCAGAAAAAGTGCACACCTGTGCACTAGTGAACCAGAAAAGTTGCAAACTTGTGCACTAGTAAACCAGAAAAGTGAAGACCAGGAAACCTGAAATTCTGTTGCAGATCCAAAAGATGAAAAGCTGAAGTTTCTAGAAGCATAACACACCAGTATTCTCAATTCAATCAAGCACATCTCCTGGTAAGTGTTATTATATCTCTTGAGAAACTTCAATATCTGTAACCCCCTGGATAAGATGGCTCCAAGTACTTCAATATCTTTGTATTGGGTGATTACCTATATTGAGGAAAGCTTTCTTGGGTTTTCTACCCCATGAGGGTTTCCTAGGTTAAATCTTTGTCTATCTTGTGATTGTCTTTCTTTCAATGATCTTGCTTGTGAAATTAGGCTAAACTTAACATGGTATCAGATCTAGCTTGAATAGGACATATCTCACAAGGTGAAAATACCTCTCTCTCCTCCTCCGATGAAAATTAGGGTTTCTGCAAAAGTTGGAATTTTTGGATTCTGATTACATGGCTGGATAACCCTCCTAAAAATCAAACTTTTGAGCCCTAGATTGAACCTTTTGAGTGGGTATAATTCTGGGAAAGTCAAACCCTAGTTTGGGTTCTAGACTAGAAAACTAGAAAACCAGAAAAACCAGTAAACCAGAAAAAGTGCACACCTGTGCACTAGTGAACCAGAAAAGTTGCAAACTTGTGCACTAGTAAACCAGAAAAGTGAAGACCAGGAAACCTGAAATTCTGTTGCAGATCCAAAAGATGAAAAGCTGAAGTTTCTAGAAGCATAACACACCAGTATTCTCAATTCAATCAAGCACATCTCCTTGTAAGTGTTATTCTATCTCTTGAGAAACTTCAATATCTGTAACCCCCTGGATAAGATGGCTCCAAGTACTAAGCTTGAAGACAAGCTTGAGGGTATAGAGAATTTCCGAGCATGGAAATATAGGATTGGCCTCATTCTTGAAGAGAATGACCTTGTCCAATATATCAAATATGAGCTTGCAGAACTTGCGGAAGATGAAGCCAAAGAGAAGTATACGAAGGACTTGATTAGAGCAAAGAGAATCATTGTTGATTCCATCAAAAACCACTTGATTCCCCAAGTGGAATTCAAGAAGACCCCAAAGGAAATGTACGATGCCCTTTCCATAATGTATGAAGGGAAGAACATCAATAGGAAGATGAGCCTAAGAGCTCAATTGAAGAGCACCAAGATGAATCAAGGAGAATCTATTCAAGACTATTTCTCAAGGGTTTCCCGGTTCAAGGAACAACTAGATGCCATTGGAGATACCCTTGATGAAGATGAACTAGTCATGACTGCTCTAAATGGTCTCACTAGACCTTGGGAGTCATTCATCCAAACCATGTGTGCCAGAAAGGAGAGCATGAAGTTTGATGTGGTATGGGAGGATTGCATTCAAGAAGAAGCTAGGGTTGCCAACAGAGAAGCCTTGCTCAAGGAAGATGACCAAGCTTTGGCCACCCACACCAAGAGAATAAGGAATCAATCCTACTTCAAGAAGGACAGTCACAAGGAGTCTCAACCTCCACAAATATTTCAGAAGAAAAGAGGAACCACTCAAGGAAGAAAGTACACCTCATTCCAATGTTTAAATTGTCATAAAATAGGACACATTGCTAGAAATTTTCCTTCAAAGAAAAAGAAGAAGGGATTCCACCATAAAAGACATCAAGCACACCTAGCAGAAGATGATAGTGGAGAAGAAGAAGAAGAGGAAAGGCCTCAGAAGAAAAGAGCTAGAATAGAAGAAGAAGATGCAGAAGAATATGTTCTATTCGCTGCACTCTCTGGGACTATAACACCTGGAGAAGATACATGGCTCATTGATAGTGGTGCTTCAAAGCACATGACAGGACAAAAGAGACTCTTTCAAAACTTGAAGAGAAAACCTCTACACAGAAGGTATCCCTAGGAGATGACTATCAATATCCCATCAAGGGAGTTGGTGAAGCAAGTTACAAGCTTGATTCTGGAACCCCGTTGAAGATGAAGGAAATATTATATGTACCAGGTTTGAAGAAGAACATACTTTCTATCTCAGCTTAAGATAAGAAAGGTTATAGGGTTGCATTCATAGATGGGAAAGTACTCATGTGGCCCAAAGGAAAATCAATTGAGGATGCAATTGTTATTGGTGAAGAGGAAGGAGGTCTATACAAACTCAAGGGTCATCCAAAAGCTGCCCTTGTTCATGAAGCCACTAGCCCAAGTGAACTATGGAATAGGAGGCTTGCTCACATTAACTACAAAGCACTATCTCATGTGAGCAAAGTAGTCATAGGACTACTATATTTGAAGATTGATCATGATGGCACATGCAAAGGATGTGCAAAAGGGAAGAATATCAAGAACCCATTTCCAAAGAGTGAAACAAAGACTAAAAGTATCTTGCAATTGATTCACTCAGATGTATGTGGACCAATGCCCTCCACATCCTTCAGTGGATATGAATACTACCTTACATTTATTGATGACTTTTCAAGAAAGACTTGGATATACTTTCTAAAAGGAAATAATGAAATCTTTGGAAAATTCAAGGAGTTCAAAGCCCTGATAGAAAATCATTCTGAGAAGAAGATCAAAATACTCAGGACAGATAATGGCGGAGAATATACTTCAAAGGATTTTGAAGTATTTTCTAAAGAAGATGGAATCAAGAGGGAACTAACCACTCCCTACAATCCTCAATAGAATGGTGTTGCGGAAAGAAAGAATAGAACCATTATGGAAGCAATAAATACTATGATACATGATCAAGACCTACCTATGTATCTATGGGATGAAGTAGCTAGGACAACAGTCTATGTGCAGAATATACTATCTCATAGTGCTCTTGAATTCAAGACCCAAGAAGAAGTATTTACAGGAAAGAAGCCTGAGGTGATTCATCTCAAGATATTTGGATGCCCAGTATATATTCATTTTCCAAAAGAAAAGAGAACCAAGCTAGATCCTTCAGGGAAGAAGGGAATATTTGTTGGACATTGTGAAGCATCCAAAGCATTCAGAAATATACATCCCAGGATTCCACCATATGGAAATTAGTATGGATGTGACATTTGATGAAGAAGCAGCTCTCAAGAAATCTAGGAAGTGCTAGTATGAAGAAATATATGAAGAAGATACACCTCCTAGAATTGTAGAGACTGTACCTACACTTGAAGCGGTAACACCTGAAGACCATGACATGATAGAACCACAAGAACTCCCCATCACAAACATTTCAAGAAAAAGAAAGATAGCATGGGCTAGAGACATTATACTGGGAGCATAAAAGTATGGAGCTCCTGAAGGCTCCACTAGAGTGAGCAAGAAACCAAAGCCATTCAACAACTATGTGGCTTTGATGTGTGATCTTGTATATCAAGAACCTACTAGTTATGAAGAAGCAGTTCATAATAACGAGTGGGTAGATGCAATGACTGAGTACTAGTCAATAATGAAGAATGATGTTTGGGATATAGTTCCCAAGCCAAAAGACAAAAGTGTAGTATCCTTCAAATGGATATACAAGATAAAGCATGCTGTAGATGGTAGCATTGAAAAGTATAAGGCAAGATTTGTGGCCAGAGGATTCTCTCAGAAAGAGGGAATTGACTATGAAGAGAAATTTGCACCAGTTGCAAGGTACACTTCCATTAGAACCATCATGGCACTTGCATCAATGATGAAGTGGGAATTACACCAGATGGATGTAAAGACAACCTTCCTAAATGGTGTGATTGAGGAAGAGGTGTACATAGAACAACCACAAGGATTTGAGGTGGAAGATGGAAGAACCCATGTGTGCAAACTAAAGAAGGCTTTGTATGGGTTGAAGCAAGCTCCCAAAGCTTGGTATGGAAGAATTGACAATTTCTTGACAAGGTTGGGCTTTACCAAAAGTAAAGTTGATCCTAATCTTTATCTCAAAGTAATGGATGATGAACCTGTCATATTGTTGATATATGTGGATGATCTATTTCTGACTAGAAATGAGAAATAGATTGTCGAGTGCAAGAAGAAGCTCTCTTTAGAGTTTGAGATGAAAGATCTCGGATTGATGCACTTCTTCCCAGGTTTGGAAGTATGGCAAGGCCCAGAAGGAATCTTTCTAAACCATGGAAAGTATGTTGTGGAAATCTTGAAGAGATTTGACATGTTGGAATGTAAAGCCATGGCCAATCCCATGGATTCCAACTTGAAGTTGTTAGCTGTTGACTCCTCAGAGTTAGTGGATGTGACTCTGTATAGACATATTATTGGGTCATTGATGTATCTAATGAATACAAGGCCAGATAGATGCTTTGCTGTGAACACCTTAAGTCAGTATCTAGTGGAACCTAGGCGTGTTCACCTAATAGCTGCAAAGCATGTGATGAGGTACCTAAAGGGTATGATAGATTTTGGTCTATGTTATCGTGGAGATCATGACTTCATATTGTATGGATACACAGATGTTGATTGGGTAGGAAGTGTTTCAGACAGGAAGAGTACATCAGTGGACATTATTGTCTTGGATCTGCCATGATCTCGTGGTTTAGCAGGAAGCAGTCAGGTGTGGCTCTTAGCACAGATGAAGCAGAATATATAGTTTCCTGCTCTGCTAGTTGTGAAGCGATATGGCTTCGGAAATTGTTATCAAGATTTTTTGACTCAGATATGAACCCCACTGTGATCCTGTGTGACAACCAAAGTTGTATCAAGATGATAGAGAATCCAGTGTTCCATGATAAGTCAAAGCACATAGAGATATGATATTTCTATATACTGGATATGGTGCAGAAAGGAGATATCAAGCTCGAGTATGTGAGAAATGACGAACAAGTTGCTGATGTGTTGACCAAACCTTTGTCTCGAGTAAAGTTTGTGTATTTTCGAGACAAGCTTGGTGTAGTTCAGAAGGACCCTCCTCGAAAGGGGGAGTGATATGGTTGATGATGATATTTGGATACTGGTATCGATGTGGATACCTGTATCGATGATGAGATTTCCTATATCGACGGTAAGGTCGATGATGAGGATACTTGTATTGATGATATGGATACTTGTGTCAGTGATGAGGTTACCTGTTCCGACGATGAGGTCGATGATGAGGTTGCCAGATATGACGATGAGGTCAATGCATGGTCCCTAGTGGACAAGGAGGGATTGTATCATCCCTGGACTTAGGTCGCTGAATAGATCCGTACATAGTTGTCTTCAAGAATATGGTCCCTAGTGGACGAGAGGGGATTATATCATCCCCGGACTTCGGTCCCTCAATAGATCCATAGATAGTTGTCTTCAAGAATATGGTCCCTAGTGGATGAGAGGGGATTGTATCATCCCCAGAATTCGGTCCCTGAATATAATCGTAGAGAATTGTCTTCAAGAATATGGTCCCTAGTGGATGAGAGGGGATTGTATCATACCAGAACTTCGGTCCCTAAATTGATCCGTAGACAGTTGTCTTCGAGAAGTGGTCCTTAGACTTTGTCTAAGTTGATGAGAGGGGATTGTATCATCCCCAGACTTCGGTCCCTGAATTGATCCGTAGATAGTTGTCTTCAAGAAGTGGTCCTTAGACTTTGTCTAAGTTGACGAGAGAGGATTGTATCATCCCCGAACTTCAATCCCTAAATTGATCCGTAGATAGTTGTCTTCGAGAAGTGGTCCTTAGACTTTGTCTAAGTTGGGGAGAGGGGATTGTATCATCTGCGGACTTCGATCCCTGAATTGATCTGTAGACAGATGTCTTCGAGAAGTGGTCCTTAGACTTTGTCTAAGTTGACAAGAGGGGATTGTATCATCCCCAGACTTCTGTCCCTGAATTGATCCGTAGATAGATGTCTTTGAGAAGTGGTCCTTATACTTTGTCTAAGTTGATGAGTGGACTGCATCCTCCCTAGACATGATATCGTGTCTTAAATGGATAGGGATTGACCATCCTGTAAATAGATCATGTGTGTTGCAGGCTATGCTGCTATGTGCTGTTGATTGAGAGGATCCAGTTGATGATCATGAGATGATGATGCTAATGATCATGATGATCTAGATGATGATGCTGTTGATCCTGATGATCTAGATGACGATGATGTTGATCGTGATGAACTAGATGACTATGATGTTGATTGTGATGATCTAGATGACGATGCTGTTGATCGTGATGATCTAGATGACGATGTTGTTGATCGTGATGATCTAGATGACGATGTTGCTGATCGTGAGGATCCAGATGTTGTTGTAGTTGTTAAAGTGCTTCAGAAGATGAATATTTAGTACTGAAGAAGTTGATGTTCTAGTAACTGAATGAGTTATTCATGATGATGTATAAAGAAAGCTTCCAATGATTTATAGATGTATCATGTATCATGTAGTTGATGACTCCTTGCTCCTGCAGATGTTATTATAATATCCTTCTCATTAAGGGGGAGTGTAGAAATATTGTAACTTCTAAGAGTATTATATTTGTATTTTATTATTATGGAGATTTTCCATTACTCCGAGGAGACCCTATTATATATCCGGAGATGTTTCTTCCTCCAAGAGAGTGTGGTAACTAGGGTTATTAGATCTCCCATGTGATTTTGGCCCTAAGTTAGCAGTTTAGGGGTTATTAGACTCTCCTAGGAGAGGTCGGCCCCATTAGGGTGAAAAGTCAGTTAGAACACAAGTATAAATAGAGGAGGTGTGTTACTCATTTATACCATTCATTCACTCACTTGTGATTGGTGCATATGAGAGAGAGAGGCCTGCATAGGAGGAGAAGGAGCTCTAGTCTTGGACTACATCCTTGTATTGGGTGATTATCTATATTGAGGAAAGCTTTGCTAGGTTTTCTACCCCATGAGGGTTTCCCAGGGTAAATCTTTGTCTATCTTATGGTTGTGTTTCTTTCAGTGATCTTGCTTGTGAAATTAGGCTAAAATTAACATTTTCTCCTTGTGAAGTAGGCTTAGGTTTCCAACCATCTTCTTTAGCTGAGCTTCCCCTCACATTGGACCCCCAGGATACAAATCATTAGCAACAGGAACAATACTCAACTTAGAAGTTCCTTTAACAAATTGCACATCGCCACACTGAGGTAACGAAAGATCTGAAATCTTCTCAAGCACATGAAAAGCAAAGGCATGACAAACATAGGACAACCATTTCCTTTCAACCTGGATACCGAGTCTGGTTACATTTGGATAAGAAATGCTTCAAAGTATAGCATCATAAACTACATCCACTTCGATATGGCCCCTACATAATTATACAAAATATTGGGGATAATGTCTATCGACTAGACCTCCCTCCTCAGCTCGGCATCCACAATGTCATCAATGTCAATCATCTAAAATTATTAGAGCCTCCTCTCCTGGATGAACTAGTCACCATTACACATCCTACGGACAATATTCCAGATTTTCGGCTTCCTTTATCCAAGGACACTATACTCGACACCAAGACCAATTCCACTCGCAACTAGGCTTACACCTCCTACCTCCTAGCATGCGAAGGGAAAACTCTAGCTCAAGCAAAGTGGGTAACATCTGAGCTTCTGCAACATCGGTTTCCTCATCTTCTCGTGGAAGCAGGGACGCTTTGAGATCTAAACAGGGAGGAATTGCGCCACAAAGAATCTAGTCTTCTTTGCAACCCATAGTGGACATTGGTAATATTTTAATTAACTTAATTAAGTGTGCTAAATGCATTATAACTTAAATAGGTAGGTCCTTTTATTATAAAAGGAACCTCCCATCTAAGACAAAGTGTGCTTGTTATGAGAAGGTAATTCTTGTCTTTTTAGATATTAGGTTTCCTTTTTCAAACCCTAACTTCTGTATATTTTCAGCCCCATATGTAACATACCCATTACTTGAAACATTTTATGCTTGAAAAAAACATTATCTTAACTTTTATTGTAAAGTTTATATTTGTCCAAGTGGCCAAGGATAACTATAATTGCACAATATTATTATTTAATAAAATAAAATAGAAGACACTCACCCAAAGAGATTGTTGAAAGAGTGTTTACTGACCCACTAGGTGGAATGGAATCTAGGGTAGAAGGCAATGGACAAGTGGCAGCATCAGGAACTCGGTAACTAGCTGTTGTTATGGGACAAATCCCTTGGATTGTGGTCAAATTTCCCTGGAAGGTGGAACTGGAGCTTTAGGCTCATTTATTGAAAACTGACCACCAAAAGACCTAGGCATCTTTTATAAGCCATCGAATTTGAGCAAAAGCTCACACTTTTTCTAATGATAAAATTTACCTTGTGGTTGTGCTGTATGCACACAAGAGATTCAATGAGGGGAAGCTATTTTTTGAGTTGGATTGTAATTCTATTTCATTTCTATTGAGTGCAGAGGTTTAGTTTGAAGTGTATGCAAGTCTCCATTGATTGCTGGAAGTACAACCTAAGTGCCTTGCTTCTACACAGAGTCTTCTACCTAATGGTTCAGTAAACAGGATGGGGGGTCCAAAGGAGAAAGTGATATTGGTTGCTTCTTCTGGAGAAGGTTGGGAGGAATAGGCCTCTTTGGGTGTTTGTCCACCCTATCAATTATCAGGTTCTACTTGTTATTTTATTTCGATTATAATTTATTGTTTTCATAACTGATGATTTATCACTATTAGCTGAATGTTGTTAGATATCAATATCAGATTTAAATGACTAATTTTCTGAACTATTTATGAACTCTGTAATCAGTTAAAGAAGTTTTATGATAATGATAGAATAAAATGCTTCCCTGCATTTTTCCACACACTATCTTTGTGTCGTACTCTAGTGCAGGGAAGAGTGTTTAAGGAAAGATATAACAATGATATGCAATAGATAGAAATGATTGAATGCTTATCGAAAACATAGTAAACTATTTATATAAGCAAATATTTGATTTTCAGATCACTCATAGTAATAGAAGTATTTAAAACAATTTCCTACTTTTATCCAAAACCTAAAGTTCACTTACAAGTTAAAATTCCTTTTTAGAAGACAAAAAACATATACTTTTAGTATTCTGCTCTTATAGAAATTCTTCTTTTACATATCAGTTTTCTACATTATAAACCCTAACATCATCGAAACCTTCAGTATAAGATTTTATAAATAAACAAAGTCTAGACATTATAGTAAGAGAAATAGCAACCATATCCTTTATATCAATACACAACAGTAGCATTATAATCTTCTGATTTCCTTATTACATTTTAAACTACCTATAGTTTTAAACATTAAATAATATAATTAGAAATAAACTAAACTGACGAATAACCCAGGATTCAAACCCTGTGCCTTTACTACATACTATTACACCATTTACTTTTCATTCTTTTAAACCATTTGAAAGAATAATTTTAAACAAAGTTCGAAAACCCTTAATAAACCTACAAACAAACCCTAAGTTTGTGATTGGTTTTGGGTAGGGTTTCATAACCTAGCCTTACGGCTGTAGTCTTTAAACATTACTAATAAAAAACACATAAATCATTTCGACAGGGTTTCAAAACAAGGCTCATTTCCTTTGATAACAAACAGTATTAAAAATCATACGATATCAACATTTTACCTTTTAGTAAAACATATAGAATCTGCGAAGACAGAGTTCAACAACTAAAGAGTGTTTCTATACAGTCTAAAATCATAACTTTACAAGTTACATGACAAACCCTGCAAATCTTTTCAACATAACAGAAATGCCAAAAGTTATCCTTTCAACTTAACACATTATTATTTCGAATTACATAACCGACAATATCATCCTTTGAAAATGCATTAGCTCAAAGGGAAACAAAGCGAGGTCTAGTTCTCGAAACCCCAACTACGTTTTATAAACAAAATCAAGTTTCGAATACCATAAACAATTACCATTTCATTTCATCAAAATGCCGAGGGTTAGACCCTTCAAAAAAACTATATAGTTTTATAAATTAAATTGTTACATAGTAAACCGTTGCAGAGCCAACGTAGAAGTAGGTTGAGGATTCAATCCTCCCTACACAAAAAACATGCCGTATGGCTCACAACATTACAACGGCGGCAAAATCCACAGCTAAGCCACAAGACCGAAGGCTCGGCTAAAACAACAAAAGGACCAACATTTTTCCAGGTTGCAACCTACAGGGAGTCACCGAGGCTTACCAGATTTTAAGCTCATTTTTCCCCTTTGCTTCAAACATAAAAATCCAAAGCCGAGGAGTTATCTACCATTAAAAACACACACAGTGGTTAAAATATGGAAATGAATCTCAAAATTAAATACATGTAGCTGCAACATTATCAACCTTCGTGGAATAGCAAGAAAGGAACTACGACTTACATGTCAAAGAAAACCTTGCTTCCAGACCGAACACTCCTGCAACCGGCGAGAACAAGAGCCAAACAAACCACTAGCAAACTCAGCAAAGGAATGAATTAGCTCTTAGAGCTCATTGTTGGAAGTATACAAGCTATAGGTCATGGTATCGAACCCGGGAGAGGTGCCCCCAAAAATCTAATTCAAAACCCTAAGAATCTGTAGGCCTATCGGCCTTTCCAAAACCCCACTCACTACAAAAATGAATGCCCAAGTTATGCTCTCGATTGAAGAAAGTCCAATGCAATTAGGGTATCACCCTTACAAAGAAAACATCACATGAAGACATTCCACATTGGATGCCAACAGGCATTCCACCCGTAACGCTTTTAATGCACTTTAATTACCATCTCTACCATCCTACGTGGAGTCTTCCATCACAATCAATATCACGGTTAAATGTTTTGGTATTCAACTTGCATAGACCTACAACCATAGTATAGTATGGTTACGAGTTATCAAAGGTCAAACTACCATTGTTTAATGTCCAAGTGTTATGTAGAGCCCTTTTGTATCAAACCCTTGTACTAGCATAAAACCATAGAGCACATAATAAGGTTATCACTTAGTTGTTGATATACTGTGCATAGGGTTATAACACCCCAACTTACATTTAATTACATATAGAGCATAGTTTGTGACCGACGATCTTTTTACAAAGTTGACATAATAAAACAAATACATAGGGTTTATGCACTTAACGTACAAATAACGAAAGTTAGGCTTAGAACTATAGTGATAGCATTTAAGCTTAGGATATGATCCTTTTAATATATAATTGAATACTTGGTATAATTCCTTTAGCCTTGAAATTAAAGTTCGATATTTTCCACAATGAATTAATACAAGACAAGTGTAATAACAATAAATACAAATTTTGAAATCCAAATATAACTGAAATTATATAAACAACATTATACAAAATATAACTGAAGATCAATTAGAATAGATCTCACCCTGGAACACTTCAGGTTTCTCTATTTTCCTTTTTACACATTGAAGGCTCACTGAAGTTTAAATAAGATCTCTTATACACTTCGAAAGAAGTATCACTCTTACCTGCGATCTGCAACAGAAGTTCAAATGCTTTAGCTAAATAGCTACGTAAGCCTCGGGGTGCCCATAGAACCCCTTCATCATCATCAAAAAAATAAACAATTAGCACTTATAATGAAATCAGTATTAAGTTAAAATACATAAAGTCTCGACATCCAAACAAGTAACCATAATTGATCTAGGATGCAAGAAAAAGGTTAAAAAATCCAACAGTATCTTAAATAAGCATAAACACATTATACATATTCTGTAATACAAACTTACACACATAATCAACATAACATGTTATTACTAATGTGTCGTCTAGTGAAATAGATTCTCATTTATTATACTTCCACATAGCAATTATAGGACTTAATGCTACTAAGAAAATTTTAATTTTTTTCTGAATTTTTGGGATGTTACATGTGGTATCAGAGCGCGAGTTCAAACTTTTGGCCTGAAATAGGATCACACGTGCAAAACGAAAAATGAAAATAGAAAATTTAGTTACTAACTTTTATTTAAATTTGTTTATGTACATAACAACTTGACATTTAATTTGCAGGTATGGATATACTAGAAGAATTAGCAAAGGACAGGTCTCCTCATAATGAATGTAATAATAGCGAACATGAAAATATTAATGAAGAAATATACGTAAAACCTAATGATCAATCATCCAAATTATTACGTACAGTTAAGGACTTAAAAACTGAAATAAGAAATGATAAGGAAGAAAATGAAAGAAGTTTAAGAGCACAGGAAGAATTAAACTAGATTTTACTGGAAAAGTATCATCAAGATGAAAAAGATAAGAGAATAGAAGTAAAAACTGAACCTGGAAGAATGTCCTACAAACATAGAGATAACAAAATGAAATACTATAAAACTGAAAGTAACTTTTCTTCTTCTAAATCTGACGATAAAACTTATCATAGAAAATATAATTCTGATCAAGACAGTAGTGATAGCGATTGTGGTCCTAAGAAAAAGCGTAAACATTATGAACAAATTTCAGGGGAATTTAAAAAGATGAAACCCCCAACTTTTAATGGCGAAAATGAAAAGGGAGAGAAAGCTGAAACATGGTTGTCTAGTATGAAGAAGTATTTTGATATTTATGATTACTCATCTTAGTTAAAAGCTAAAATGACCATATACAATCTGATCAGAAGGGAAGACATTTGGCGTCAAGATATTAAAAGAGTTAAAAGCATTAAAGGCAAGAATATAAAATGGAGTAGATTTAAGAAACTATTTAAAAAAAAGTTTCTATCTGAACAGTATACGAAGACAAGTCAAAAGCATTTTATGATTTAAAGTTGGGTTCTATGAGTATAAAGGAGTTAAGTAGCAAATTTCTCAACTTGTTAAGGTATGTACATTACTTATATGAAGAGAAACCTTAGATACACAGATTTCTAAGTTGCTTACCCTTTAACATAAAAGACATAATTGAATACGATAATCCTTCAACTCTTGAAGAAGCCATGAGGAAGGCTAATTTCTGTTTTGAACATAATAAGAAAATAAAAGGTGTATTGAGTTGGAGGAATAATAAACCAAGTAATTATGAGCATAATAAGAAAAATTTTAATTTCAAGAATTCTGGGAATAATAAAAATTTGAATAATAGAAATTTCCAGAATAATAATAATTACAGAGGTAATGCACCACAGAATTTCAAAGCTGCAAGGAATGTGCCTAATAATAATAATACCGGAAATGTTGAAGAGAAACCACCTTTAAAGTGTTATGATTGCAGTGGACCACATACTAGAGCAAACTTCCCATTGAAAGGAAGGACAGTCAGCAACATTCACACCATACAAGCGGAACCGACAGTTGGTGATGTATCAAGATAAATGCCCAAGATTAATGCAGCGCTAGAAAATCGACAAGCAGACCATCAAACTTCTATGGTCGAGATCGAATGTATGATACAAACAAATCTATTTCCATTTTAATAGATCTAGGTGTAAGTTTGAGTTACATATCACCCAATTTAGTGAAAAGTTGCAAGTTAATGGTAGAAAAATTTGATAACTCGTGGTTGGTTCAGCTAGCAACAGACACCAAAAGAAAAGTTACAGAGTTTGTCAAAAACTGTGATTTGCTTATGAGTGAGTTGAAGACACAAGTTAAATTGAATGTTTTACCATTAAGGTCTTATGATGTATTAATAGGCATGGATTGTCTTGAACATTATAGAGTAATACTCAATTGTTTTGAAAAGTATTTTACTTGTTTGAATAACGAAGGGTAAACTGAAACAGTAAAAGGAATCCCTAGGAAAATATCTGTTAGACAAATTACCGCATTACAAGTAAAGAAAGCTGTAAGAAAGGGTTGTAAAATGTTTTCTATAAATGTGATTAACGAAGAATATTCATCTAAAGAAGATAAGATAAAATTGGAAGACATACCCATCCTTAAGGACTTTTCTGATGTATTCCCGGAAGAAATTCTAGCACTACCTCCAAAAATGGAACTTGATTTCACCATTGAGTTAGTACCAGGTGCGGTACCAAACTCAAAGGCTCCTTACATAATGAATATTTTGAAATTAAATGAACTAAATTCTCAGCTAAAAGAACTAATTGATAAAAAATACATAAGGCCAAATGTGTCTCCTTGAGGAGCACCGGTTATCTTTGTTAAAAATAAGGACGGTACCTTGCGTTTGTACATAGATTACCATCAACTTAATAAAATGACTATTAAAAATCGATATCCCTTGCCCCACATTGATGATCTATTTGATCAAGTAAGCGGAGCAAAGATATTCACTAAGACCAACTTGAGGTATGGGTACCATCAGGTTAGAATAAAGGATGAAGACATTTTTAAAACTGCTTTCAGAACTCGTTATGGACACTCTGAGTTCGTAGTTATGCCTTTTGGGATAACTAACACACCGACAATCTTCATGTGTTTAATGAATAACGTTCTGCATAAGTAACTAGATAAGTTTGTAATTGTATTCATTGATGATATTTTAATTTATTCTAAGACTAAAGAGGAACACGACGAACACTTAAGAATAATTCTGCAAGTTTTAAGAGAACATTAGCTCTATGCTAAGTTCAATAAATGTGACTTTTATAAAGATAAAATACATTACTTAGGTCACATAATATCTAAAGATGGAATTTCTGTCGACCCAGATAAAATAAGAGCAATTATCGAGTGGCCTGTCCCTAAAGACGTAACTGATGTACGGTCATTTATGGGGATAACAGGTTACTACAAAAAATTTATTGAAGGAGTCTCCAGAATTGCGAATCCCATAACTTCTTTATAGAAGAAGGGAAATGAATTTGTCTGGGATAAAAAATGTGAAGAAATTTTTAAGAAGTTAAAAGAATTATTAACAATAGCACCTATATTAAAAATTGTTGATCCCATAAGGACTTCGCTGTATGCACTGATGCATGCAATGATGGACTTGGTGGGGTCTTAACTCAAGAAGGTCATTTCATTCCATATGAGTCCAGGAAATTAAAAATCCACGAAAAGAACTACGCAACTTATGATATAGAGCTTGCAGTTGTGATACACGAATTAAAAATGTGGTACCATCATTTGATTGGAACAAAGGTTTCACTAATGACAGATAATAAAGGATTAAAATACTTGTTGGATCAAACAAATATTAATCCAAGGAAAGCTAGGTGGCTAGCTTTCCTTAACGAATACTATTTCGAGATTGAACACATTAAGGGTAAATAAAACAAAGTTGTTGATGGTTTGAGAAGAAATTCCAAATTAAATTTTGTGGCAACAATCAACACATATAAAACAGATATGGAAAATCAAATCGAAGAAGGAATTAAGCAAGATGAAAATTATCAGAAGTTACATGATAAAGTTGTTGAAAATGTAACTGAAAATTTAATAACAGATTAAAACATTAATGAAAAAGGTATAACGACTTATAAAAATAGAATTTATGTACCTAATGTGTCAAAAGTTAAACTGCTGATTTTGGATGAAGTTCATAAAAGTCCTTATCCGGGACACCCTGGTTATCAGAAAATGATAACTATGCTAATAAATGATTTCTTTTGGCCCAACATGAAGAATGAAGTGGCTGAATGCATAGCTAGGTGTTTTGAATGTCATACAATTAAAGTTGAGCATCAACACCCAACTAGCCTATTACAGCCATTGCCAATTCCAGAATGGAAGTGGGAAATTATAAGTATTGATTTCATAACTGGTTGCCTAAAAATAAAAAACAGAATGACTTAATAATGGTGGTTGTGGATAAGCTTAGTAAATATGCTCATTTTATTCCGGTTAAGACTACTTTTAAGGCTGCTAACATTGTTGATGTGTTTATGAAGCAAATCGTACGCTTAAATGGAATTCCAAAGGTAATTATTTCTGATCAAGATTCCAAGTTTACTAGAAATTTCTAGACAACATTGTTTAAAGGTTTAAATACTAAGTTGAATTTCTACACTTCTTTTCATCCACAAATTGATGGGTAGACTGAATGGGTAAATCAAATTTTAGAAGACATGTTAAGAATGTATGTTAAAGATCAACCAACTAAATGTGAAGAGTATTTGCATTTAGCTGAATTTTCTTACAATAACCATTATCGAGCTTCTGCTAGACTTAGTCCATTTGAAATTTTATATGGAAGAAAGTGCAATAATCCTATTTCTTGGGATAATCCTGTTTATAGATTAATGCTAGAACTATAATTGTTAGGAGAGATGGAACTAACCGTGAAATTGCTACAAGGTAATTTAAAAATTGCACAAGATAGATAAAAAAGTTATGCAGATATGAAACGAATTGAAAGAGAATTTCAGGTTGGAGATCATGTCTTTGTAAATGTAAAACCCAAGAAAAGTTCTTTTAAGATTGGGAGTTGTGCTAAACTAGCACCAAGGTACTGTGGACCATTCGAAGTCCTATCGACGATTGGACCAGTTTCATATCAGTTGGCTCTACCATCTAACTTAAGAATACAAAATGTTTTTCACATTTATGTTTTAAAGAAGTATGTACACGATGCTATTCATGTGTTGAATTGAAATGACATACAGGTGGAGCTTGAAGGATATTTTTAGGCGGAATCGGACTGTATCCTCAACGGGAGAAAAATTATGCTCTAGAATTGTACCATAGGGAAGGTAAAGGTGCAATGGAAGCACCTTAGCCCTGATGAAGCTGCTTGGAAATTGGAAAGTAATATGTGGGAAACATATCCAATTCTATTCTAGGGAGGCTCTGAGGAAGAATAAGCAACATCGAGGACGATGTCGAGCTTAAGTGGGGGTGTTTGTAACATACCCATTACTTGAAACATTGTATGTTTGAGAAAAACATTATATTAACTTTTATTGTAAAGTTTATATTTGGCCAAGTGGCCAAGGATGACTGTAATTACACAATATTATTATTTTATAAAACAAAATAGGAGACACTCACCCAAAGAGACTGTTCAAAGAGTGTTTACTGACCAACTAGGTGGAATGGAATCTGGGGTAGAAGGTAATGGACAAGTGGTAGCATCAGAAAATCAATAACTAGTTGTTGTTATGGGACAACTCCCTTAAATTGTGGTCAAAGTTCCTTGGAAGGTGAAACTGGAGCTTGAGACTCATTTATTGAAAACTAACCACTAAAAGACTTAGGCATATTTTATAAGCCATTGAATTTGAGCAGAGCCTCACACTTTTTCTGGAGAGAAAATTTACCTTGTGGTTCTGTTGTATGGACACAAGAGATTCAATGAGGGGAAGCTATGTTTTGAGTTGGATTGTAAGTCTGTTTCACTTCTTATGAGTGGAGAGTTTTCCTGCTGCATGCATAGGTTTATTTTGAGGTGTATGCAAGTCTCCATTGATTGTTGGAAGTACAACCTGAGTGCCTTGCTTCTACACAGAGTCTTCTACCTATTGGTTCAGTAAACAGGCTTGGGGTTCCAAAGGAGCAAGTTATATTGGCTACTTCTTCTGGAGAAGGTTGGGAGGAACATGCCTCCTTGGGTGTTTGTACACCCTATCGATTATCAGGTTCTACTTGTTCTTTTATTTCTATTATAATTTATTGTTTTCATAACTGATGATTTATCACTATTAGCTGAATGTTGTTAGATATCAATATCAGATTTAAATGACTGATTTTCTGAACTGTTTATCAACTCTGTAATCAGTTAAAGAAGCTTTATGATAATGATAGAATAAAATGCTTCCCTACATTTTTCCACACACTGTCTTTGTGCCGTACTCTAGTGCAGGGGAGAGTGTTTAAAGAAAGATATAATAATGATATGCAATAGATATAAATGATTTTATGCTTATCATAAATAAACTCTGTTATGTTTCATGTATTACATATCTATATCTTCTATGTGATAGACAATCGAAAACATAGTAAACTATTTATATAAGCAGATATTTGATTTTCTGATCATTCATAGTAATAGAAGTATTTAAAACAATTTCTTTCTTTTATCCAAAACCTAAAGTTCACTTATAGGTTTAACTTGCTTTTTATAAGACAGATAACATATACTTTTAGTATTCTGCTCATATAGAAATTCTTCTTTTACATATCATTTTTCTGCATTATAAACCGTGACATCATTGAAACCTTCAGTACAAGATTTTATAAATAAACGAAGTCTAGACATTACAGTAACAGAAATAGAAACCATATCCTTTATATAAATACACAACAGTAGCATTATAATCTTATGATTTCCTTATTACATTTTAAAGTACCTATAGTTTTAAACATTAAATAATATAATTACAAATAAACTAAAATGACAAATAACGCAGGATGCAAACCCTGTGCCTTTACTACATATATTATACCATTTACTTTTCATTCTTTTAAACCATTTGAAAGAATAATTTAAAACCAAGTTCGAAAACCCTTAATAAACCTACAAACAAACCCTAAGTTCGTAATTGGTTTTGGGTAGGGTTTCACAACCCAGCCTTACAGACGTAGTCTTTAAACATTACTAATAAAAAACACATAAATCATTTCGACAGGGTTTCAAAACAAGGCTCATTGGCTTTGATAACAAATAGTCTTAAAATTGTTACGATATAAACATTTTTCCTTTTAGTAAAACATATAGAATGTGCGAAGGTAGAGTTCAACAACCAAAGAGTGTTTCTATACAGTCTAAACTCATAACTTTACAAGTTACATGACGAACCCTGCAAATCTTTTCAACATAACAAAAATGCCAAAAGTTATCCTTTCAACTTAACATGTTATTATTTCAAATTAGATAACCAAAAGTATCATCCTTTGAAAATGCATTAGCTCAAAGGGAAACAACGCAAGGTCTAGTGCTCGAAACCCCAACTACATTTTATAAACAAAATCAAGTTTCGAATACCATAAAAAATTACCATTTCATTTCATCAAAATGTCAAGGGTTAGACCCTTCAAAACAACTGTATAATTTTATACATTAAATTGTTACACAGTAAAACGTTGCAAAGCCAACCGAGAAGTAGGTTGAGGATTCAATCCTCCCTACACTAAAAACATGCCTTACGGCTTAAAACATTACAATAGCGGAAAAATCCACAGCTAAACCACAAGACCGAAGGATTGTCTAAAACCACACAAGGACCGACATTTTTCCAGGTTGCACCCTACACGGAGTCACCGAGGCTTACCAAGTTTTAATCTCATTTTCCCCTTTTCTTCAAACATAAAAATCCAAAGCCGAGGAGTTACTTGCCATTAAAAACACACAACGTGGTTAAAATATGGAAACGAAGCTCAAAATTAAATACATGCACCTGCAACATTATCAACCTTTGTGGAATAGCAAGAAAGGAACTACGACTTACATGTCAAAGAAAACCTTGCTTATGGACCAAACACTTCTGCAACCGGCGAGAAAAAGAGCAAAACAAACCACAAGCAAACTCAACAAAGGAATGGCTTGGCTATTAGAGCTCACTGTTGGAAGTTTACAAGCTATAAGTCATGGTATCGAACCCGAGAGAGGTGCCCCCAAAAATCTGTTTCAAAACCCTAAGAATATGTAGGCCTGTCGGCCTCTCCAGAACCCCACTCATTGCAAAAATGAACTCCCAAGTTATGCTCTCGACAAAGTAAGTCCAATGCAATTAGGGTATCACCACTACCAAGAAAACATCACGTGGAGACCTTCCACGGTGGATTCCAATAGGAATTCCACCCATAGTGCTTTTAATGCACTTTAATTACCATAGCTACCATCATATGTGGAGTCTTCCATCACAATCAACATCACAGTTAAATGTTTCGGTCTTCAACTTACATAGAACTACAACCAATGTATAGTATGGTTACGAGTTATCAAAGATCAAACTACCATTGTTTAATGTCCAAGTGTTACGTAGAGCCCTTTTGTATCAAACCATTGTACTAGCATAAAACGATAGAGCACATAATAAGGTTATCACTTAGTTGTTGATATAGTGTGCATAGGGTTATAACACCCCAACTTACATTTAATTACATATAGAGCATAGTTTGTGACCAGCGATCTTTTCACAAAGTTGAACTAATAAAACAAATACATAGGGTTTATGAACTTAACGTATAAATATCGAAAGATAGGTTTAGAACTATAATGATAGCATTTAAGCTTAGTATATGATCCTTTTAATATATAATTGAATACTTGGTATAATGCCTTTATCCTTGAAATTAAAGTTCTATATTTTCCACGATGACTTAATACAACACAAGTGTAATAACAATAAATGCAAATTCTGAAATCCGAATATAACTGAAATTATATAAACAACATGATACAGAATATAACTGAAGATCAATTAGAATAGATCTCACCCTGGAACACTTCAGGTTTCTCTATTTTTCTTTTTACACATTGAAGGCTAACTGAAGTTTAAATAAGATCTCTTATACACTTTGAAAGAAGTATCGCTCTTACCTGCGATCTATGACAGAAGTTCAAATTCTTTAGCTAAATAGCTAAGTAAGCCTCGGGGTTCCCATAGGACCCCTTCATCATCATCAAGAAAATAAACAGTTAGCACTTATAATGAAATCAGTAGTAAGTTAAAATCCATAAAGTCTCGACATCCAAACAAGTAACCATAATTGATCTAGGATGCAAGAAAAAGGTAAAAACATCCAACAGTATCTTAAATAAGCACAAACACATTATACATATTCTATGATACAAACTTACACACATAATCGTCTTAACATGTTATTACTAATGTGTTGTCTAGTTAAATAGATTCTCATTTATTATACTTCCACATAGCAATTCTAGCACTTAATGCTACTATGAAAAATTTTAAATTTTTGTGATTTTTGGGATGTTACACCATCTTAACACAGGTTTTCTGCAGGCTTCATGCTCAGTCTTCCCCTCTCCTTTCATTCCCAACTCACACCCAATGCTCTCCACCACTCCTGCGCAGCACCATCCACGCCCTAGCACCTGTACCTTCATCCCCCAACTTTTTCATTCTCCGCCTGCGTCCTAAATCCCTCAGCATTGACGCATCCCCAGCTCTAATCTCCCACATTCTCTACCAACCTGCGCCCAACAATCCCCAGCATACATGTCATTAACTCCACGCATTGTATTTGTCTTCATTCACATACTGTCCCAGCTCTAGCGCGACCCTAACTTGCACGCTGTCCCTGCTCTCACGTTGTCCCAACTCTCACACTGCCTGGTTCTCATCCCTTGCACAGCTATCATGCTACCCCCATCTCTAACGCCTCCCCTATATTCCCTCTCACACAAAACATACCTTCCTTCCCATCTACCCACGCTTTCCCCTTTGGCTCTCTTCCCACACTGTCTGCTTGTGTGCCCAGCTAACTCAGCATTCATGGGTTTCTTCTAAACTGCCTGTGTGCCCAGCTAATTCAGACCCTATTATGGATTGTACCATGCATTCCTCCTTGGGAGAATGGGAGGCACCCTTAGTTGATGTGGGAGTTTTCCACTCAAATGTTGCATGCAACTCTCTTCATTCTGACAGACCAATGTTCACGTTAATAAGAATGCAGGAACGCTTTTCTTTCCATAACTTGCCACATTGTATACCAAGTCATACTTTAAAAAAAGTGTGCATTCTTAAAAACTCACATACATGATTAACATGCAAACATTCCTATCCATTCCCACGTTTGTTTGTGTATTAATAAATGGCCTCATTTGTTTAATATTGTAAAAATGTGTAGCATGTTATTCCAATGAAGGAGGAGAAAAATACGGAGCAATTTGAGGAGCTATAGGAGGAGTGATCATGAAGTGTATACATCTTGTTTTACTAGCTATTTGTGGAGATATGGAGGTTTATTAAAAAAAATTATTATTATACTTCACAAATATATTAATTTATAATAATGAATAAATTTATATATTTCTCTATTCTTTAAATATAAAATATAATCTAATTATCAAACAATGAAAAATGCATATAGATTAATGGTTATTCATTATTAGTGTGATACCCTAGGACATTCTTATTTATTTTTTATTTAGAATTATTTCAAAAATAATTATTATTTGTAAAAGGTTTATAAAACTCAAAAATACTGACATGTGGTGTGAATATATACTTTGCACAACAATTATTATTTTTATTATTAATAAAAAAGAAAAGATACTTTGAGAATTCATTTGAAAGAGCGGACACCACTATGAGACAAAAAACAAGTGTAAAGAAAGCAAGAGATATTTTGTCAATCAAATCCAATCTATAACTTCAACCACCACACAAGATCCTAAATCATAGGGATTAAATGATTGATTGATATTTGATTGAGATGACATAAGACCTAGGAAAAAACTATAAATTGGTGCACTGAGATAACACAGGATGTTGTGTTGTGCATGGAGAATTTGTTGATATGAGTGCATGCTGTTGAGTATTTCTCTTTTGATTGTAATTCCATCACTTTGCTTCTTATAGACACTGAGAGAGAGTGTTGTGTTCAAGCCTTGCTTGCTATATTTGTTGTGCATGGTGGTGATCTAGCTCGGGTGTGGAGTTGGCTAGTAAGTTTGTTGTCCTCTCCTATGGTTGAGAGAGACTGAATCTCAAAGTGTGTTTTTCTATTCTTTCAGGTAATTATATTATGTATTGTTTATAAATGAATAACAATAGTGTGAATAGCAATGAAGCACATAATAACATACTAACATAGGAACATGTTCACGTTCATAAGAATGCATGCATGCTTTTCTTTCCATAACTTGCCACGTTGTATTCCAAGTCATACTTTCAAAAAAGTGTGCATTCTTAAAAACTCACATGCATGATCAACATGCGAACATTCCTATGCATTCCCACATTTGTTTTTGTATTAATAAAAGGGGTCATTTGTTTAATATTGTAAAAATGTGTAGGATGTTCTTCCAATGAAGGCGGGGGGCTATAGGAGGAGTGATCACAAAGTGTACACAACTTATTTTACTAGCTATTTGTGGATATATAGAGAGGTTTATTTCAATTTTTTATTGTTATATTTCACAAATATATTAATTTATAATAATGAATAAATGCATATATTTTATTATTCTTTAAATATAAAATATAATCTAATTATCAAAAATGAAAAAATAAAATAGATTAATGGGTATTTATTATTAATGTGAAACACAATGATATTCTTATTTATTTTTTATTTATAATTATTTCAAAAATAAATATTATTTGTAAAAGGGTTATAAGACTCAAAAATACTCACATGTGGTGTGACTACATACTATGGACAACAATTATTAATTTTATTATTAATAAAAAAGAAAAGACACTTGGAGAATTCATTTGAAAGAGGGGACACCACCATGAGACAAAGAATAAGTGTAAAGCAAGCAAGATATATGTTGTCATTCAAATTCAATATAAAATCTCAACCACCACACAAGATCCTAAATCATAGGGATTAAATGATTGACTGATATTTGATTGAGATGGCATAAGACCTAGGAAAAAACTATAAATTGGTGCACTGAGATAGCACAGGACATGGTGTTGTGCATGGATAAATTGTTTCTATGAGTGCATGTTGTTGAGCATTTCTCTTTTAATTGTAATTCCGTCACTTGGTTTCTTATAGAGTCAGAGAGAGAGTGTTGCATTCAATCCTTTCTTGCTAGTTTTTTTGTACATGGTGGTGATCTAACTCTGGTGTGGAGTTGGCTAACGAGTTTGATGTCTTCTCTTGTGTATGGGAGGAACTGAATCTCCAAGTGTATTTTTCCATTCTTTCAGGTAAGTATATTATGTCATGTTTATAAATGAATAACAATAGTGTGAATAGAAATGGAACATACAATAACATACTGACACAGGAACATATTCACGTTCATAAGAATGCATGCATGTTTTATTTCCATAAATTGCCATGTTGTATTCCAAGTCATAGTTTAAAAAAAATGTGCATTCTTAAAAACTCACACGCATGATTAACATGCGAACATTCCTATGCATTCCCACATTTGTTTATATATTAATAAAAGGGGTAATTTTTCTAAGATTGTAAAAATGTGTAGCATGTTCTTCCAATGAAGGATGAGCAAAATAGGGAGTGATTTGAGGAGCTATAGTAGTGATCACAAAGTCTACACATCTTATTTTACTAGCTATTTGTGGTGATATAGAGAGGTTTATTTCAATTTATTATTATTATATTTCGCAAATATATTAATTTATAATAATAATAAATTTATATATTTTATTTTCTTTAAATATAAAATATAATCTAATTATCAAAGATGGAAAAAGAAGATAGATTAATGGGTATTCATTATTAATGTGAAACCCTAGGACATTCTTATTTATTTTTTATTTAGAATTATTTCAAAAACAATTATTATTTGTAAAAGGGTTCTAAAATTCAAAAATACTCACATGTGGTGTGACTACATACATTGCACAACAATTATTATTTTTATTATTAATAAAAAAGAAAAGACACTTGGCGAATTCAGTTGAAAGAGGGGAAACCACCGTGAGACAAAAAACAAGTGTAAAACAAGAAAGGTATATTTTTTCAATCAAATCCAATCTAAAATCTCAACCACCACACATGATCTTAAATCATAGGGATTAAATCATTGATTGAGATTTGATTGAGATGGCATAAGACCTAGGAAAAAACTATAAATTGGTGCATTGAGATAGCATAGCACATTATGTTGTGCATGGAAAAATTCTTTTCATGAATGCATGTTGATGAGTATTTATATTTTAATTGTAAGTCCATCACTTGGTTTCTTACAGACTCAGAGAGAGAGTGTCGAATTCAATCCTTTCTTTCTAGTTTTGATGTACAAGGTAGTGATCTAGTCGTGGTGGGGCATTGGCTAGCGAATTTGATGTTCTAGGGATCCCCCCCATAGTGGGCTCATCCCAAAAACTAAACTGAAACACATCTAAATAGTATAATAATAATTCCAACTTATCAATGGTAGAAAAACTAAATTACACATAAATAAATTAAACTTAAAAAAATAAAAGTGGAACTTTATACTTTTCATCCGTCGATCGTTCGCGCTTTCCCTTCACATCCGCTTCCTCATTGGGTCCCTCCAGTCGAATCTCATTTAACCATAGATGCAACAACCGTTAGCTTTGCCACCCAACCGTAGGCTTATGCTTTCAGTCGCATAGCCACCCTCGAGCTTCAAGGTCATAGAGCTCACACACACCAATACTAGAGACTCAGAAATGGGTTTCCCACCCACCAGAATCTCGTTCCAAACTCCAATAGCAGCAAGTCACTCTTTTTACAAAAATCACGATAACCATCCAAACATTGGTTTCCTTCCCCATTCTCCAAGCCTTTCTTAGGTAGGAAAAATTCATTGTGACACATGTCGCTTCATGCAAAAAGTCCTAATTTTTAAATATTCAAATGTATTTTAACTCACCTATCCATGTGTCAAGTTTTCTAAGAGAGTGCACCAACATTCCTAAATTTACTCAAGTTTGTCTGCCTGATGTTCCATATAATTTTTTTTTTTGTTGGTGCAAGTGGTGTTAACTAAATGCTCAAACATAGTATTCCATTTGCTCCTAAAATAATAATTTCTATGATTTTAAATACTAAAAATGCATTTTCATGTGCAAATAGCCTAAATGCAATTTATAAATTTCTATGCATAATGTTTATCAATTAATCCCTTCTAGGACCTAGGTACCACACCCTTGGGTCAATCCATCCTTTATGCTCTTTTGTCGATATGGTACCACTCCATCGGGTCCACTAGTCCATCATTTCTATTTATCGGCAAGGTACCCCATCATCGGGTCCTTGCGTGCGTCTTTTTCATTTATCGACAAGGTACCACATCATCAGGTCCTTCCACTGATATTCTTTCGTTGCAATTGACTTGCGGGAACTTCATGTAGGGATTTTAGGATCCGTCACCTTCAATCCTCCATCTACACGCTATTGGAGACTACTGGCGCTAAGGAGTAAGTTCGTTCTTACTGCGTGCCCCCAACTCATATGTGACCAACTCCGTCATGGTCCACATCGCACAACCTCATGCTTTCCCTGAGTAAGTGAATAATTTCACCTGTTGCTACACACATGCTCAAAAGTACACATTAATAGTTCTTCTCTTATTTATCATAATTTATTTTATAAACCACTATTCGTTAAGCATCATAATTTATTCATAAACATGGTAATTCATCTCATAAACTGCTAATCATTAAGCAACTAAATTTTACTCGTAATATCATATATTTCGTTAATCAGTTAATCATTACATCAACATGCATTTATTCATCAGATTCATAAAACTATTCATTTCCCAATTGTCATTCAATTCATTGTTTTTCATTCATCAATAGTCGTCATGCATATATTCAAATGTTTCTCGATCATGAAGACAGATCGAGACCCAACAGATCACTTTATAAAAATTTGTTCAGCCAGTTCACTCGACATGTGCCCTTAAAGTCCATATTCATTCTAGGGGCATTACATACAGCCCCTCTTATATAGAACTTTGTCCTGATGTTAAATTTGTGTTCTGGTACTTTCGATATTAGGCTTTACTTTAATTTCCTATTTTCATCTTCTTTTCATTCTCTTCTATTTTTCTCAAACAATCACAACCATAAGCACTAGTGGTTCACATCATTAGTTTTCTTTTTCACCCAACGAGGTTCCATATACATTCTCAAGAATTCAATTGTATTTTCATATAATATCGATATGATAATACATTCGATAATTTTCAGTCCCAACTGTATTTCCTATATCTCTTTTTTATTCACGAAGGTCGACGATGTCAAAATTTTCAACAAGCTGCATTGCGTCAATATCCACCCAATAGTTTATCAAATCATAACAAATCCAAGCAAGGATTTAAATCTATTTGGTTATCCCCTTTCCAATATGAGAAGGTAAACATCATAAAATATTCGGTATGATATAATCACGGTTTTAACATATCAGGAGAGACCCTCTAATAACTGCCAAAAACAAAATTCCACAAGACTACTTCCAAATCCCTCTAGATGTTTTAATAATGTTGGTTCTTAATAATATAGGATTCGAGTCGTCGAAATTTAGTGACTTAGTCGAACATGTTGAAATTTAACCCTTAGTCCTTTCATTAGTAACATCATGTCCAAGTCAATGAGTTTGTCAAATCCTTACCTCATTTCAGCATTTCCATTATCATAGGACTACATCGATAGACTCATCAAGTCGTACTATGTATGTTTCTCAACCTCTTAGAGCTCCATCTCGGGCTATTCGTATTTTCATCAAGGGTTGATTATGTCCTCAGTTTATCTGCATTGCATTCAGTTCATTGTGTTGATAATCTCCATACACCATTTTACTAGAAGCATCTTCATTGGCCCCTTTTTGGTGGGATTTCCAAGTTTCATCTTATGTGTCTATATAGTCTCATCGAGTCTTGTCTTGAGGTCTAGTCATCTTTTCATAATTGTTTCATCATTTCATGAGGTTAACATAATTGTGTTCAGCTCGTTGTTTCGATACCTCATTTTAAAAACAATTGTCTTGATTTGGCCCTTTAGGGGTACCTCCCCCACTAATAATTCATGCCTCGTGGGATATGAGGATTTTGTTTTTACTACTAAAATATTCATAGATACCTATCTCTCAGGTTAAGCTTTTATGAGAGATAAAATTAATCAAAATTAGTTCCTACACTCAACATAGCAGAACTTAACTTTAAATGCTGCACTTTCAAAGGGTATCATTGACCAACATGCTTTCTAAGTCAAACATCCAATTATAATTGGAGCCAATTCTACATAAGCTTCTCTCTCCAAGCTTATTTTGATTTTTAACTTTTGTTTACAAAGAGTTACATTTGACCGAGGTATCATATAGTACTACCTTAAGCTAATCCGTTGGAAATATACAAGCGTTCATTCTATATTCCTATAAATGAAGACAAAATATAATCAACTATTTCTTCCATACAACTCTACGTGAACGATTATGCGACAACTCATTCAAGATGTAATATTCATTCCATCCTACTAGAAGTAAATTAATACTCATAATATTCCCTTTATGAATTTTATAACCATTCCACTTGACTTTAAGTGTACACTCCTAGAACTAGAGATATACTATTCGTTTAATTATATTTTAATGATCAATTAGTAATAAGAACTTGTTCCAACTACCATTCGTTTTATTGTGAATGTATAATGTTATTAGTACACGCCCAATTAAGACACCTTGTAATTTCGTTAGAGTTACCCTATCCAATTTATACTATTTCAAGAAACAATATTTGAATTTAATAAAGATATGTATATTCTTATTCCTTTTCAAAAGAAAAATATGTAAATTCATTAAAAGATATTTATATTTATATTTTATTTCAAAGAACATTATATAATTCATTAAAGCTATATATTCAAATGAACAATATACAAACTCACCAAAGAATATATTTATTCTATTTTCAAGTACAATAACTAACCCATTAGGGGATATGTATATTCTCATTCTATTTCAAAGGACTTGTATAATTTCATTAAAGATACATATTCAATGAACAATATACAAACTTATCTAAGAATATATTTATTCTATTTCAAAAGAACAATATCAAATTTCCTTAAAGGGTAAGTATATTCTTATTTTATTTCAGAAGAACAATATATGATTCATTTAGAGGATGTAAATCTTTAAATAACTTTTATGCAACCAGAACATATGCTCAATGCCTTTCAAGCATGATTATATCAACTAAGCAATAATCCTTTCCGGAGGTGTAGGCATATAAATATATATATAATAATTCTACATTGAATAGAACATAACATATAAAACAAATAGTAATTAAATTTACAAAGGATATCCACTCGACAACAACTAAACAGCGTTGGGTGGAAGGCATGACAGATGTAAATCATCATGTCTAGAACATTAATCAACTCATAGTGCAACCGATACCAGGGCTGGTACTAGCTTCCACGCTGGAAGAAGGTGAGGGTGCCGATCCGTCTGTTCACCTACCCACAGTTGTACCCACAGTTGTCTCGAGGTGCCGAATTAATAGTGCCAGTCGTCACTTTCGATTCTCACTCCCCATGGTAAGAGTAAAAGACGTACGAGTGGCAATCATTCCGGGCTAGAGAAATGGCGGATCTGAAGCACCACTAGGAAAGGCTGGAGCGATATCTTTAGAAACTGTGTTCATTAAACCATATACCTCACTTGTGAAAGAGAGAACTCTAATTTCCGAAATCATTTTCCTCCTGTAGCGATTTTAAATTTTGGTTATCTACTCAAATTCAGCCGAGTGTCACGTGGAGACCAAGCTCCACGCATACTCCCACTCTCGAAACAAGAGATAATGCACCACGCGCCTATTGAGTTCCAGGATGTCACCAAAGTCGGCGTTGAAGGGGCGACCCAACAGAGGGAACGACCACACAGGACGCCGGATGTTTCTATCTTTTAAAACGAGTGGAGCAAAAGCTCCTAGAATTTAAACGGAGCATGGGTCGAATCCTGTAATTACAGACCTATCCAGTTTTTTTTCGTTTTTGTAGAGTAAATTAAAATAACTCGCAAGTCATGTTGTCGAATGATCTCTTGCAAGTCTCATATTCATCTGTGGGGAATATTAAATTATTTTTATTTTTAAAGGAGATTTGTAATGAGTTTGCAATGAAACACTATGCGAAAATCCAAGACTCTTTATAGGTTTGAAGTTTCAATTCATAATGCTTTTGTTTCTTCTACAGGTTTGCAGGACTATACGCACTGAGGATGAAGACGAGGATACATAAAAATGTCCGTTGCAAAGTCATCTGCTTCGTGACAAGCGCAGCTATACAGGTGGTTTAGTGAGACCACAAACCATTTTTCATTCACCATATACGGTTTTGAGAACCACGTTTGACCCATTTGAAATGAATTTGGTGAAGCCACATCAACGCTTGATTGCTTTGAGATTAAAGGTGCTCTCTTGGATGCATTGAAACCTGCTTGATACCTCATTAACACTCGGTGGTGCTGACCCGTGACTTGGCGTACCCTATGTATTTGGTCCTCAGTGCATATGATGAGATTAGGCTCGATAGATCATTGGAAATATGGTCCTTGGATTTGTCACTTGTAAATCAATTGATTTGGAATTCTTGCAATGAAGAATTGGATCTAGGTTAATTCAACATAGTTTTAAAAATAATACAGAGGCAGAGAGTCAGCTGCACCGAGACACGTGTGATCTGGGTGTTCACACTACCGTTTAGACTTCGGATCTGAAGATGGTGGATCTAGCAAAAGGGTTGTAATCGTGTGATGATCAAGAGATCTGAGAGTTGTGATGGATGTAATTCCCCTATAATGACTGTAAGTGCACCTGTCGAGTGACCCGACTGAACAAAATTCGATAAAGTGGTCTCTTGAGTCTTGATATGTCTTAATGATTGAGGAAAACCTGAAGATGTGCACGACAATCAATGGATGAATGAAAAAAATGGATTGAATGGAAATTTGTGGAATTGGATACATTATCTGCAATTGATGAATATATGTACATGCTTGCTTAATGATTAGCTATTTTATGGAATATATGATGTGCTACTTAACGAATAGCTATGTTAAGAAATGTATGATGTGAGTGAAGAAATGCATGTTGGATTAATGACTAACTGATTGATGAAATACATGATATTTTGAGTAAACTATGGTTACTTAATGATTAGCAGTTTACGAATAGAACTAGGATGACTAGAAATAAATTATGATGCTTAACGACTAAGGGGTTATGAAATAGATTAAGATGAAGGAGAACAAAGCTATTAATGTGTGCTTTTGAGCACGTGTAGCGACAGGTGAAGTGGTTCACCGATAGACACACAAAGGAAATAAAGGGGTCGTAGAGTACGAATAAATCATACATGGAAGAACGACGATGGTGTCGACTTCCTACGAAATTCCACGCATGAGTTGAAAAGACACTGATCCGCTTACTTGGGGGAAGCGTGAAATTGTGCGAAGTGGAACATGACGGAGTTGGTCATGTACGAGTTGGGGGGCGTGCACTAACAATGGATTTACTCCTCAGCGCCATTAGTATCCAATAGCGCGTAGATGGAGGATTGAAGGTAATGGATCCTAAATCCCTACATGAAGTTCCCGCAAATCAAATGCAATAAAAAAGTGTCAATGGAAGGACCCGACGATGTGGTACCTTGCCGATAAATGAAAATGATGGACGAAAGGACCTGACAATGTGGTACCTTGTTGATAAACGAAAGTGATGGACAAAAGGACCCGACGATGTGGTACCTTGTCGATAAACAGAAATGAAGGATAGATGGACCCAACGATGTGGTACCTAGATCTTAGACTGAAATAATTGAAGAACATTATGCATAAAAACTTATAAATTGCATTTAGGCCATTTGCATATGAAATGCATTTTTGGTAATTAAAAATAGAAAATATTATTTTAGGAGCAAATATGTCATGTCCCCATCTTGACCCTATTGCATTAAAATTGCAAATGATGTAAATATCGTTATTAAATCATGGTGAGAAGCTCAAGGCCAAGGCCCGGCCATCAATTTAATGTTTTATGTATTGACAATTAAAATTGATGCATATGGTTCTTGTGCTAGACACGCACAATAGAAATTATGACTTCATGTAAATATGAATTTTAATGAAATATCCACAACTAGCTATGCAATGCAACAAAGAGATGGGGGCATGATTTTTACAAGGAATGGGGGGGGGGATTATTCAAACCCTTGAGCCAATGGTGTTAATCCAAATGTCAATGAAGGAACCCATCAACCCTCAACTACCCATTTTGGACTTATGCCCCCAATCATTTAATTCTTCCAAGAGTTGGTTGAGGTAGTTAATGCCTTGGGAATGGAGACGTATGGTAGCCAATTTCGTGCATGGGAAAGCCATCAACCTGGAAAACGTATTTTTTCTTCTTAGGAAAGAAAACACCCACAAAATGGTACCCAAAACCTTTCTTCACCCATGGTCTTTGCTCTCTCATGCATTCTAAGCTAGCTGGGGCTTTCTCCTTCACGTTTTCCATCATTTTCCTGTATTTTCCATAGCTGGGAACTCATTTTTGTATTGCACAGTGGTTGGGACGAAGGGAGTCACAATTTAGGGGTTTATGGAGGCCATTTCTGTCCCTAGAATGCCCATAAGCATTTTCTAAAAACCATTTTGCTCTCCCATCCCACTATCAAAACGTTTTCTCCATACACAACACTTGTGATTTTGCTATTGTGTGCATCCATGTTTTTGTTTGAACTTGTGAGAAAGAATTAGGAGTGGAAGTGGACCAAAATTGGCTTGATAAACCTAGTGAGGAAGGTGACCTCTCAAAGAAGATCAAAATGGTTGGCTACTCTTCTATGCACACCTTGAAGAACACTAGAATGGGAGGTATGGCCTGAGGAACTGTGTAGTAGTGAAAGAAATACTTCATTGTGCCAGGTGTGTAGGTATTGTGGGGACCAAGCTAGATAGATCTTGTAGAGGGTACCCATATCTCTGTGGTTGAGCTCACTAGCTTAGCAATTCTTCCTTTGCATTTCTTTAGCACCCTGATAAAACCGACTGTCGATTGGCTTGGCTGATTTTGGTTTATATTTGGCTATGTATGAGTCTGTTGTTCCATTTTCCTTGTAGAAATCATGCCCAGCTCGGGTGTGGCAATTGTGTCGATAGATTGATGAGCACAATTGGCCTATTGTTGGGTGGAACGTTGCAGTTGCATAGCTAGTTGCTCGAGACTACTTTGTTTTAAGATAAGTACTCTCTCTTGTGTTAATTTTGTAACGCAATGTATTATTTGATGACTACCCCGAATATCTTGAATGTATGCTAGACTTGTAATAGAATTTACTTCCGTTGTGTTTCTTGAATTTATATATATATTTACATATTCATATGTCCATGTCTTTTTATCTCCAATGAATTATGTTAATAAATATGGGGCTAGATGCCCAGTTTTAGCCTCACATTCTCTCCATCGCATTGGTATGATGGGAGGGTACGTGAGAAAATAGAATACTAATCTTTAGCATTTAGTTAACACCGCTTGCACCCACAAAAATAGAAACTAGATTGAACATCAAGGAGACAAACTTGAGTAAATCTAGTAAAGTTGGTACACACTCTTAGAAAACCTGACACAAGGATGAGTGAGCTAAATTGCACTTGAATAATTAAAAATTAGGCATTTTTGCATGAGGCAACATGTGTCTCAATGAATTTTCCTATTTAAGGAAGGCTTGAGGAAAGAGAAAGGGACCCTATCGCGGGATGGTTATTATAATGCGTGCAATCTGTTGATTTGCTTCTATTGGAGTTTGGTAAGAGATCTTGGTGGGGGGGAATCCCACTTCTGGATCTCTAGTTTTGTGTGTGAGCTCTATGACCCCAAAGCTCGGGGGTGGCTATGGGACTGAAAGCATAAGCCTAAGGTTGGGTGGCGAAGCTAACAGTTGCTTCGCCTATGGTTAAACGAGATTTGTTGGAGGGATCCAACGGGTGAAGCAGGAAAAAAAAAAGAAATCCAGATCAGTTGACAACGAATACTCGTCCAATAGCGGGATCAATCGACGAATTAATAGGTTTATTGTTCTTTGGTATTTGCAAAGGTTTATTGTTTTTGTGTAAGTGAGTTTCTTGTCATGGATAAGTTTGAATATTCTTTTGTATTAGGTTGATAAGTTTTGTTATTAATATTTAGGGATGACCCCACAGATGGGGGTCTCAACAATGGAGCATTGATTCACCCAAGAGATTACCATGGTTAACGCTGCCATTTATGAAGGTTACCGCTGGAAGAACAGAGTGTTACTCTGCAACTCTTAATGACTGTATAACGTAGGATAGAGGTCGACTCAATTTGGGCGTGAATAGAGCTATCACAGTCAAAACAGGAAATGGAAAGGGTATGAACTCAATCTGGGAGAAGGGGTTCATTATCACAGCGAATTGGTAGAAGAAAAACAGAGTTCAACTTGTTTTGGCATCTATACAATGTTGTCTTATCAATATTAGTAAAGGGAGTAGTATGAAGTCGATCTAGGCACAAGGGTTTATTATATTGTAAATAAAAGACAGAGACATGTAAGTTGTAATACCATAGTAAATGGTAGCGGCCAGAGATCGAGCTACGATATGAGCGCATGAGGTTATCATAGTAAATACAACCAATGGTAGAAGTCGAAATGTCTATTCTCGGGTTAGCAGTGATAGAGTAGATTGTATAGTGATAGGAAAACTAAAGGCAAAGCAACATTCCATAAATCCGTTCTTGGATTGCAATAGTAAAAAAAATTTGCAAGAAAAATTGGGATTCGTAAATTTCCATTTGAATATATAGAGAGTTTATATAAATCCCTTTTTCAAATCTAATTGGTAAATAAATTTGTATACAAAACAAAGATTCATAAATTTCCATTTGAATATAAAAAAGAGTTTTATAAATCCTTTTTCCAGATCTTATTGGTCAATAAAATTTACATGTAAAACAAAGATATGTAAATTTATTTCTAGCTAGTAAAATACATCTAGATCTATGATATTATATATCCTTATGAATTTGATTTTATTTTTTTGTCTATAAAATATAACTAGAATTTTTCTACCTTTTAAAATCTTAAAATTTGAGTATGGTGCCCTCAAGGCTCGACCGGCTCTAATACCAAATGTAGGGACCCCCCCCTTGTGTGGTCATCCCTAAAACGAAACTGAAACACATCTAAATAGTATTATATTGATTCCAACTAATCAATGGTAGAAAAACTAAATTACACAAATAAATTTAACTTAAGAAAATAAAAATGGAACTTCATGTAGGGATTTTAGGATCTGTTACCTTCAATCCTCCGTATACACGCTATTGGAGACTAATTGAACTGAGGAGTAAGTTGGTTCTACTACGCACCCCCCAACTCATACGTGCCCAATTCCGTCATGGTCCACTTCGCACAACCTCATGCTTCCCCAAATCGAATGAAGGTTCACCCAATATCATTGTACCCGAGTCATGGAACAATTTCAGTACCAGATTTTAGGCATACGGTAGGGACATTAGCGATGATTCGTTGGCTATTACTTTTTTCAAAATAATCGGTCCGATTGAGAATGGTTATTCAAGAATTACCTGCATCTAATAGAGAATGAGCATGGTTATCAAGAGTTACCCGCATGTAATGGTCATGTACGTTGAGTTTCATTTGACTATCGGTGAACTGGATACACATTCTATGACGTAAAACCATAATAGAAAATGTATATATCCACGGGCCAATGATTTGTGCAAACAACACTATACAGGTATACATCCAGCAACAATAGTCCATTTACACCAAAGTAAAAAGAAAAGCAGAGTTTTTACCCATTAGAAATCCCTCTTCTACTAAAACGAAAACGCAGAGACTGTTTATCCATAAATATTTGCACATACAATAAAGAAATGTTGAAGGGTCATTACAGAGCTTAAATTTCAAACTACGACAGTAAGGGAGAGACCCTCAAGAGATTAACCCTCATCCATGAAATAAACATATCAACCCCTGGATCCATGGAGATCACCCTTTATAAATCAAGACGCAGACATAGAGTCTATAAACTAACCATATTTGCTCAATGGAAAATGCAAACATATTATCCAAGCGATATTACTTTAGTTCAAACCCCATTATTACACAACGTAGGTAGTATTGTCTCCCCTTTTTATAAACTGAATGTTCTGCAAACTACACAGACTTTTACTCATACAAAAATGCAAACGCTGCTAGTATTTCACATTAAATAAAATACAGTGGGATAAAGTTGAGACGATATTCTTAATACTCAAATTATAGGTGGAACCCCTGCTATCCCTGTTCAAAAACCCCGAAGCAAAATCGTTATAGGTACATACATTGAAACTAGGAAGAATTTTTATGGAACTTAGCATCTCCAACTACAAAGAGGAAACCCTCCAAGGTTATCCCAGTTTTCAAAATAAACAAAATACAAACACCATCTTCCTTCCAAACTCTTGGTCAAGCCAAAGGCAACCCCAACAGGAATTCAAAAATGAATGATAGTGAGCCAGAAGGCATCATGAAGTTCCCAACATGAGAGTTACAAATACCCTCTTCCAGAGCTACGACAGGAAGGGTGAAGGTTGGAAAAGACATGGACTTACCGGTCTAATGCCAAAATTCCAAGAGTGCTGGTCACTCGTTGCCATTCAAAAGTTGAGAGTGCTGTAAACCACTACCTGTCAGCGAAAACATTCAAACCATGAGATACAACCCTAAGATAAATGATACATACATTTTCTTAAGAGAAGAACGCTTTAACGTTAAGGTGGGATTACTTGGTAGCGAACGCCTATAAGTTTCACCTCTTTACATAGAATCGGTTGGTGCACTGTCCATGAGCGCAGATCAGGCTAGAGCTCATACCCTCCAGATGTAGTAAGAAATGAATCACGCCTAGCTAAGGGAAAACCATGAAATGACAAGATGCAGGAATGCAACCCAATAAGAAAACCCTTTTTGCCGAGTTGGCCACAAGGCCACATGAATTTCATGTGCAAGAGTTAATACTCCCACCAAATCCTTTAACCATTTAAATATTTTACCCATACACTATAGTATGAGTCGCGAAGGCATCCATGCATTTGTTTTGTAGTGTAAAAATACTCCAAGGGTTATCCTCTATCCCCTCTTAACACATAACTTTTGACCTTGCTAGGGATTTTTTGTGGATTAGTTTAGGGAGAATCCCTCATAGGTATACCTGCAAAAACATGTTACAAGTAAATCATTAGCAAGTTTTCTAAGTAAGTTAGGAAAGTCCCAATGATCACCCTTACCTCTCGACAGCCCTACCAAGAGTATGCTCATCAATATCAAGATCCCAAAAGTAGTTCAACCCCTTTCTCACAAGGTCCATCATGCCTGGTTTTAGGAATAGAAAACAGTTTAAAAATATATAAAGGAAACAAAACATGCATCCCAAACGTAAAGGCAAGTTAATTACAAAAAAAGACCTTAAAACTCGGAGCTGCCAACAACTGAACTAAGAATTTTTCTCAACCTTAGTTTATTGTTTCTATAGAGATATACATTCGATGAATGTAAGGTTCGGCTAGTTGAGTATGTTTTTTTTTTTGAAAACTTATCGACTCTCACCAATAAGTAAAAGTAACTCTATTATGTTTTTTAACACTCATCTATGTTCTAGACAGGTTTCCTTACGACATGAAATACACCAGATATTAATCTTCTTTATTAATCAAGAACATAATTTCTGCATTTATGCGACGCATGGCTAAAATCAACTACAAGCAATAGAAGTATACACAAGATGTAATATCTCTACCTTCATAACCGGTACTTTAAAGACCTTTCTACAAATTATCAAATTAGTACATGTATTCCCGTGATATCTCATACATACTTATTGTTAACAACCTATACAATTCATAATGATGCATCTATAAACTCTCCTTTCACTGAAATAGAATACCCATTTTCTAAATGTAAACTTTTCAACTTATTCAAATAACACCTCAAAATATAAATAATGACACATCCAATTTTCTTTAAGTAAAATAACACTTCCCATGTAATATTTTTATACATATATAATATTACATCAACCTTTTCTTCTTATTAAATGACACACTAAGAACATCCTAGTTAATCTATGTAACACCTACCTTTATATATATATGTATACAAAATCTTGTCAAAACTTTCCTTCTTATCAAATGACATATCCACAACTAGATATTACACATTTCACCTATTCATTGTAACATTTAAAATAAACTTGAATGCAATTAGATAGTCATAAGAACTGGAGGTAATTTTACTTGACTAAGGTCATTACCTCTTGGCGTTCAGGCGATATGATTTGAATTCTTAACATATCAATTGACTAACTCAAAACTACGACTCAGTATAACCAAAAATTAAACAAATTCTAATAACCAATTTACTTTTACAATTAAATATGAAAAATCTACTTAATCTGAAAACTAGAATCCTCTTGCGGTCATAAGACAAACATATTTTACAATTTTAATAAAGACCAATCGAATGGAGATATTTGCAATAAATATAAATCTGCGAAGTGCTATTTCGCAAGACGCATGGCTAACATAACAATATAAGTGCTACAGGTTATATTGGTTTAATGTTTGAATGACTGATATAATATTTAATTCATGAATGTTTGAGAAATAGACAGGTCCGTGCACTTGGATAATTAAGAGAACAACAACAGAGATGTTTGAAGGGGTCAAGACATAACTCGACATGACAGTGATAATAGATCGGTGATTCATGAGATCTGGCAGAGATTGATTTTAAAGCCGTGAGAACAAAATATAATTCCCATCCAGGTTTTAAAATTTATAAAACCACAATTGCTATCAATGGAAACACTATGGATTGAAATATTTGGGGACAATTTAAATAAAAACATTAGATTAAAATCACTATCAAGCAATCGCTATGGATCTGGTAGTCACAATATCGAATCACTGTGGATTGAAATATTGGGAAAGATTTAAACATAAACATTTGATTAAATCACTATCAAGCAATCGCTATGGATCTGGTAGTCACAATATCAAATAGCTATGGATTGAAATATTTGGGAAAGATTTAAACATAAACATTTGATTAAATCACTTTCAAGCAATTGCTATGGACCTGGTAGTCACAATATCGAATAGCTGTGGATTGAAATATTTGGGAAACATTTAAACATAAACATTTGATTAAATCACTGTCAAGCAATCTCTATGCATCTGGTAGTTAAAATATCGAATAGTTGTCGATTGAAATATTTGGGAATATTTAAACATAAACATTTGATTAAATTATTGTCAAGCAATCGCTATAGATCTGGTAGTCACAATATGGAATTGCTGTGGATTGAAATATTGGGAAAGATTTAAACATAAACATTTGATTACATCCCTGTCAAGCAAGCGCTATGGATCTGGTAGTCACAATATCAAATTGTTGTGGATTGAAATATTGGGAAAGATTTAAACATAAACATTTGATGAAATCCCTGTCAAGCAATCGCTATGGATCTAGTAGTCACAATATGGAATCGCTGTGGATTGAAATATCTGGGAAGGATTTAAACATAAACATTTGATTAAAATCGACTCTGTCTCAGATCTGAGAATGCGACTACAATGTTAAAATTGGTTTCAACTTTTAAGATTGATCTCTGTCATTGATAGACAAAATCGAGCTTAACTTATTGTGCAATGTTGATTTCAATTTTTATAAACTAGATCTGGAGCTGTGAATATAAATGAACAATATACCAACAATCGTTTTCATCTTTCAAGATCGATCTCTGCATTTTTTTATGGGAATCAAAAATATTGTTTATGAAGACAGTTTTTAAAAGAAAAAAATAGAACCCAACCATCTCTACATTTTTCATACGATTGAGTGCATCAATTTGAAAAGGGGCAGAGTTTATTTCTAAGAAATAGTTCTTGAGAGTCTCTACGTTTCACCCAGATTTGTAATGAATATAAATCATATAATGAAAGGAACATAAATTTTAAATGTGTTAACCAAAACAATTTGTTCTCACAATTAACAGAGTTTCAAGAACCTATTAACGATATTCAATCGAATTTGAAATATAAATAGAGTAGTAAAATCTCTATTAACTAACTCGATTCATACACATAATATTAACAATATCAATCTCAAATACTTAAGAAATTAACTGAATGTAAAGAACCCGATTTAGACCGTCGAATTCGAAGTCAACTATCCTTTGTAGTTGTCACCGATTCCATACTCTAGTCGATCCATTTGACGAAAATACCGACAACCCCTCGGTTGACCACCCTACCATATCGAGGTTAATCTTCTTCACCTCGAACCCCCGAGCTCAAGGGGTCGTAAGAACACACACAAATAGCCTCCCAAAAAGATCTCCCAATCCTCATTCCGGCTAATCCCAACTCCAAGGATCAAGAACGTAATCCAAGATTACAATTTTCATCTAGCATTATGGAGCAAGAGAGACCCCTCTCTCCTTCTCCTCCCTCATTATATAGCAATTTGTTGTGTTCCATGTGTCTGTCCATGCACATTTTTAAATTAATTTTATTCTCAAGTACAAGTGTATGTTTCTAACTCAAGGTGTACACCTAACTCCCTAAATCAGTGCAAGGTAGGTGTAGTGGTGTTTAAGAGAGTCTCAGTTGTGCTTGTCTTCTCAAATCTGGTTGTTGTAGAAAGACCCATTTTTATTCTATTATTTCCTTTTTCTTTTTCTTTTTCCATAATAAAAGAAATATTTTATTAAATAATTATTTATCTTATTCATAATCTTTTTCTATTTCTTTTTCTTTAGTAAAAGAAATATTTTATTAAATAATTATTAATCTTATTCATAATCTTTTTCTTTTTCTTTTTCTATAATAAAATAACTATTTTATTAAATAATTATTTATCTTATTCTTAATCTTTTCTTTTTCTTTTTATAGTAAAAAAAAGGAAATATTTAAAATAATTCTTCCTTATAATAAAACAATATTTTCTTTTTGAAATAATTAATATATATATATGTTTCCATTAACTTATAAAAGAAGGGAGCATTTAACTTTTCTAATTTTCAAATTCCTTTCTCAACCACAATAGCAGGAAGGACCGACAAACGTCGGTCAAAAGCAAATATTCGGGGCAATCACGAGGACTATCATGATTGTTATCTCGTCCCTTAGTGGTCAGTGACATATGGGGACCCGAACTGACACAACTTTTACCGAAAGCAAAGATTCTGGCAAACAAACAATCATAATTACAACTGTGGGTTATGGCCCACCAAAGCTTTCAATCCCATGCGTCATGGTGATAATAATAATAAAATATTGAATAATTTAAAATTAAATTCTCTAAAACTTCCACATGTATTATTTAATTATGTATGTATGAGTAGTTTTATTTTTCCATTCTTCTTTCGTCTAGGTACCTCTTCGGCGGGCCCTTCCGACAGTATCTTTTTTTCTTCTTATGGGGAGTACTACGTAGCGATCGGGAGTCGTTACCGCGATCTTTCAACTACACTCCTTGGAGACTAAGGGATTTTGAGGGATAAGGCTCTCCTTATTGCGCGCCCCTCAACTCATCGTACGCGACCAAATCATTACGGTCCTGCCCGTACGACATACGCTTCCTCGGGTGAGCTGATACGGATTCACCCGTGCATGGATTACTATTTCAGGGTCGAAAGTTAGTCATCGTACCCCTAACTGTTTTTTTCATTCTTACGACCCCGATAGTTCCATTGTGGGTCGGTCAGTAAATCATCTTACCTGCCACTGCACACACACTCAAACGCATATTAGTAGCGCTGCACTAATAAACATTTCAACATTCATCATTTTCATTTTCTCAGTCAGTCGAGTGTGAACAAATCATTATTTTTCATTTCAAGTAATTCCAATATTCATCATTTTCATTTTCTCGGTCAGTCGAGTATAAACAAATCATCATTTTTCTAACCATTTTCATTTCACATATAAAATTTTAAAGCAATCATTCATGGTTCATGTTTTATAACTCCGGGTCACTTCAAACCAGTGCCCTCAAATATTCAATCAGTCATAGGTCTCAAATAATCGAATCAATCATAAGTCCAAAATAACCAAAATCAAACATAAGTGCTGAGGCGGGCATTACATACACCCCCTCTTATTAAAACTTCATCCCGAAGTTCAAAACAAATAAGGAAAGTCCTAACGCATCTCAGTTGCATCTTCCCAGGTTGCAGAACAGGGACTATAGTTGTCCCACTGAACCTTGACCTAATCAATCACACGGTGCCTAAGCTGCCATGTTCAACGGTCCAATATGCATATAGGCTCTGTCGTCACGACCCCTTCGTCTATTATCTGTAAGTTACTCATGTCAATAGTATGTGCTGAATTAGAAATGTAATGTCTAAGTACTGATACGTGAAAAACATTATGCATCCTATGCAATGATGATGGTAATGCAAGACGGTAGGAAATCGGTCCTATCCGTTCCAATATCTCGAAGGGTTTTATGAACCTAGGAGATAGCTTCATTCCCTTCCCAAACCTGATAGTACTCTTTTGCGGCTTCACTCGCAAAAATACTCGATCTCCAACTTGATACTCTCTATCGAGTCTATGCGCATCGGTATAACTCTTCTGTCAATCCTGTGTTTCTTTTAGTCGAGCACGGATACCTGCCATCTATTCTTCCATTTCCTGAATCACCTTAGGTCCAAGTAGAGTCCTATCCTTGAGTCTGTCCCAACTCAAAGGTGTTCGATAGGGTTGACCATACAAAAATTTGAATGGCGCCATCTGTATCGAACTCTAATAGCTGTTATTATACGTGAACTCTACTAGAGGTAGAAACTCTTCCCAATGGGTCTGTTGGTCCATCACATATATCCTCAGCATGTCCTCTAGTATTTGGTTCACTCTCTCGGTCTTCCCATCGGTCTCTGTATGGTATGCGGTGCTAAAGTTGAGTCGCGTCCCCATGGCTTCCTCAAAGCTCATCCAAAATCTACCAGTGAATACTGATCCCCGATCAAATATTATTTTCTTTGGCACTCCGTCCAGTAGTACAATCTCATCGACAAACACTCTAGCAATCTCTGGGGCCTGATAAGTGTTCTTGATGGGAATAAAATGTGCACTCTTCGTGAGAGTGTCTACTACCACAAAGATGGTATCATGCCTCTTGCGCGTCAAAGGTAATCCCACAGTAAAATCCATGGAGATGATCTCCCACTTTGACTCAGGAATGGCATGACGCTGGAGTAGTCTGACGAGATGTCTATGATCAGCTTTGACTAGCTAATACTCCATACATTTGGTGATAAAGTTTACCACGTCTCTCTTCATCCCATGCCAGAAGAATAGAGGATAAAGGTATGCATACATCTTTTTCACGCCAGGATGTGCTCTATAAACAGCTCGGTGAGCTTCTTCTAGGACGAGGTTCCTAAGTTCGTTGTTCTCTGGTACATAAATATGGTTGATGTAACTCAGCAACCCATCATTTTCCAACGAATAACCCTTATACTTGGGTAGTTCCATCTGTTCTTGTTCTATCTCAACCTTTACCTCGTTGTACCACTTGTCTTCTTGTTGTAGCCCAAGTACCTTTTCTCTCAGATTGGTCTGCATCGAAATCACTGAGAAGATGCAGGGTCTACGACTAAGTGCATCTGATACCTTGTTCAGGGTCCTTTTCACATAGGTAATGAGAAAGTCATACTCGCTCAACAGTTATGACCATCTCCTCTATCTAGCATTTAAATCACTCTGAGTAAAGATATAATGCAATCCATGGTGATCCATATTAAGTTCAAACTTCCTTCCTACTAGGTAGTGTCACCATAAGCGTAAAGCATGCATTAATGCAGTCAGTTCCATGTCGTATGTCGCATAGTTTTCCTCATGTGGTCTGAGTCTCCGAGAGGAGTAGGCAATCGCTCTCCCTTCCTGCATTAGCACACATCCGACTCCATCCTTGGATGCATCAATGCATACCAAGAAATCTTCCTCCATGTCAGGCACTTTAAGAACCGTTGCCGTAGTCAATAACTCCTTTAGTTTTGCAAATGCGTTGGCACATTTATCCATCCAAATGAACAACCTATCCTTCTTCTGCAACTTAGTGATCGGTCCTGCAATCCTTGAGAAACCTTCGACAAACCTTCACTAATATCCTGTGAGTCCCATGAAGCTTCTCACTTCATGTATGTTTGTCAGTGCTGGCCATTCCCAAATGACCTCAATCTTGGTGGGATCTACTATTATAACGTCGCTAGAGATAATATGTCCCAAATAGTGAATCTCCTTCTTGAAGAAGGAGCATTTTGACAACTTCCCATAAAGTTGGTTTTCCCGGAGACATTGTAAGACTAACCAGATATGCTCTTCATGTTCTTCTGGTGTCTTGGAGTAAATAAGAATATCATCGAAGAATACCTGTACAAACTTGTCGAGATACTGGTAGAACACGTCGTTCATCAATTTCATGAGGACACTAGGTGCATTAGTTAACCCAAAAGGTACCACTACGAACTCGTAGTGTCCGAACTGTGTCTTAAAAGTAGTCTTCGGAATATCAGCTTCTGTGATCCTCAACTGATGGTAACCTAATCGCAAATCAATCTTTGAAAATATTGTGGCACCTTTCATCTGATCGAACAAGTCATCGATCCTAGTTAAAGGATACTAATTCCTCACTGTAGCCTTGTTCAATTGGAGGTAGTCAATGCAGAGTCACCACGACCAATCCTTCTTATTAACAAAGAGTACTGGTGCGACCCATGGGGAGACACTCGGTCTAATCAGCCCTAGATCCAGGAGCTCTGGAAACTGCATCTGTAGTTCCTTCAGCTTTGGCACAGACATTCTACATGAAGCTCTTGAGATTGGTTCAGTCCTCGGCTTCAGTTCTATGGTAAAGTCTAACTCTCTCTGAGGTGGCAGTCCGGGTAAGGCTTCAGGAAATACATCCATGTATTCTGCAAATAAGGGGTGGTCGGAGATGTCAGCTTTTTCCTTGTCTTTGTTCATTGATATTACTGCATAAAGCTGAAATCCATTCCTCAAGCTTCTCTTCAGTTGTAAAGCAAAAATCATCTGCAATGATACTTTATTCTTCATTCCCCTTAGGACTTTCCTATAACCTTCATCGTCATGAAAAGTCAGTTCCTTGCTATGGCAGTCTAAAATGGCAGCATGGGATTCCCCAATCCATTCCTAGGATTAGGTCGTAAGCTCCAAGGGTGGTCGCATAGAAAGAAGTTCTAGTGCGACATACTTTTATGTCTAACTCACAGTATTCTAGTTTCAGTCCCACGCTTTGGGTATTTTCGGATGCCATTTTGACTAAGTAGAAATCGTCTTGTGCACATGCTATCATCTTGCTTCGTTCTAATGCAGAATAAGAAATAAAGCTTTTAGTAGAACCTGGTTAAATGAGTGGAGAGAATTGAATACCATTAAGTGTGCCAGTCATTTCTAGTACAGTAGATTGATGCTCTACCTGACGATTGTTGACTGCCGCATGTATACGATGTGCTCTACCCAGATCTGCAACAGTAGTCTGAGGTGGTCTCTATCCATGTATCGGTCTTGTCTGCTTTTGAGGGCAGTCAACCTAAAAGTGCAGCCCTTCGCAACCGCAACACCCTTCCTTTGGTCCTCTTTTTGATCTTCCAGTGGGTGCATTATTGCCATGTGGTCCTGACTATGCTAGCTTCCCAAATGTTCTGGTGTTGTCTCTTCTGGGTGGTGGTTTGTACGACATTCTATTGTTTCTAACTGGCTTCCCATGTATAGGTCCTCTAAAGTTATTTCGTTGGACAAAATTCACCTTCGGCGGTTCAGAAGGTTGTACTCCCCGAGTCCGAATCGAAAAGTTTTGTCTTGACGGATCTGTGTTTACCAGTTTTTCTTCGGCTATTAAATCTTTTTGTACCGCATCGTGCAATGTAGGCGGAGTAAGGATGCAAAACTTGTTTCTAATGTTGTCGTTCAGTCCATAAAAATACTTGTTCACCATCATCTTTTCTGTCGAGATGTGAGGTGCATACCTCAGAAGTTCCATGAACCTGATCTCATACACCTGCACTATTCTTCCTCCCTATCGGAGGGCATTGAACTCATTGAGCTGCCTCTTAATGAAGTCTTCGGACATGTAGTTTTTACGAAACTATTCTTCAAATAGTTCCCATGACACTTCGATGTCTTCGACTCCCAACCGTGGTTTCAATGTCTTCCACTAGAGTAGGGTTTCCCCTTTCAGCTGCAAAATTTCCATGTGTACCTTCAGGTTCGAGGTTTAGTCCCTCAAGGCAAAGCACATTGCCATGTTGTCTAACCAAGCTTCTGCCGTAGCTCCTTCAGTGGAACCCCAAAATTCTAGAAATCTTACTTTTTCCAATTCTCTATGAATGTTGGTAGGAGTTGGGTTCTGCGGTTCAGTCGTAGGTACCATGGGCCAGTGTTCTGCGTGGTCCAATTGGGTCAATAGTGCTTCCAACATTCTTTGGAAGTTTCTCATCATGTTCATGACTTCGCCGGTGGATAAGTTAATCGTCTATTCGATTTTGGGTGGAGCAGCTACTGGAGGGGTTCGTGGACATGCTTCCTGTGCTCGTCCCCTCCCAGTCCTACCTCAGCGAGTTCATCGATCCATGGCAAAGTCTATTTCACAGGCAAGTAAAGTTTTGTTACTAAAGAGTTTATCAAAGTTTTTTCGGAAAAAGTTTCGGTCCAAACTAGGTTCGGCCGTGCTCTGATACCAAATGTAAGGTTCGACTAGTTGAGTAGGTTTTTTTTGTTTTGAAAACTTATCGACTCTCACCAATAAGTAAAAGTAACTCTATTCATGTCTACTAACACTCATCTAAGTTCTAGACAGGTTTCCTTACGACATGAAATACACAAGCTATTAATCTTCTTTATTAATCAAGAACATAATTTCTGCATTTATGCGATGCATGCCTAAAATCAACTACAAGCAATAGAAGTATACACAAGATGTAATATTTCTACCTTCATAACCGGTACTTTAAAGACCTTTCTACAAATGATCAAATTAGTACATGTATTCCCATGATATCTCATACATACTTATTGTAAACACCCTATACAATTTGTAATGACGCATCTATAAACTCTCCTTTCATTGAAATAGAATACCCATTTTCTAAACATAAACTTTTCAACTTATTCAAAAAACACCTCAAAATATAAATAATGACACATCCAATTTTATTTAAGTAAAATAACACTTCCCATGTAATATTTTTATACATATATAATATTACATCAACCTTTTCTTCTTATTAAATGACACACTAACAACTTCTTACTTAATCTATGTAACACCTACCTTTATACATATATGTATACAAAATCTTGTCAAAACTTTCCTTCTTATCAAATGACATATCCACAACTAGATATTACACATTTCACCTATTCATTGTAACATTTAAAATAAACTTGAATGCAATTAGATAGTCGTAAGAATCGGAGGTAATTTTACTCGACTAAGGTCATTACCTCTCGGTGTTCAGGCGATATGATTTGAATTCTTAACATATCAATTGACTAACCCAAAACTATGACTTCGTATAACCAAAAATTAAACAAATTCTAATAACCAATTTACTTTTACAATTAAATATGAAAAATCTACTTAATCTGAAAACTAGAATCTTCTTGTGGTCATAAGACAAACATATTTTACAATTTTAATAAAGACCAATCGAATAGAGATATTTGCAATAAATATAAATCTACAAAGTGCTATTTCGCAAGGCACATGGCTAACATAACAATATAAGTGCTACAATTTATATTTGTTTAATGTTTGAATCACTGATATAATATTTAATTCACAAATGTTTGAGAAATAGACAGGTCCGTGCACTTGGAGAATTAGGAGAACAACAACAAAGATGTTTGAAGGGGTCATCACTTAACTCGACTTGACAGTGATAATAGATTGGTGATTCATGAGATCGGGCAGAGATCGATTTTAAAGCCGTGAGAACAAAATGTAATTCCCATCGAAGTTTTAAAATTTATAAAACCACAATTGCTTTCAATGGAAATGCTATGGATTGAAATAGTTGGGGAAAATTTAAATACAAACATTAGATTAAAATCACCGTCAAGCAATCACTATGGATCTGGTAGTCACAATATCGAATCGCTATGGATTGAAATATTGTGAAATATTTAAACATAAACACTTGATTAAATCACTGTCAAGCAATCGCTATGGATCTGGTAGTCACAATATCGAATAGCTGTAGATTGAAATATTTGGGAAAGATTTAAACATAAACATTTGATTAAATCACAGTCAAGCAATCGCTATGGATCTCGTATTCACAATATCGAATAGCCGTGGATTGAAATATTTGGGAAAGATTTAAACATAAACATTTGATTAAATCACTGTTAAGCAATCGCTATGGATCTGGTAGTCACAATATGGAATCGCTGTGGATTCAAATATTGGGAAAGATTTAAGCATAAACATTTGATTAAATCCCCGTCAAGCAATCGCTATGGATCTGGTAGTCACAATATCGAATCGCTGTGGATTGAAATGTTTGGGAAGGATTTAAACATAAACATTTGATTAAAATCGACTCTGTCTCAGATATGAGAATGCGACTACAATGTTAAAATTGGTTTCAACTTTTAAGATCGATCTCTGTCATTGATAGACAGAAGCGAGCTTAACTTATTGTCCAATGTTGATTTCAATCTTTATAAAGTAGATCTGGAGCTGTGAATATAATTCAACAATATACCAACAATTGTTTTCATCTTTCAAGATCGATCTCTGCGTTTTTTTATGGGAATCAAAAATATTGTTTATGAAGACAGAGTTTTTAAAAGAAAGGAAATAGAACCCAACCATCTCTGCATTTTTTGTACGATTGAATGCATCAATTTGAAAAGGGGCAGAGTTTATTTCGAAGAAATAGTTCCTGAGAGTTTCTACGTTTCACCCATATTTGTAATGCATATAAATCATATAATGAAAGGAACAAAAATTTTAAACTTGTTAACCAAAAGAATTTGTTCTCACAATTAACAGAGTTTCAAGAACGTATTAACCATATTCAATCGAATTTGAAATATAAATAGAGTAGTAAAATCCCTATTAACTAACTCTATTCATACACATAATATTAACAATATCAATCTCAATTACTTAAGGAAATTAACTGAAAGTAAAGAACCTGATTTAGATCGTCAAATTCGAAGTCGACTGTCCATTGTAGTTGTCGCCGATTCCGTACTCTAGTCGATCCACTTGACGAAAATACCGACAACCCCTCGGTTGACCACCCTAACGTATCGAGGTTAATCTTCTTCACCTCGAACCCCGAGCTCAAGGGGTCGTAAGAACACAAACAAATAGCCTCCCGAAAGGATCTCCCAATCCTCATTTTGGCTAATCCTAGCTCCAAGGATCAAGAACGTAATCCAAGATTACCATGTTCATCCAGCATTAGGGAGAAGGAGAGACCCCTCTCTCCTTCTCCTCCCTCATTATATAGCAATTTGTTGTGTGCCATGTGTCTATCCATGCACATTTTTAAATTAATTTAATATTTTAATTAATTTTATTCTCAAGTACAAGTGTCTGTTTCTAACTGAAGGTGTACACCTAACTCCCTAAATCAGTGCAAGGTAGGTGTAGTTGTCTTTAAGAGAGTCCCAATTGTGCTTGTCTTCTCAAATCTAGTTGCTGTAGAAAGACCCATGTTTATTCTATTATTTCCTTTTTTTTTTCTTTTTTCCATAATAAAAGAAATATTTTATTGAATAATTATTTATGTTATTCATAATCTTTTTCTTTTTCTTTTTCTATAATAAAAGAAATATTTTATTGAATAATTATTTATCTTATTCATAATTTTTTTCTTTTTCTTTTTCTATAATAAAAGAAATATTTTATTAAATAATTATTTATCTTATTCATAATCTTTTCTTTTTCTTTTTATAGTTTAAAAAAAAGAAATATTTAAAATAATTATTCCTTCTAATAAAACAATATTTTCTTTTTGAAATAATTAATATATATATATGTTTCCATTAATTTATAAAAGAAGGGAGCATTTAACTTTTCTAATTTTCAAATTCCTTTCTCAACCACAATAGCAGGAAGGACAGACAGACATCGGTCAAAAGCAAAGATTCGGGGCAATCACGAGGACTATCAGTATTGTTATCTCGTCCCTTAGTGGTCAGTGACATATGGGAACCCGAACCGACACAACTTTTACGGAAAGCTAAGATTCTGGCAAACAAACAAACATAATTAAAACTGTGGGTTATGGCCCACCAAAGCTTTCAATCCCATGCATCATGGTAATAATAATAATAAAATATTGAATAATTTATTATTAAATTCTCTAAAACTTCCACATGTATTATTTAATTATGTATGTATGAGTAGTTTTCTTTTTCCATTCTTCTTTTGTCTAGGTACCTCTTCGATGGGCCCTTCTGACAGTATCTTTCTTTCTTCTTATGGGGAGTACTGCGTAGCGATCGGGAGTCGTTACCACAATCTCTCAACTATGCTCCTTGGAGACTAAGAGATGTTGAGGGATAAGGATCTCCTTACTGCGCGCCCCTCAACTCATCGTATGTGACCAAATCGTTACTGTCTTGCCCGTACGGCATACGCTTCCCCGGGTGAGCTGATACGGCTTCACCCGTGCGTGGATTACTAGTTCAGGGTCGACAGTTAGTCGTCGTACCCCTAAGTGTTTTTTTCATTCTTACGACCCCAATATTTCCATTGTGGGTCAGTCGGTAAATCATCTTACCTACCACTGCACACACAGTCAAATGCATATTATTAGCGCTGCACTAACAAACATTTCAACATTCATCATTTTCATTTTCTCAGTCAGTCGAGTATGAACAAATCATTATTTTTCATTTCAAGTAATTCCAATATTCATCATTTTCGTTTTCTCGGTTAGTTGAGTATAAACAAATCATCATTTTTCTAACCATTTTCATTTCACATATAAAGTTTTAAAGCAATCATTCATGGTTCATTTTTTATAACTCCGGGTCACTTCAAACCAGTGCCCTCAAAATATTCAATCAGTCGTAGGTCTCAAATAATCGAATCAATCATAATTCCAAAATAACCAAAATCAAACATAAGTGCTGAGGCGGGCATTACATACACCCCCTCTTATTAAAATTTTGTCCTGAAGTTCAAAACAAATAAGGAAAGTCCTGACGCATCTCAGTTGCATCTTCCCATGTTGCAGAACTTGGACTATAGTTGTCCCACTGAACCTTGACCTGATCGATCACACGGTGCGTAAGCTGCCATGTTCAACGATCCAATATGCATATCGGCTCTGCTGTCACGGCCCCTTCGTCTGTTATCTGTAAGTTACTCATGTCAATAATATGTGCTGAATCAGAAATGTAATGTCTAAGTAATGATACGTGAAAAACATTATGCATCCTATGCAATGATGATGGTAATGCAAGACGTTAGGAAATCGGTCCTATCTGTTCCAATATCTCGAAGGGTCCTACGAACCTAGGAGATAGCTTCGTTCCCTTCCCAAACCTGATAGTACTCTTTTGCGGCCTCACTCGCAAAAATACTCGATCTCCAACTTGATACTCTCTATCGAGTCTATGCGCATCGGTATAACTCTTCTGTCGATCCTATGTTTCTTTCATTCGAGCACTGATATCTGCCATCTTTTCTTCCATTTCCTAAATCACCTTAGGTCCAAGTAGAGTCCTATCCTCGAGTCTGTCCCAACTCAAAGGTGTTCGACAGGGTTGACCATACAAAAACTCGAATGGCGCCATCTGTATTGAACTCTTATAGTTGTTATTATACGTGAACTCTACGAGAGGTAGAAACTCTTCCCAACGGGTCTACTGGTCCATCACATACATCCTCAGCATGTCCTCTAGTATCTGGTTCACTCTCTCAGTCTTCCCATCGGTCTCTGGATGGTATGCAGTGCTAAAGTTGAGTCGCGTCCCCATGGCTCCCTGGAAGCTCATCCAAAATCTACCAGTGAATACTGATCCCCAATCAGATATTATTTTCTTCAGCACATCGTCCAGTGGTACAATCTACTCGATGAACACTCTAGCAATCTATGGGGCCTGATAAGTGTTCTTGATGGGAATAAAATTTGCACTCTTCGTGAGAGTGTCTACTACTACAAAGATGGTATGATGCCTCTTGCGCGTCAAAGGTAATCTCACAATAAAATCCATGGAGATGATCTCCCACTTTGACTCAAGAATGGCATGAGGCTAGAGTAGTCCGGCGAGATGTCTATGCTCAGCTTTGACTAGCTAACACTCCTTTCATTTGGCGACAAAGTTTGCCATGTCTCTCTTCATGCCATGCCAGAAGAATAGAGGATAAAGGTCTGCATACATCTTTTTCACGCCAGGATGTGCTCTATAAACCGCTTGGTGAGCTTCTTCTAGGACTAGGTTTCTAAGTTTGTTGTTCTCTGGTACATAAATATGGTTGTTGTATCTCAGCAACCCATCATTTTCCAACGAATAACCCTTATACTTGGGTAGTTCCATCTGTTCCTGTTCTATCTCGGCCTTTACCTTGTTGTACCACTTGTCTTCTCATTGTATCCCAAGTACCTTTTCTCTCAGACTGGTCTGCATCGGAATCACTGAAAAGATGCGGGCTCTGCGACTATGTGTATCTGCTACCTTGTTCAGGGTCCTTTTCACATAGGTAATGTCAAAGTCATACTCGTTCAACTGTTATGACAATCTCCTCTGTCTAGCATTTAAATCACTCTGAGTAAAGATATACTGCAATCCATGGTGATCCATCTTAAGTTCAAATTTCCTTCCTACTAGGTAGTGTCGCCATAAGCATAAAGCATGCATTACTGCAGTCAGTTCCATGCCGTGTGTCGCATAGTTTTCCTCATGTGGTCTGAGTCTCCGAGAGGAGTAGGCAATCGCTCTCCCTCCTTGCATTAGCACACATCCAACTCCATCCTTGGATGCATCACTGCATACCAAGAAATCTTCCTCCATGTCAGGCACTTTAAGAACCATTTCCGTAGTCAATAACTCCTTTACTTTTGCAAATGCTTTGGCACATTTATCCGTCCAAATAAACAGCCTATCCTTCTTATGCAACTCAATGATCGGTCCTGCAATCCTTGAGAACCCTTCGACAAACCTTCTGTAATATCCTGCGAGTCCCATGAAGCTTCTCACTTCATGTACGTTTGTCAGCGTTGGCCATTCCCAAATGGCCTCAATCTTGGCGGGATCTACTGCTATACTGTCACTAGAGATAATATGTCCCAAATAGTGAATCTCCTTCTCGAAGAAGGAGCATTTTGACAAATTCCCATAAAGTTGGTTTTCCCGGAGACATTGTAAGACTAACCGGATATGCTCTTCATGTTCTTTTGGTGTCTTGGAGTAAATAAGAATATAATCGAGAATACCTCTACAAACTTGTCGAGATAATGGTGGAACATGTCGTTCATCAAGTTCATGAAGACACTAGGTGCATTGGTTAACCCAAAAGGTACCACTACGAACTCGTAGTGTCCGAACCGTGTCTTGAACACAGTCTTCGGAATATCAGCTTCTGTGATCCTCAACTGATGGTAACCTGATCGCAAATCAATCTTTGAAAAGATTGTGGCACCTTTCATCTGAACGAACAAGTCATCGATCCTAGGAAAAGGATATTGATTCCTCACTGTAGCCTTGTTCAATTGGTGGTAGTCAATGCAGAGTCACCACGACCAATCCTTCTTCTTAACAAAGAGTACTCGTGCACCCGACGGGGAGACGCTCGATCTAATCAGCCCTAGATCCAGGAGCTCTTGTAACTGCATCTGTAGTTCCTTCAGCTTTGGCACAGACATTCTATATCGAGCTCTTGCGATTGGTTCAGTCCTTGGCTTAAGTTCTATGGTAAAGTTTAACTCTCTCTGAAGTGGCAGTCCGGGTAAGGATTTAGGAAATACATCCATGTATTCCGCAAATAAGGGGTGGTCGGAGATGTCAACTTTTTCCTTGTCTTTGTTCGTTGATATTACCGCATAAAGCTGACATCCCTTCCTCAAACTTCTCCTTAGTTGTAAAGCGAAAATCATCCGCAATGATACCTTATTCTTCATTCCCCTTAGGACTTTCCTATGACCTTCATCATCATAAAAAGTCAGTTCTTTGCTATGGCAGTCTAAAATGGCGGCATGGGATTCCAACCAATCCGTTCCTAGGATTAGGTCATAAGCTCCAAGGGTTGTCGCATAGAAAGAAGTTCTAGTGCGACATACTTTTATGTCTAACTCACAATCTTCTAGTTTCAGTCCCACACTCTGGGTATTTTTGGATGCCATTTCGACTAAGTAGAAATCGTCTTGTGCACATGCCATAATCTTGCTTCGTTCTAATGCAGAATAAGAAATAAAGCTTTTAGTAGCACTTGGTTCAATGAGTAGAGAGAATTGCATACCGTTAAGTGTGCTAGTCGTTTCTAGTACAGTAGATTGATGCTCTGCCTGACTGTTGTTGACCGCGACATGTATACGATGTGCTCTACCCAAATTTGCAGCAGTAGTCTGAGGTGGTCTCTATCTCTGTATCGGTCCTGTCTGCTGCTGAGGGCGGTCAAACTAAAAGTGCAGACCTCCGCAACCCCAGCACCCTTCCTTTGGTCATCTTTTTGTTCTTCCAATGGGTGCATTATCGCCACGTGGTCCTGACTATGCTATCCTCCCAAATGTTCTTGTGTTGTCTCTTCTGGGTGGTGGTTTGTACGACGTTCTATTGTTTCTAACTGGCTTCCCATGTATAGGTCATCTGGAGTTATTTCGTTGGACAAAATTCACCTTTGGCGGTTCAGAAGGTTGTACTGCCCGAGTACGAATCGAAAAGTTTTTTCTAGACGGACCTGTATTTACCAGTTCTTCTTTGGCTATCTAAGCTTTTTGTACTGCATCGTGCAATGTAGGCGACGTAAGGATGCATACCTTGTCTCTAATGTTGTCGTTCAGTCCATAAACATACTTGTTCACCATCAGCATTTCTGTCCAGATGTGAGGTCCATACCTCAGAAGTTCCATGAACCTGATCTCATACTCCTGCACTGTTCTTCCTCCCTATTGGAGGGCATTGAACTCATTGAGCTGCCTCTTAATGAACTCTTCAGACATGTAGTGTTTACGAAACTATTCTTCAAATAGTTCCCATGACACTTCGCTATCTTCGACTCCCAACTGTGGTTTCAATGTCTTCCACTAGAGTAGGGCTTCACCTTTCATCTGCCAAATGGCTATGTGTACCTTCAGTTTTGAGGTTTAGTCCCTCAAGGCAAAGCACATTGCCATGTTCTCTAACCAAGCTTCTGTCGCGGCTCCTTCAGTGGAACCCCAAAATTCTGGAAATCTTACTTTTTCCAGTTCTCTATGAATGTTGGCAGGAGGTGGGTTCTGCGGTTCAGTCGCAGGTACCATGGGCCAGTGTTTTGCGCGGTCCAATCAGGTCAACAATGCTTCCGACATTCTTTGGAAGTTTCTCATCATGTTCATGACTTCGCCAGTGGGCAAGTTAATCGTCTCTTCGGGTCTGGGTGGAGTAGCTACTGGAGGGATTGGTGGACATGCTGCCTGTGCTCGTCCCCTCCCAGTCCTACCTCAGCGAGTTCGTCGATCCATGGAAAAGTCTGTTTCGTAGGCAAGTAAAGTTTTGTTACTAAACAGTTTATGAAAGTTTTGCGGAAAAATTTTCGGTCCGAACTAGGTTCGACCGTGCTCTAATACCAAATGTAAGGTTCGACTAGTTGAGTAGGTTTTTTTTGTTTTGAAAACTTATCGACTCTCACCAATAAGTAAAAGTAACTCTATTCATGTCTATTAACACTCATCTAAGTTCTAGACAGGTTTCCTTACGACAAGAAATACACAAGATATTAATCTTCTTTATTAATCAAGAACATAATTTCTGCATTTATGCGATGCATGCCTAAAATCAACTACAAGCAATAGAAGTATACACAAGATGTAATATCTCTACCTTCATCACCGATACTTTAAAGACCTTTCTACAAATGATCAAATTAGTACATGTATTCCCATGATATCTCGTACATACTTATTGTTAACACCCTATGCAATTTGTAATGACGCATCTATAAACTCTCCTTTCATTGAAATAGAATACCATTTTTCTAAACATAAACTTTTCAACTTATTCAAATAACACCTCAAAATATAAATAATGACACATCCAATTTTCTTTAAGTAAAATAACACTTCCCATGTAATATTTTTATACATATATAATATTACATCAACCTTTTCTTCTTATTAAATGACACACGAACAACTTCCTACTTAATCTATGTAACACCTACCTTTATACATCTATGTATACAAAATCTTGTCAAAACTTTCCTTCTTATCAAATGACATATCCACAACTAGATATTACACATTTCACCAATTCATTGTAACATTTAAAATAAACTTGAATGCAATTAGATAGTCGTAAGAATTGGAGGTAATTTTACTCGACTAAGGTCATTACCTCTCGGCGTTCAGGTGATATGACTTGAATTCTTAACATATCAATTGACTAACTCAAAACTACGACTTGGTATAACCAAAAATTAAACAAATTCTAATAACCAATTTACTTTTACAATTAAATATGAAAAATCTACTTAATCTGAAAACTAGAATCTTCTTATGGTCATAAGACAAACATATTTTACAATTTTAATGAAGACCAATCGAATATAGATATTTTGCAATAAATATAAATCTGCAAAGTGCTATTTCACAAGGCACATGGCTAACAGAACAATATAAGTGCTACAACTTATATTGGTTTAATGTTTGAATCACTGATATAATATTTAATTCACGAATGTTTGAGAAATAGACAGGTCCGTGCACTTGGAGAATTAGGAGAAAGACAACAGAGATGTTTGAAAGGGTCAAGGGTTAACTCGACTTGACAGTGATAGTAGATTGGTGATTCATGATATCTGGCAAAGATTGATTTTAAAGCCGTGAGAACAAAATGTAATTCCTGTCAATGGAAATGCTATGGATTGAATTAGTTGGGGAAAATTTAAATACAAACATTAGATTAAAATCACCGTCAAGCAATCGCTATGGATCTGGTAGTCACAATATCGAATCGCTATGGATTGAAATATTGGGAAAGATTTAAACATAAACATTTGATTAAATCACTGTCAAACAATCACTATGGATCTGGTAGTCACAATATCGAATAGCTGTGGATTGAAATATTTGGGAAAGATTTAAACATAAACATTTGATTAAATCACTGTTAAGAAATCGCTATGGATCTGGTAGTCACAATATCGAATAGTTGTGGATTGAAATATTTGGGAAAGATTTAAACTTAAACATTTGATTAAATCGCTTTCAAGCAATCGCTATGGATCCGGTAGTTACAATATCGAATAGCCGTGGATTGAAATATTTGGGAAATATTTAAACATAAACATTTGATTAAATCACTGTTGAGCAATCGCTATGGATCTGGTAGTCACAATATCGAATCGCTGTGGATTCAAATATTGGGGAAGATTTAAACATAAACATTTGATTAAATCCCTGTCAAGCAATCGCTATGGATCTGGCAGTCACAATATTGAATCGCTGTGGATTGAAATATTTGGGAAGGATTTAACCATAAACATTTGATTAAAATCGACTCTGTCTCAGATCTGAGAATGCGACTACAATGTTAAAATTGGTTTCAACTTTTAAGGTCGATCTCTGTCATTGATAGACAGAATCGAGCTTAACTTATTGTCCAATGTTGATTTCAATTTTTATAAACTAGATCTGGAGCTGTGAATATCAATGAACAATATACCAACAATCCTTTTCATCTTTCAAGATCGATCTCTGCGTTTTTTTATGGGAATCAAAAATATTGTTTATGAAGAGAGAGTTTTTCAAAGAAAGAAAATAGAACCCAACCATCTCTGCATTTTTCATACGATTGAGTGCATCAATTTGAAAAGGGGCAGAGTTTATTTCTAAGAAATAGTTCTTGAGAGTCTCTACGTTTCAACCATATTTGTAATGCATATAAATCATATAATGAAAGGAACAAAAATTTTAAACTTGTTAACCAAAACAATTTGTTCTCACAATTAACAGAGTTTCAAGAACATATTAACCATATTCAATCGAATTTGAAATATAAACAGAGTAGTAAAATCCCTATTAACTAACTCGATTCATACACATAATATTAACAATATCAATCTCAATTACTTAAGGAAATTAACTGAAAGTAAAGAACCTGATTTAGATCGTCGAATTCGAAGTCGACTGTCCGTTGTAGTTGTCGCCGATTTCGTACTTTAGTCGATCCACTTGACGAAAATACCGACAACCCCTCGGTTGAACACCCTACCGTATCGAGGTTAATCTTCTCCACCTCGAACCCCGAGCTCAAGGGGTCATAAGAACACAGACAAATAGCCTACCGAAAGGATCTCCCAATCCTCATTTTGGCTAATCCCAGCTCCAAGGATCAAGAACGTAATCCGAGATTACCATGTTCATCCAGCATTAGGGAGAAGGAGAGACCCCTCTCTCCTTCTCCTCCCTCATTATATAGCAATTTGTTGTGTGCCATGTGTCTGTCCATGCACATTTTTAAATTAATTTAATATTTTAATTAATTTTATTCTCAAGTACAAGTGTCTGTTTCTAACTCAAGGTGTACACCTAACTCCCTAAATCAGTGCAAGGTAGGTGTAGTTGTCTTTAAGAGAGTCCCAATTGTGCTTGTCTTCTCAAATCTAGTTGTTGTAGAAAGACCCATGTTTATTCTATTATTTCCTTTTTCTTTTTCTTTTTCCATAATAAAAGAAATATTTTATTAAATAATTATTTTTCTTATTCATAATATTTTTCTTTTTCTTTTTCTATAATAAAAGAAATATTTTATTGAATAATTATTTATCTTATTCATAATTTTTTTCTTTTTCTTTTTCTATAATAAAAGAAATATTTTATTAAATAATTGTCTATCTTATTCATAATCTTTTCTTTTTCTTTTTATAGTTAAAAAAAGGAAATATTTAAAATAATTCTTCCTTCTAATAAAACAATATTTTCTTTTTGAAATAATTAATATCTATATATATGTTTCCATTAATTTATAAAAGAAGGGAGCATTTAACTTTTCTAATTTTCAAATTCCTTTCTCAACTCCAATAGCAGGAAGGACCAGCAGACGTCGGTCAAAAGCAAAGATTCGGGGAGTTCACGAGGACTATCAGGATTGTTATCTCATCCCTTAGTGGTCAGTGACGTATGGGGACCCGAACCGACACAACTTTTATGGAAAGCAAAGATTTCAGCAAACAAACAAACATAATTACAACTGTGGGTTATGGCCTACCAAAGCTTTCAATCCCATGCATCATGGTAATAATAATAATAAAATATTGAATAATTTATTATTAAATTCTCTAAAACTTCCACATGTATTATTTAATTATGTATGTATGAGTAGTTTTCCTTTTCCATTCTTCTTTCCTCTAGGTACCTCTTCAGCGGGCCCTTCCGACAGTATCATTCTTTCTTCTTATGGGGAGTACTGCGTAGCGATCGGGAGTCGTTACCGCGATCTCTCAACTACGCTCCTTGGAGACTAAGGGATGTTGAGGGATAAGACTCTTCTTATTGCACGCCCCTCAACTCATCGTACGTGACCAAATCGTTATGGTCTTTCCCGTATGGCATACGCTTCCCCAAGTAAGCTGAAATAGCTTCACCCATGCGTGGATTACTAGTTCAAGGTCGACAGTCAGTCGTTGTAACCCTAAGGGTTTTTTTCGTTCTTACTACCCCGATTTCCTATTGTGGGTCAGTCGGTAAATCGTCTTACCTGCCACTGCGCAGACACTCAAATGCATATTAGTAGCACTGCACTAATAAACATTTCAACATTCATCATTTTCATTTTCTCAGTCAGTCGAGTATGAATAAATCATTATTTTTCGTTTCAAGTAATTCCAATATTCATCATTTTCATTTTTTCGGTTAGTCAAGTATAAAGAAATCATCATTTTTCTAACCATTTTCATTTCACATATAAAGTTTTAAAGCAATCATTCATGGTTCATGTTTTATAACTCCGGGTCACTTCAAACGAGTGCCCTCAAATATTCAATCAGTTGTAGGTCTCAAATAATCTAATCAATCATAAGTCCAAAATAGCCAAAATCAAACATAAGTGCTGAGGCAGGCATTACAATGAAACCCTTCTCTCTCAGGATTTAGTTCTCATTAAGTCAGCTAGTTTATTATGATGTAACTTCCTAGTACTGAAGTTAATTTGCATGACAATAGCTGATTGGGTAATGTGTTTACTAAAGTTGATTTTTTTTTAATTTTTTCTGTTTTTAGGGACATTACAATTGGTATAAGATCCCAACTACAACACTAAGTGACCTATTGGGATCATTACAAGAAGAAAAATCCACTGCAGATACCCATAAACCAAAATATACATTTATAATTTTATTTTATATATGTTGATGAACTAACATATTTCTACTCTAGGCATTTATATACATTTTAAGTACAAAACATAGTTTGGATATGAATACAGAAAAAGACAGCAGCATACACGGAAATATGAACTCACCACCACGAGAGCAAGAAATCATGGTGAAACTAGACTCGGAGTTAATGAAATCTATACAACAATTGCAAAATGAGTTACAAATTTTTAAGGACAACAATATGCAAGAGAGACAGGAACAACAATCCATAAATGAAGCTCTACTGCAGAGTTTAACAAGGGCAAGGTGCCATGGACATTCCACTCAATCAACCAACAAAACATAGGAAAATAACTATCACACAAAAACGTCTAGCAGTCCTATAAATGACATGAAGGAACGACACATACCTGATTACATGGAAGAAGACTGCAAAAGCTCCTCCAATGAGGATGACTCACCTTCCCCTTTCAAGAAAAGGAGGAAGAATGATGACAATCTACAAGGAGAATTCAAAAAGATTAAATACCCAACATATGATAGGGAGATTAATTCTGGGGAGAAGGATGAGGAGGGGCTGTTAGGAATGAACAAGTATTTCAAAGTCCACAACTATTCTAGTGAAATGCACGCCCGACTGGCCATTTACAATCTAAATGGTAAAGCATACAGATGGTGGAGAGATTTGAAACACACCAAAGGGCAAGAATTGAGGGACATAACATGGGATGCTTTTAGCATAATATTCTAGGACAAATACATGTCTGAAAGATTCTTTGATAAGAAGATCAAAGAATTCCATGAATTGAAAATGGGATCCCTATCCATGGAGGCTTTCATAAACATATTTTTAGATCTGCTGCATTATGTTCCGTACATCAAAGATGAAAAAGTCAAGATACAACAATTCTTGGGATGACTACCACCAAAGTTCAGAGAAAAGATTGAATTTGACATGCCCAAAACCTTAGATGTGACTTTACACAAAGCAAGACTCTATTATGAACATGGGCAGCCATGGAATGATAACATAAACAAAAACAGTGAAAGGTTCAGAACCTTTTCAAACAATCGAAGATTGGATTTTAGACCACCACCTTACCGAAAACAAAAGAATAGTTTCCCTCCCAACAGAAGCTTCAACCGACCACATGCATGACCAAATGCACCCCCACCATATGCCAACAAACCATCTTTCAACAAAGGAGCAAAAGCTGCCCCACCAACCATTACTTATTGGACGTGCCAAGGGCCCCACTACTTCAGAGATTGCCCTAACAAGTAAGACGGAGTGTTACACAATGTCCAAGCAAATCCTACAGTATGGGATATGGCAAGAACACCTAGAATTTATGCTGCACTTGATGGTCCTCAAGCAGACCATCAAGCCACTATGGTTGGAATTGAGGGTAATATCTCAAACACAGCCATTTCAATTCTAATAGACCCCAGTCCATGCTGAAGTTACATCTCCCCTAAGGTTGTTGATACTTGTAAGTTGAATTGAGTGAGCCATGAGAAACCATGGCTGGTACAACTAGCCACTGGTACCAAACAAAAAGTCTCCGAACTAGTTAAAACTTGTGAGATAGATTTGAACAGTTTCCCAACCAGGGTGGATCTAAATATATTACCACTATGACCTTATGATGTACTAATAGGCATGGATTGGTTAGAAGAACATCATGCCTTACTTGACTATTTGAACAGATCTATACTATGCAGGGATAGCCAAGGGAATCAAAAAACCATTCAAGGAATCCCTAAGAAAGTTTCTGTAAGACAGATATCTACATTACAAGCAAAGAAATGCATAAGGAAGGGTTGTAAACTCTTTGGAGTCAACATTCGAACTGTAGAAACTTATAGAGAATAGAAGATCGAAGACTTTCTAGTCCTTATAGAATTCAAGGATGTATTTCTCGAGGAAATACCTGGGATACCACCCAAACGAGACATAGATTTCTCCATAGAGTTAACACCCTGTTCCATACCAATGTCCAAAGCCCCTTACCGCATGAGTCCACCTGAATTGGTAGAACTCAAACTTCAGTTACAAGAATTGATCGAGAAGGGTTATATCCCACCTAGTATGTCTCCATGGGGATCACCAATACTCTTTGTTGAGAAGAAGGATGGGACGATGTGGATGTGCATCAATTACCGCCAACTCAACAAATTAACCATCAAGAACCATCACCCACTCCCTAGAATTGATGACTTGTTTGATCAAGTTAGAGGAGAGAAGATCTTCTCAAAGATCGACCTACGGTATGGATATCACCAGGCAAGAATCCGTGATGAAGAAATCAATAAGACCGCTTTCTGTACCCGATACGGCCATTATGATTTTTTGGTCATGCATTCCGAATTGACTAATGCACCTGCTAAATTTATGTCCATTATGAACAACATCTTTAGTAAATACCTAGACAAGTCTGTTCTAGTCTACATCGACGATATTCTAATCTACTCCAAGAATGAAGAAGAACACGAAGAACACCTCCAGATAGTATTACGAATATCTAATGTTCCTTGTTAGAAATTTTATAAAAATGACAATTTTTCACTTTTTCCCCTAGTTAGACCTTTGACTAGTTTTGATCTCTAGGTCCCAAATTTGCCCTAAATGATCCCAAATATTCTGAGAAGGTATATGGATTATATTAGAACATAAATATGTGTTTCAAGGATGCCTTTGGACCTTTGAAATACCTCGGTAAATCTTCTTTCAATTCTGGTCAATGTAGGTAACTTTACTAGTGATTTCCCTTTGACTAGTATTGGTCTCTAGGTCTCAAATTGACTCCAAATGCCTTCAAATCTTCAAGGAAGGTGTATGAATGCTATTAGGACATGAGTATGATTTTCAGGGATGACATAGGGCAACCAAAATACCTCTACAACCACTCTTAATATTCTGGACCAAGTATGCAATTTTACTAGTAATTTAGGGTTCAAATCCCCCCGGGCTAAGTACTGAAAATGGCTTCCCAAATGCCTCCAAACCCACTCAAATTTATGAACAGAGGTAGGGAATGTATTAAGGATGTTATTAAGGTCTCATGTGCACCATTAATTGATTATTATATCTGTTCCAACCCTATCCCATTCAACTGCAAAAATCATCAATTCGACCCTTGGGGAAATGACACTATTTCTTCTCCCAATGCAATTAAACTGAGTAAAAATACTTCAAATGCTCAAGCACAATACATGAAACTTGTAAAATACATCCATGGCAGTCCATTAATCACAAATGCATCAGATAATCATCCATTCATTCGAAATAATTATCATTACATTGATTCACAACAAGGTAGTGGGGAAATGGCACTGTTCTTTCATTAAAATTGAGATTTATACATTTCTACTTGGAATTTCGACCTGAAACTTTCTAGGGATGAATAAAAGAGTATTTCATTCATATTAGAATAGAAATGGGGCATTAGAAGCTCCCCCAAAGAGTACAATATCTCACCAAAAATGCCCTCCCTCAAGGATCAAGAATATGCCATCAAAACTGGAAATGGTTGAAGGAGTGAGCTGCAATAGAAGAAACCATGAGCTACCCTGTAGCTTAAACTTGCAAATAAATACTCCATTAAAGCTCCAAATGAAAGGTCTGAATGGCCTTTCCAATTACCAACTTGGATGGGAATCTTTCACCCTCGAAATTGGCTAAGGCAAGAAACTAGTCATCCACTAGCTCTCCCTCTTCACAAATGCAATTGAAAATTCTACAAATGATCAAAATATGGTTTCATTCTTTGTTATTGACATTTATAAAGTTCTAATTTCCTCCATGGGTGGAATTCCTTCCAAGATGCTCATGCCAACTCAAGTTGGGAAGAGATTCCAAAGAACGCCACTTGTACAACAATTCCTAGTCTCCCACTTCCACCAAATCACATGTGGAAGCATCTTAGGTGCCCTAAAACCCTTGAGCGCCCTCTTGGAGTCTATTTTTAACCCTGACATGTCATATATGTCATATGTCATCCTTCAGGTCTGATTTGTGTCATAGGTGTCATAGCATCTTCAGCATTGTTGTCATAGAGATAGGGAATCTAGCCCAAGTGTTTCACTAGTTCCAAATTGCCTCTTCCTCTTCCATGGGAGTTACTCTTCCTCTATATTTCGACCTTGGATGAGTCATGCCATGAATAATACCTTTTGGAATCCCCCAATTATGTTACCATTCACCTTGAATTCCAATTGGTGAGCGAATGATGCCAAGTGTAGTGGGGAAATCTAGCCATATGTGGGTCCCACTTCCTCCATGTGTCTTCATGATCAAATGCCACTTTGATTTTCACTTGTATATATTTATTTAGATCCTTTATTAAATATTTATTCCATTCTAATATTCAAACATCATTTATTACCCCCATTATTCCAAATCCCAAAGCTTCCACCCCAAACCTAGGAAACTAGTAATTTCCTCCTTGGAAATTATTTGACCTTTAACATCAATTTTACAAACTCTAATGAATATGGCCAATGTGATTAGGCCATTGTGACCCAATTCCAAATTTGGGACATGACAAATCCTCCCTTCCCAATATTGCTTGTCCTCAAGCAATTTCAAACATGGGTGTTGAAGACCCTGATTCCTGTATAATTCTTTGAAGTTGCCATTGAATTGCCCAACATTGAGTCTTTGAGATTCCATGAAGATTTTAGAGAGGAACCACCATGCTTGCTGCTGCACTACTCTGATAAAAATCACTTTATTAAGTGGAAAATCCATCTCCCATACTGCTTGTTTCCCCCCGAAAAAATTCAAACCAATGAGACAAAAATTATTACAGGGTCCCATTGCTTGTATTGCACCCCAACAATTAAAAGTGCTCTCCAACCCATACCATCAGATAAGAGGATTCCTGGATCCCATTTTCTTGTATACATTCTTCCAAGCATCATGAGTACAAAATATATATCATCAAAGTACATAACAACATAATGAAAATGTACATCAAAAAGATGCTTCATCAAAGAATCATCAAAGTGTTTATACCTCCAAGTAAGTAGACCACCATTTGCTACGTGCATACAATCTTCAAGTGACCAATCAAATCTACTCCAATGACATAGGTGAGGATCCCATGTCCGATAGTGCAGCTCCAAAAGAACGTGATATGCATCAAAATATTTAGCCATGCATTCTTTCATCCAAGAAGTGAATGAAGAATCTCCACTAAAATCTGAACAAAATAATGAGCAGGAAACACAAGGAGACTTCAAAGGACTCAAATAAGTCTCATCCATACATCCATGAGGATATGTATCATCATAAGGTAAAGCAATATGCCGCTGCAATTCTAAATAATGAGGTGTTCTATTCATGTCATCATCCAAAGGAGAGGTAGAAGTTTCATACCCCTCATGTGGCACCATTAGAAAAAAACCTTTCACCCAATTTTCATCCCAAAGTGATGTGGTTGGAAAAGAAGTGTGGGGTGAGGAATTATGAACCAACTTTAATTCTTTACAACTTTTACCCATTGAAATATTTAATTCATCATCTCCATAATTGGTTGGTCCAACTAGTGTGAGATCATGTACCTCTTCCAAGGCTTTGCAACTCTCTCCATGAGGAACCTCATAATCCCTTTGAACAAGGACAAGTGCTTGTTCTTCTTCTTGTTTTAGTGTAGCATATTCAAGAACCTGCATATCAACATGTACCTCATGTTCCACAATTACATTAGGTTCCTCTTTTGTGGCATAAATTGTTTCATCCTTTTCCTTGAAAAAAGAACCATTGCTCATTATTTTTTCTGAGTTGCTTCCAAGTTCACTAAGCAACAATTTGAACTCTTGAAAGTATTGCCTTCACTTGTCTTCAAAGGAAGGTTCCATTAATTTTCTAAACTCTTCATTCTCCTCTGAGGTTCCTTTCTCATCCTTACTCATGGTGACCAATGAATGCACTTCTTCTCCTATTTCTTCCCTTTCACAAAAGTACATCCAGTTTCAGTTTCTAACGGTGGTGGCTTATTTCTTTTACTCCTGGTCTTCATTAATTTTCTACCACATCAGGTGCCAAGACCATGCTCTGATACCACTGTAATGTCCTTTGTTAGGAATTTTATCAAAATGACAATTTTTCACCTTTTTCCCTAATTAGACCTTTGACTAGTTTTGATCTCTAGGTCCCAATTTGCCCCAAATGATCCCAAATATTCTGAGAAGGTATATGAATTATATTAGAACATAAATATGTGTTTCAATGATTCCTTTGGACCTTTAAAATACCTCAGCAAATCCTCTTTCAATTTTGCTAAATGTAGGTAACTTTACTAGTGATTTCCCTTTGACTAGTATTGGTCTCTAGGTCTCAAATTGACTCCAAATGCCTTCAAATATTCAAGGAAGGTGTATGAATGATATTAGGACTTGAATATGATGTTCAGGGATGACATATGGCTACCAAAATACCTCTTCAAACTCTCTTAATATTTTGGACCAAGTATGCAATTTTACTAGTAATTTGGTGTTCAAATCCCTTTGGGCTAAGTACTGAAAATGGCTTCCCAAATGCCTCCAAACCCACTCAAATTTATGAACAGAGGTAGGGAATGTATTAAGGATGTTATTAAGGTCTCATGTTCACCATTAATTTATTATTATATCTATTCCAACCCTCTCCCATTCAACTGCAAAAATCATCAATTCGACCCTCGGGGAAATGGCACTATTTCTTCTCCCAATGCAATTAAACTGAGTAAAAATACTTCAAATGCTCAAGTACAATACATGAAACTTGTAAAATACATCCATGGCAGTCCATTAATCACAAATGCATTAGAGCATCATCCATTCATTCGAAATCATCATCATTACATTGATTCACAACAAGGTAGTGGGGAAATGGCACTGTTCTTTCATTAAAATTGAGATTTATACATTTCTACTTGGAATTTTGACCTGAACATTTCTGGGGATGAAGAAAAGAGTATTTAATTCATATTAGAATATAAATTGGGCATTATAATCTCCCCCAAAGAGTACAATAGCTCACCAAAAATTCCCTCCCTCAAGGATCAAGAATATGCCATCAAAACTGGAAATGGTTGAAGGAGTGAGCTGCAATAGAAGAAACCATGAGCTTCCCTGTAGATTACACCTGCAAATAAATACTCCATTAAATCTCCAAATGAAAGGTCTGAATGTCCTTTCCAATTACCAACTTGGATGGGAATCTTTCACCCTCGAAATTGGCTAAGGCAAGAAACTAGTCATCCACTAGCTCTCCCTCTTCACAAATGCAAATGCAAATTCTGCAAATGATCAAAAGCTGGTTTCATTCTTTGTTATTGAAATTTATAAAGTTTTAATGTCCTCCATGGGTCGAATTCCTTCCAAGAGACTCATGCCAACTGAAGTTGGGAAGAGATTCCAAAGAACGCCACTTATACAACAATTCCTAGTCTCCCACTTCCACCAAATCACATGTGGAAGCATCTTAGGTGTCCTAACACCCTTGAGCGCCCTCTTGGAGTCTTTTTTTAGCCCTGACATGTCATATATGTCATATGTCAGCCTTCAAGTCTGATTTGTGTCATAGGTGTCATAGCATCTTCATCATTGTTGTCATAGAGCTAGAGAATCTAGCCCAAGTGTCTCACTAGCTCCAAATTGCCTCTTCCTCTTCCATGGGAGTTACTCTTCCTCTATATTTCGACCTTGGATGAGTCATGCAATGAATAATACCTTTTGTACTCCCCCAAGTATGTTACCATTCACCTTGAATTCGAATTGGTGAGAGAATGATGCCAAGTGTAGTGGGGAAATCTAGCCATATGTGGGTCCCACTTCCTCCATGTGTCTTCATGATCAAATGCCACGTTGATTTTCACTTGTATATACTTATTTATATCATTTATTAAATATTTATTGCATTCTAATATTCAAACATCATTTATTGTCCCCATTATTCCAAATCCCAAAGCTTCCACCCCAAACCTAGGAAACTAGTAATTTCCTCCTTGGAAATTATTTGACCTTTAACATCAATTTTACAAACTCTAATGAATATGGCCAATGTGATTAGGCCATTGTGACCCAATTCCAAATTTGGGACATGACAAATCCTCCCTTCCCAATATTGCTTGTCCTCAAGCAATTTCAAACATGGGTGTTGAAGAACCTACTTCCTGTATAATTTTTTGAAGTTGCCATTGAATTGCCCAACCTTGAGTCTTTGAGTTTCCATGAAGATTTTAGAGAGGAACCACCATTCTTGCTGCTGCACTACTCTGATAAAAATCACTTTATTAAGTGGAAAATCCATTTCCCATACTACTTGTTCCCCCCCAAAAAAAATTCAAACCATGAGACAAAAATTATTCCAGGGTCCCCTTGCTTATATTGCACCCCAACAATTAAAAGTGCTCTCCAACCCATACCATCAGATAAGAGGATTCCTGGATCCCATTTTATTGTATACATTCTTCCAAACATCATGAGTACAAAATATATATCATCAAAGTACATAACAACATAATGAAAATGTACATCAAGAAGATGCTTCATCAAAGAATCATCAAAGTGTTTATACCTCCAAGTAAGTAGACCACCATTTGCTAGGTGCATACAATATTCAAGTGACCAATCAAATCTGCTCCAATGACATAGGTGAGGATCCCATGTCTGATAGTGCAGCTCCAAAAGAACGTGATATGCATCAAAATATTTAGCCATGCATTCTTTCATCCAAGAAGTGAATGAAGAATCTCCACTAAAATCTGAACCAAATAATGAGCAGGAAACACAAGGAGACTTCAAAGGACTCAAAGAAGTCTCATCCTTACATCCATGAGGATATGTACCATCAAAAGGTAAAGCAATATGCTGCTGCAATTCTAAATAATGAGGTGCTCTATTCATGTCATCATCAAAAGGAGAGGTAGAAGTTTCATACCCCTCATGTGGCACCACTAGAAAAAAACCTTTCACCCAATTTTCATCCCAAAGTGATGTGGTTGGAAAAGAAGTGTGGGGTGAGGAATTATGAACCAACTTTCATTCTTTACAACTCTTACCCATTGAAATATTTAATTCATCATCTCCATAATTGGTTGGTCCAACTAGTGTGAGATCATGTACCTCTTCCAAGGCTTTGCAACTCTCTCCATGAGGCAACTCATAATCCCTTTGAACAAGGACAAGTGCTTGTCCTTCTTCTAGTTTTAGTGTAGCATATTCAAGAACCTGCATATCAACATGTACCTCATGTTCCACAATTACATTAGGTTCCTCTTTTGTGGCATAAATTGTTTCATCCTTTTCCTTGAAAAGAGAACCATTGCTCATTATTTTTTTTGAGTTGCTTCCAAGTTCACTAAGCAACAATTTGAACTCTTGAAAGTATTGCCTTCACTTGTCTTCAAAGGAATGTTCCATTAATTTTCTAAACTCCTCATTCTCCTATGAGGTTCCTTTCTCATCCTTACTCATGGTGACCAATGAATGCACTTCTTCTCCTATTTCTTCCCTTTCACCAAAGTACATCCAGTTTCAATTTCTAAGGGTGGTGGCTTATTTATTTGACTCCTGGTCTTCATTAATGTTCTACCACATCAGGTGGAAAGACCATGCTACATACCACTATAATGTCCCTTGTTAGGAATTTTATCAAAATAACAATTTTTCACTTTTTTCCCTAGTTAGACCTTTGACTAGTTTTGATCTCTAGGTCCCAAATTTGCCCCAAATGATCCCAAATATTCTGAGAAGGTATATGAATTATATTAGAACATAAATATGTGTTTCAAGGATGCATTTGGACCTTTAAAATGCCTCTGCACATCCTCTTTCAATTCCGGTCAATGTAGGTAACTTTACTAGTGATTTCCCTTTGACTAGTATTGGTCTCTAGGTCTCAAATTGACTCCAAATGCCTTCAAATATTCAAGGAAGGTCTATGAATGATATTAGGACTTGAATATGATGTTCAGGAATGACATATGGCCACCAAAATACCTCTGCAAAATCTCTTAAGATTATGGACCAAGTATGCAATTTTACTAGTAATTTGGGGTTCAAATCCCTCTAGGCTAAGTACTGAAAATGGCTTCCCAAATGCCTCCAAACCCACTCAAATTTATGAACAGAGGTAGGGAATGTATTAAGGATGTTATTAAGGTCTCATGTGCACCATTAATTGATTATTATATCTATTCCAACCCTCTCCCATTCAACTACAAAAATCATCAATTCAACCCTTGGGGAAATGGCACTATTTCTTCTCCCAATGCAATTAAACTGAGTAAAAATACTTCAAATGCTCAAGTACAGTACACGAAACTTGTAAAATACATCCATGGTAGTCCATTAATCACAAATGCATCAGAGAATCATCCATTTATTCGAAATCATCAGCATTACATTGATTCACAACAACGTAGTGGGGAAATGGCACTGTTCTTTCATTAAAATTGAGATTTATACATTTCTACTTGGAATTTCGACCTGAAAATTTCTGGGGATGAAGAACAGAGTATTTAATTCATAATAGAATAGAAATGGGGCGTTAGAAGCTCCCCCAAAGAGTACAATAGCTCACCAAAAATGCCCTCCCTCAAGGATCAAGAATATGCCATCAAAACTGGAAATGGTTGAAGGAGTGAGTTTCAATAGAAGAAACCATGAGCTTCCCTGTAGCTTACACCTGCAAATAAATACTCCATTAAAGCTCCAAATGAAAGGTCTGAATGGCCTTTCCAATTACCAACTTGGATGGGAATCTTTCACCCTCGAAATTGGCTAAGGCAAGAAAATAGTCATCCACTAGCTCTCCCTCTTCACAAATGCAATTGCAAATTCTACAAATGATCAAAAGCTGGTTTCATTCTTTGTTATTGACATTTATAAAGTTCTAATGTCCTCCATGGGTTGAATTCCTTCCAAGAGACTCATGCCAACTCAAGTTGGGAAGAGATTCCAAAGAACGCCACTTGTACAACAATTCCTAGTCTCCCACTTCCACCAAATCACATGTGGAAGCATCTTAGGTGCCCTAACACCCTTGAGCGCCCTCTTGGAGTCTATTTTTAACCCTGACATGTCATATATGTCGTATGTCAGCCTTCAGGTCTGATTTGTGTCATAGGTGTCATAGCATCTTCATCATTGTTGTCAAGGGAATCTAGCCCAAGTGTCTCACTAGCTCCAAATTGCATCTTCCTCTTCCATGGGAGTTACTCTTCCTCTATATTTCGACCTTGGATGAGTCATGCCATGAATAATACCTTTTGGACTCCCCCAAGTATGCTACCATTCACCTTGAATTCAAATTGGTGAGAGAATGATGCCAAGTGTAGTGGGGAAATCTAGCCGTATGTCGGTCCCACTTCCTCCATGTGTCTTCATGATCAAATGCCACTTTGATTTTCACTTGTATATATTTATTTAGATATTTTATTAAATATTTATTCCATTCTAATATTCAAACATCATTTATTATCCCCATTATTCCAAATCCCAAAGCTTCCACCCCAAACCTAGGAAACTAGTAATTTCCTCCTTGGAAATTATTTGACCTTTAACATCAATTTTACAAACTCTAATGAATATGGCCAATGTGATTAGGCAATTGTGACTCAATTCCAAATTTGGGACATGACAGAATACTGCGAGAACATCAAATGTACACTAAGATTAGCAAGTGTGATTTCTACAAACCCCAGATACAGTACCTAAGGCACATCATCTCGGAGAAGGGGATAGCAGTCGTGTAATATCATGAATTTTGGACTAACTGTTTTATGATGTTATATTCGGCCACGGCCCCAACACCTACGATGTATTCTTTTTTAGACTGACATATTGGGCATGGACCCTGACTGAATTTTATTATTTGATTATATATTGGGCAAGGAAGCCCAAATGTTTTGATTATGTTTTGATGTGGGTACAAAACCCTAATATATTGAGTTGACCTTTTTCTTACATATTGTGCAGTGATGTGAATGACATAATTGACATATGGTGTGTGTTGAGCGTGGAATTAGAAATACACAAATTACCTACATACCGGGAGAAAGCCCCGATGTACCTAGATGAATGTTTATGTAGTGGGAGTAAGCCCTGATGTACACTGAGTGTTGGGCATAAGCCCTGGAGCACTCCAAGCTTGAAAGAAAATGATTACGTGATCCGAGGACACCTAAATAGCCTAGATGTGCCTCACAACTAAATTCTAGCTCTAGTGTTGAGCAGAGGATCTGGAATTGCACTAGCATAACGCCCATGTGAGAGTGTTGAGTTAAAAGGCCCTGAAGAGCAGTTAAGTGTCTTATCACAACTATTTGAATTGATCTTATTATAATCAAATACTGCGGGGACTACCATGTTAAAACGAGGGAATCTAACATGCAAAGGGAGAGACTAGAGGTGCCTATCCTAGCTTACCGAGACCATCCAAAGAAGGGGACCTTATCCTTAAAAATATTAAAAAGAAGTATCATGTGAAGATACATAAAAGATAACAACACCACTTAAAGCATAAATTAACTAATAGTAGTTTCCTATGGTTAACATGCATAAAAGCCTAAAGGCTAATGTTATTATTAATAACCTCAATAATGGTGATTGTTAATATTTATTTATTAAATACATTTATTTTATATATAGTTGATGCATTGAGTTAATAAATCAATAATGCATTAATAAATGAATTGAAATATTAAGTTGATGACAAATTATAGAAAGGATTAAATAAAAAACACTTTAGTTAAACAAATAGAAAAGTCATAGTTCCAAAATAACTAGTAATTAATTAAAACAAATATTCTTTTATAAATTAATTTATTTAATTTAAAGAAACCAAATTTTCCAACAGTCCTAATTCAAGATCTCCCTACATAAAGAGGACAGACCCCAAAGTTTGGGGATCATCTTTCCATTATCATTCTGTTATGGAATAAAAGAGAATTTTCTACTCCAAGAATTGAGGTAGCTCACATAAGTTTCAGACCTGAACTAGCAGTGGAACAAGGGTCTCTATCTCTCAATTTGCATGTCAGAATCAGCGCGGGGGGATCCCTACTGAACCAGGAATGGTTGTAGGATCATGGTTGGGAGGAACGTGGTAGTTCCAAAGTTATCTAGTCAAGGAATCATTCAAATCAGGTCGGCTAAACACAACAATATTTTTCACTAATTAAGGGTTTGAGTGTGTAGGTTACTACAGAAGAAGGGAAAATTACAAGCTTCTAGGTTACTACTGAAGAAGGGAAAATTACAAAGCTTCAAGGTATGAATTATTCCACTCAACATATATTATTTATTCAATTTGAATAGCTTGTTACTTAGTATTTAATTACCGTAACCATCTTCGAGCAATACTTTTCTTAAGGTGCAAAGGACCTTTAGGGCATCAGCCTCCAGGGTTAAACGCATATCAGAATATCATATTCAGAAACCTTATCAAACCTAAGAAACTGCTTCGTCATAACTATCGCATGTATAGCAAGGCTAGTCCACTAGCTTGTGCTAGACATCTACATAGAAGACCTAGACTAGTATCTATTACAAATCTAGATAGACCGCATTTTCTCTGATTGTTTTACAACATCTTTTATACCATGTATTACGAACCATTCATTATTTCTCCATTTCAACTTTTTTGTTTAGTAAACAGAGTAAATAGATGAAAACAAAAATAAATAAATTCATTACAGAGATTGTGTAAAAATGAAATCATAGAGCTTTGAAAGCCACAACTCTCTTCTATAATTTAGTACCAGTTACATTATTGTAGATTTATTCTTAAAACATTATTTCAAAACCCAAACGAAACACTAGATCCAAACCATGCCGATGTCATACTGAAAACAAAATAGCAGTATAAAGGAAATATTACAATCATACCTACTTCTTTATATATATATATTAACATACATGTCAAGGGATCGAATCCCATTGATATACTTTTTTACCCAAACCAAAATGCATATTCCCAGTGTTAAGCTACAGGTGCATACGCTTACACAAATCCTTGCATAATGAATTATTGCGACACCTGTTTCTTTATATATATATCAAACATAGGTTCAGGGGTCGAATCCCATCATTATCTTCGTTCCAAGGTTCTGGAATTCTTTTTACAATGCAGGTATATTTCCAATTGGAAGCCCTGAACATTTTCCCATTTCACATCAAAATCGCAAACACACAAGGCCAAGAAAGAAAATCACTATAAGAGTTCATTACAACAATGTATTTCGGTTGGGCCTCATTTCTTCACATTAAACCAAAATAGAATCAACATTGACGAGGAAATCTAGAAACATTATAGCTTGTAATCACATCCAAAACATACATTCAAAACACTATACATTATACAGGAAAGGAAATTCCTGAGCAAAACCCAATTTCATAATAGGCCACCATAGAATTTACATCATAGTTCCATACTCGCTGAGTCTCATTAAATACATTTCAAACACCCCTTAAACTCAAGCATTCTTTGGCCCAGCCAATAGGAGACCATTCTAGACTTCCAAATTGAATCATTAAGCCAAGGGCTTATGAAAGTCTCCCATAAAACAAAACGAGGCACTTAAAATGAATCATGAAAGATGCAAGAGGCAGAGCAACGTGGGTGGATAAGCTGAACTTACCAATACCTTTTCCATGCCAACAGAAGGCCAGGACACCCACAACATTACACACCGAAGCCATTACCACTGCCATTCCAACAATGAAACACAAGTTAAAACCTGAAGTGGTATTCATAGGGAGAAACGAGGTTCCATAACAGGTTGATGATTTTAGTATTCTCATACCTGAGCAGGATATGGCACTCTCCACGCCACCAGTCAAGCTAAAACACCACATGCTTTGACCATGATCGTAGCTCAGGTCAGGGCACGATGGAACCTCCAGAATATGCTAAAGTGCTGAACCAAAGCCAAATGAAAATGCAAAGGGCACGACCAAGGAAAACCCAAAATCGTTACAAACCCTCATTGGATAGCCTGTCATCCACTATACATTAAAGTGTAGTTAGTATTACACCAAACCCTGCTGTATTGGAGACTCAAATATTTGTGCAAAAACCATAGTTTGAGTCATGTGATAATAGCCATGACTTGCTTAGTATGCATGTGCTGGTCGAAGTGTCTCCCTACCATAAACTTACATTAGCAAACCCCTTTGGTGCTATAGCTTTTGTATTTTGGGCTTTCCACTAAAGGACTTGACCATCACTCTTAAACTTGTACCTTGTAGAACTTAAACATTTGGTACAGAATGGATAGATCCTCTAGGGTGGAATTGTCAAAGGATAGATACCTGCAATCACAAACATGAAAGTATTGTATTAGAAAAAATGCTAAGTAAGTCTAGAAACACCCAAGAATACTCTTACCTCTTGGCAACCCTGCCGAGGTATGTTTTCCTCTCCTTGATTGTTACAGGTCCCACCATGGATTCAACATCTCATCAACAAAGGCCATATCACCTGAAGCTACCACTCAGACATTCATAACACATTCATATGATTTCGTTAAAACAATATGAAAGATTTGATATTACAGTTACACCGACAATTGTAAACTTGTAACCATGAAACATCATTATTTAATCCCATATTGCTTCCGCAGGATTGAAAATGTAAAAAGCTACAGAGATCATGATTATTCAGGAATGGTAGACTTTTGTTTTATCTACAATAAGCATTTACATATTTTCCTAGTATTATAGTTAACTTGCGACTATTTTGTTCTCAATCAACATTTATTACAGGGACGGAATTTTTATTATTATTATTGCTATTTATGGGACATTACAAGTGGTATCAGAGCCCAGTTACAAAAACTAAGTGACCTATTCGGCTCATTACAAATATCCGTTGTAGATACTCAATAGGCATAAACATACATTTTCATACTATTTTGTTTTATGAATAAACTAACATAAATTTCTGTTCTCTATGCTTATATAACATTCTAGGAACAGCCACTGTCTAAGAAATGAATGCAGAACAAGACAGTAGTATATAAGGAAATCTAAATTCTCCACCACGGGAGCAAGAAATTGTGGTGGAACTCAACTCAGATTTAATGCAATCTATGCAGAATCTACAGGCAGAATTCCAGAGTTTCAGAGACGAGAATATGCAAGAAAGAAGATAACAACAAGCTATAAATGAAGCCTTACTCTAAAGCGTAACAAGAGAAAAACCCCATGAATAGCCTACTCTTTCAGTCAACATTCTTAAAACAGGGAACTGTCACGCAAGGAAAGCAGCCGGTTACAAGATAGAAGAGCAAGAAGGACACAAACCATAATCAATGGAAGAGGACTATAAGAGCTCTTCCAATGACAATGGTTCCCCACCTCCTTGCAAGAAAAGGAGGAAGAGTGATGATAGTTTGCAAGGAGAGTTCAGAAAGGTAATGGCCCCAACTTATGACGAAGAAATCAACTCAGGGGAAAAAGATGAAGAATGGCTGCTGGGAATGAATAAATACTTTAAGGTTCATAACTATTCCAGTGAGATGCAAGCCCGGCTAGCCATCTACAACTTGAATGGCAATGCATCCTGATGGTGGTGGGACTTGAAGCACAACAAGGAATAGGAATTAAGAGACATCACTTGGGATACATTCATCTGAATATTCCAAGACAAGTATATGTCTGAAAGGTTCTTTGACAAGAAAATAAAAGAATTCCATGAGATGAAAATGGGTTCCCTGACTATGGAAGCATTCATAAACTGGTTGTTAGACTTGCTACACTATGTACCTTATATTAAGGATGAGAAGGTAAATATTCAACAGTTCTTGGGTGGGATGCCACCAAACTTTAGAGAGAAGATAGAATTTGATATGCCCAAAACCCTTGATATGACCCTACATAAAGCGAGGCTGTGCTATGAGCATGGGAAGCCAAGGAACGAAAACATCAACAGAAATAGAGACAGATTTAGAACCTTCTCAGAAAACCGCAGACTAGGTTTTAGACCCCTACCTTATCAAAAACATAACAACAGTTTTCTGCCCAACAGAGGCTTCAACCGACCTCAAGCTCGACCAAGTGCACCCCCACCACTAGACAATAGGCCAGCTTTCAACAAAGGGACAAAAGTAGTCCCACCAACTGTTTCTTGTTGGAAATTCCAAGGGCCACACTACTACAGCTATTGACCTAGCAAAACAAATGGGGTTTTACACAACATCCAAACAGAGCCTACCATAGGGGACATGGCAGAGACACCTAGGATTTACGCCGCTCTTGATGGCCGACAAGCAGATCACCAAGCCACCATGCTGGAAATTCAGGGTCAGATATCTAAAATTCCATACCAGTTCTAATAGACCCCGATGATTGCCGAAGTTATATATACCCTAAGATAGTCGAAACCTGTAAGTTGAACTGAGAGCATCATGAGAAACCATGGTTGGTACAACTAGCCACTGGTACTAAACGAAGGGTCTCTGAGTTAGTTAAAACTTGTGAGATAGACTTAAACGGTTTTCAAACTAGGATAAAATTAAATATCCTACCCTTAGGATTGTATGAAGTACTTATAGGCATGGATTGGCTAGAAAAACACCATTTCCTACTGGACTGAACAAACAAGACCCTACTCTGCAGGGACGACCAAGGGAATCAGGAGATGATTCAGGGTATCCCTAGGAGAGTGTCAGTAAGATAGATATCTTCCTTACAAGAAAAGAAGTGCACCAGGAAGGATTGTAAGCTCTTTGGTGTTAACATCCAAAACTTAGAAACTAAAAGTGAACAAGGGATTGAAGACTTCCCAGTCCTCATAGAATTCAAGGATGTATTTCTCGAAGAAATACCGGGATTACCACCTAAGCGAGACTTAGATTTCTCCATCAAACTAACACCCGTGTCAGTGCCAGCTTCCAAAGCCCCGTACCGCATGAGCACATAGAAATTGATGGAGCTCAAGATTCAGTTACAAGAGTTAATAGATAAAGGATACATTCGACCAAGTGTGTCCCCTTGGGGCACACCAATACTCTTCATCAAGAAGAAAGACGGAATGATGCGAATGTGCATCGATTACCACCAACTCAACAAGATCAACACTAAGAACTACTATCCACTCCCTAGAATCGAAGACTTGTTTTACCAAGTAGGAGGAGCAAAGATCTTCTCAAAGATCGACTTACGATCCAGATATTATGAGGTGAGGATCCATGATGAGGATATCAACAAGACCACGTTTCGAACCCGTTACGCCCACTATGAGTTCGTAGTGATGCCCTTTGGATTGACAAATGCATCTGCCAACTTTATGTGCATGATGAACAATATCTTTAGTAACTATCTAGATAAATTCGTATTAGTCTTTATCGACGACATTTTGATCTACTCCAAGAACGAAGTAGAAGAGGAGGAACACCTCTGCATTGTGTTACGTATATTATGGGAACACCAACTTTATGCTAAGTTTAGTATAAGCGATTTCTACAAACCCTAGATCCAATGATTAGGACACACCATTTCTGAGAAGGGAATAGTTGGTTACTATCGGAAGTTCATTTAGAACTTCTCATGTATCGCATGTCCCATGACCTCCTTATAGAGGAAGGAAAACAAGTTTATTTCGATGGCTAAGTGCGAAGAAAGATTTCAGAAGTTGAAGCAGCTACTGATTAGTGCACCGATTCTGTGTATCGCGAATCCCAATGGGGATTTCGTCGTTTGCATGGATACAAGCAAGGAAGGACTTGAGGGAGTCCTTATGCAAGATAATTTTTCTATATGCTACAAATCGAGGAAACTAAAAGAGCATGAGCAGAACTACCCTAATCATGACCTCGAACTAGCCGCCATCATCCACACTCTGAAAATGTGGCATCATTATCTCATGGGAAAGAAACTCTTATTGATGACTAATAACATGAGATTAAAGTACCTTTTCGATCAGCCTGATATAAATGCGAGGTAGGCCAGGTGGGTTTCCTTCCTTAGTGAGTACCATTTCGAACTAAAACATATAAAAGGCAAGGAAAACAAAATTCCAGATGCCTTAGCCTGTCGAGCACATATGCTTTACGAGGTCACGGTGACCCAAATCAACTCAGACTTACACCACAGAATTCGAACAACATGTATGAGTGGCCGTTATTATATGGAAATCCTCGCAAAGATTCAAGAAGACAGACTCTTTAAACAACAGAAAGAGTATACGATAAAAAAACCAAGACTAGTATAGTCGAAAGAGAGACTTTACGTCCCTGAGAGTGGAGACATTAGATCAAACATCCTCACCGAATTTCACCAGAAACCCTATTCAGGGCACCCCAGATATAAAAAGATGATATCAACAGTAAAGAAACATTACTTTTGGCCTAATTTGAAGGCTGACATCAACATGTTCATCGCAAAATGTCAAGAATTCCAATTGGTCAAAGTGGAACATCAACACCTCTCCGGATTACTTCAACCTCTACCCATTCCAGAATGGAAATGGGAGGTAATAAGTATGGACTTCATTACAGGCTTACCCAAGAGTAAGAAATTGAACGACTCCATCTTTGTAGTGCTGGATAAGTTGTCTAAAGCAGCCCACTTCATACCAGTAAAATCCACCTACAAAGCAGTTCACATCGTAGAAATATTCCTGAAGGAAATATTTCGATTGCACAGTATACCCAAATCAATCATTTCCGATTGAGACACGAAGTTCACTAGCAACTTCTGGAGAGCATTGTTCTCCGGTTTGGAGACCCAGTTACAATTCAGTACCGCATACCACCCCAAAACCGATGGACAGACGGAACGAGTAAGCCAAATTCTTGAGGATATGCTGAGAATGTATGTCATGAACAATCCCACTAAGTGGGAAGACTATTTACACCTTGCAGAATTTGCATACAACAACGGTTATCAAACCTTGTCCAAAATGATCCCTTTCGAGGTGCTCTATGGATGAAAGTGTCGGACCCCCGTGACTTGGGACAGTCCAGTTGAAAGACTTATGCTAGGACCAGATTTACTAAAAGACTTGGAACAACTAGTTTCCAAGGTGCAACTAGACTTAAAAGAAGCTCAAGACCACCAAAAGAGTTATCCGGACAAGAAAGGAAAGGACAAAGACTACCAAGTCAGGGAACATGTGTTTCTAAAAATAAAAGCAAAACGAAGCTCGTTGAGCTTGGGACGCTGCGGTAAATTAGCCCCAAGGTTTTGTGGACCTTTTGAAATACTGGCCAAGAAGGGCCCAGTAGCTTATGAGTTAGCCCTACCAGCCCATATAAAAGTTCCTAATGTTTTTCATGCTTCATTAATAAAGAAATATATATACGATTCTAGACATGTTATTGATTGGTCCTTATTATAGGTGGAGCCCGAAGGGGAGTTCACGCCAGAACCACTCCACATTCTGGACAAGAGAGAGGTCCACCTTAGGAGGAGGATAATTACTCAGCTGAAAGTGCAATGGAGGCACTTTGGACCATATGAGGCTACTTGGGAGAATGAGGTCACCATGAAAGAGGTATACCCTGCCTTGTTTCATGACTTCATTCCTAGTCCCTAGAAACACCGATTGTTCTAAGTAGGGAGGGATATAATATCCTGAATTTTGGACTAACTATTTTATGATGTTATATTGGGACACGACCCCAACACCTATGATGTATTCTTTTGTAGACTGACATGTTGGGCATGGACCCTGACTGAATTTCATTATTTGATTATATACTGGGTAAGGAAGCCATAATGTTCTGATTATGTTTTGATGTGGGTACAAAACCCTAATATACTGAGTTGACCTTTTTCTTACATACTATGTAGTGATATGAATGACATAATTTACTTATGTGGTGTGTTGAGCGTGGACTCAGAAATACACAAATTACCTACATATTGAGCGAAAGCCCCGATGTACCTAGATGAATGTTTATGTACTGGGTGTAAGCCCTGATGTACACTAAGTGTTGGGCATAAGCCCTGGAGCACTCCAAGCTTAAAAAAAAATGAATACCGGATCTGAGGCAACTTAAATAGCCTAGATGTGCCTCACAACCATATTCTAGCTCTAGTGTTCAGCAGAGGCTCTGGAATTGCACGAGTGTAATGCCCATGTGAGAGTGTTGAGTTAGAAGGCTCTAAAGAGCACTCGGTGTTACTAGATCTCAAGTGTTGAGTCTGAAGGATTCTAAATAGCACTTAAGTGTCTTATCACAACTATTCGAATTGATCTTATTATCATCAAATACTACGGGGAATACCTTGTTAAAATGAGGGAATCTGACATTCAAAGGGAGAGACTAGAGTTGCCTATCCTAGCTTACCGAGACCGTCCAAAGAAGGGGACCTTATCCTTAAAAGGATTAAAAAGAAGTATCCTGTGAAGATACATAAAAGATAACAACACCACTTAAAGCATAAATTAACTAATAGTAGTTTCCTATGGTTAACATGCATAAAAGCCTCAAGGCTAATGTTATTATTGATAACCTCAATAATGGCGATTTTCACTATTTATTTATTAAATACATTTATTTTATATATAGTTGATGCATTGAGTTAATAAATCAATAATGCATTAATAAATGAATTGAAATATTAAGTTCATCACAAATTATAGAAAGGCTTAAATCAAAAACACTTTAGTTAAACAAATAGAAAAGTCATAGATCCAAAAGAACTAGTAATTAATTAAAAGACCTAGAAAACTACTTCGTGATAACTGTCGCATGTCTACCAGGGCTAGTCCACTAGCCTATGCTAGACATCTACGTAAAATACCTAGACTAGTATCTCTTACAAATCTGGATAGACCGCATTTTCTCTCATTGTTTAACAACATCTTTTATACCATGTATTACTAACCATTCATTATTTCTCCATTTCAACTCTTTTGTTTAGTAAATAGAGTAAATACAAGAAAACAAAAATAAATACAGTCATTACAGAGATTGTGTAAAAACGAAATAGATTTTACATCGTAGTTCCATTCTCATTGAGTCTCATTAAATAGATTTTGAACACCCCTTAAACTCAAACATTCTTTGGCCCAACCAATATGTGACCATTCCAGACTTCTGAATTGAATCAGTAAGCCAAAGACTTACGAAAGTCTCCAATAAATCAAAATGAGGCACTTAAAATGTACCACCAGAGATGCGAGAGGCAAAGCAACATGGGTGGGTAAGCTGGACTTACCAATACCTTTGCCACTCTAACAGAAGCCCAGGACACCCACAACATTACACACCGAAGCCATTATCCCTGGCATTCCAACAATGAATCCCAAGTTAAACCTTGAAGAGGTATGCATAGCGAGAAACGAGGTTCCATAACAGGTTGACGATTTTCGTATTCTCATACCTGAGCAGGATATGGCACTCTCCACACCACCAATCAAGCTAAAACGCCACATGCATTGACCAGAGCGTAGCTCAGGTCAGGGCACGAAGGCACCTCCAGAATATGGTGAAGTGCTGAACCAAAGCCACATGAAAACACAGAGGACATGACCAAGAAAAACCCCAAATCGTTACAAACTCTCACTAGACAGCCTGTCATCCACTATACATTAAAGTGTAGTTAGTATTACACCAAACCCTGCTTTATTGGAGACTCAAATATTTGTGCAAAAACCATAGTTTGAGTCGTGTGATAATAGCCACGACTTGCTTAGTATGCATGCGCTGGTCCAAGGGTCTCCCTACCATAAATATACATTAGCAAACCCCTTTGGTGCTATAGATTTTGTATTTTGGTCTTTCCACTAAAGGACTTGACCATCACTCTTAAAACTATACCTTGTAGAACTTAAACATTTGGTAGAGAATGGATAGATCCTCTAGGGTGGAATTGTCATAGGATAAATACCTGCAATCACAAACATGCAAGTATTGTATTAGCAAAAATGCTAAGTAAGTCCAGAAACACCTAAGAATACTCTTACCTCTTGGAAACCCTACCGGGGTATGTTTTCCTCTCCTTCATTGTTATAGGTCCCACCATGGATTCAACATCTCATCAACAAAGGGCATATCACCTGAAGGTGGCATTCAGACATTCATAATACATTCATATGATTTCATTAAAACAATATGAAAGACTTTCTATTACAGTTACACCGTGAATTGTAAACTCGTAACCAGGATACATCATTATTTAATCCCATATTGCTTCTGCCGGATTGAAAATGTAAAAATCTAGAGAGATCGTGATTATTCAGGAATGGTAGACTTTCTTTTATCTACAATAAGCATTTACATATTTTCCTAGTATTAGAGTTAACTTGCAACTATTTTTTTCTCAATCAGCATCTATTACAGCGATGGAATTATTTTTATTATTATTGCTATTTATGGGACATTACAAGTGGTATCAGAGCCCAGTTACAAAAACTAAGTGACCTATTGGGCTCATTACAAATATCCATTGTAGATACAACAGGCAGAAACATACATTTTCATACTATTTTGTTTTATGAATAAACTAACATAAATTTTTGTTCTCTATGCTTATATAACATTCGAGGAATAGTCACTGTCTAAGAAATGAATGCAGAACAAGATAGTAGTATACAGGGAAATCTGAATTCTCCACCATGGGAGCAAGAAATTGTGGTAGAAATCGACTCGTATTTAATGCAATCCATGCAGAATATACAGGAAAAATTCCAAAGTTTCAGAGACGAGAATATGCAAGAAAGAAGAGAACATCAAGCGATAAATGATGCTTTACTCCAAAGCTTAACAGGGGCAAAACCCCATGAACAACCTACTCTTTCAGTCAACATTCTTAAAACAGGAAACTGTCACACAAGGAAAGCAATCGGTTACAAGATAGAAGAACAGGAAGGACACAAACCATAATGAAAGGAAGAGGACTATAAGAGCTCTTCCAATGACAATCATTCACCACCTCCTTGCAAGAAAAGGAGGAAGAGTGATGACAGTTTGCAAGGAGAGTTTAGAAGGATAAAGGCCCCAACTTACAACGGAGAAGTCAACTCAGGGGAAACGGCTGAAGAATGGCTACTGGGAATGAATAAATGTTTAAGGTTCATAACTATTCTAGTGAGATGCAATCCCGACTAGCCATCTACAACTTGAATGGCAAATCATCTCGATGGTGGTGGGACTTGAAGCACAGCAAGGAACAGGAATTAAGAGACATCACTTGGGATACATTCAGCGGAATATTCCAGGACAAGTATATGTCTGAAAGGTTCATTGACAAGAAAATAAAAGAATTCCATGAGTTGAAAGTGGGTTCCCTGACTATGAAAGCATTCATAAACTGGTTCTTAGACTTTCTGCACTATGTACCTTATATTAAGGATGAGAAGGTAAAGATTCAACAGTTCTTGGGTGGGATACCACCAAAATTTAGAGAGAAGATATAATTTGATATGCCAAAAACCCTTGATATGACCCTACATAAAGCAAGGCTGTGCTATGAGCACGAGAAGCCAAGGAACGACAACATCAACAGAAATAGAGACAGATTCAGAACCTTCTCACCACAGATCGGGTTTAAGACCCCCACCTTATCGGAAACATAACAATATTTTTCCAACCAACAAAGGCTTGAACCGACCTCAATCTCGACCAAGTGCACCACCACCACCAGCCAACAGGCCAGCTTTCAAAAAAGGGACAAAAGTAGTACCACCAACTGTTTCTTGTTGGAAATTCCAAGGGCCACACTACTACATAGATTGTCCCAGCAAAACATATGGATTTTTACACAACATCCAAACAGAGCCTACCGTAGGGGACATGGCAAAGACACCTAGGATTTACGTCGCTCTTGATGGCCAACAGGCATATCACCAAGCCACCATGGTGGAAATTGAGGGTAAGATATCTAACATTGTCGTATCAGTTCTAACAGACCCCAGCGCTTGCCGAAGTTATATCTCCCCTAAAATAGTCGACACCTGTAAGTTGAACCGAGAGCATCACGAGAAACCGTGGTTGGTACAACTAGCCACTGGTACTAAACGAAGGGTCTCTGAGTTAGTTAAAACTTGTGAGATAGACTTAAATGGCTTTCCAACTAGGATAGAATTAAATATCCTACCCCTAGGATCATACGATGTACTTATAGGCATGGATTGGCTAGAAAAACACCATGTCCTACTAGACTGCGTAAACAGGACCCTACTCTGCAAGGACGACCAAGGGAATTAGGAGACGATTCAGGGTATCCCCAGGAAAGTGTTTGTAAGATAGATATCTTCCTTACAACCAAAGAGGTGCATCAGGAAGGGATATAAGCTCTTTGTTGCTAACATCCGAAACTTAGAAACTGAAAATGAACAAGGGATTGAATACTTCCCAGTCCTCGTAGAAATCAAGGATGTGTTTCCCAAAGAAATACTAGGATTAACACCCAAGCGAGACTTAGATTTCTCCATCGAACTAACACCAGTTCAGTACCAGCTTCCAAAGCCCCGTACCGCATGAGCACGCAAAAATTGATGGAGCTCAATACTCAGTTACAAGAGTTAATAGATAAAGGATACATTCGACCAACTGTGTCCCCTTGGGGTGCACCGATACACTTCATCAAGAAGAAAGATGGAACGATGCGAATGTGCATTGATTACCTCCAACTCAACAAGATGACCATTAAGAACCTCTGTCCACTCCCTAGAATCGACGACTTGTTTGACCAAGTAGGAGGAGCAAATATATTCTCAAAGATCGACTTACGATCCGGATATCACCAAGTGAGGATCCATGATGAGGATATGAACAAGACTACGTTTCGAACCTGTTATGGACACTATGAGTTTGTAGTGATGCCCTTTGGATTGACAAACGCACCATCAAACTTTATGTGCATGATGAACAGTATCTTTAGTAACTATCTAGATAAATTCGTCTTAGTCTTTATTGACGACATTCTGATCTATTGCAAGAACAAAGTAGAACACGAGGAACACCTCCGCATTGTGTTACGTATATTACGAGAACACCAACTTTATGCTAAGTTTAGTATAAGTGAATTCTACAAACCCCAGATCCAATACTTATGACACATCATTTCCGAGAAGGTAATAGCCGTCGACCTCGAAAAGATCAAGGCTATCGAGGAATGGCCCACACCTACATGTGTTTTTGACATAAGATCATTCTTAGGTCTGGCCAGTTACAATCAGAAGTTCATTGAGAACTTCTCATGTATCGCATGTCCCATGACCGCCTTATAGAGGAAGGAAAACAAGTTTATTTGGATGGCTAAGTGCAAAGAAAGCTTTCAGAAGCTGAAGCAGCTATTGAATAGTGCACCGATTCTATGTATTGCGGATCCCAACGGGGATTTCATCATTTGCACAGATGCAAGAAAGGAAGGACTCGGGGGAGTCCTTATGCAAGATAATTTTTCCATATGCTACGGATCGAGGAAACTAAAAGAGCATGAGCAGAACTACGCTACTCATGACCTCGAACTAGCCGCCATCATCCACGCTCTGAAAATGTGGCATCATTATGTCATGGGATATAAATTCTTATTGATGACTGATAACATGAGCTTAAAATACCTTTTTGATCAGCGTGACGTAAATGCCAGGAAGGCCAGGTGGTTGGCCTTCCTAAGTGAGTACCATTTCCAACTAAAACATATAAAAGGAAAGGAAAACAAAATTATGGATTCCTTAAGCCGTCGAGCATATATGCTTTACGAGGTCACAGTGAGCCAAACCGACTCAGACTTGCACCACAGAATTCGAATGGCATGTAAGAGTGACCGTTATTATATAGAAATCCTCATAAATATTCAGGAAGATAGACTCTTTCAACAACAGAAAGAGTATAAGATAGACGAGTCAGGACTACTATGGTCAAAAGAGAGACTTTACGTCCGCGAGAGTGGAGACATTAGATCAAACATCGTCACTGAATTTCACCAGAAACCCTTTTCAGGGCACCCTAGATATCAAAAGATGATATCGAAAGTAAAGAAACATTACTTTTGGCCTAAGTTGAAGGCTGACATTGCCATGTTCATCGCAAAATGTCAAGAATGCCAATTAGTAAAAGTGGAACATCAAAACCCCTTCGAAATACTTCAACCTTTACCCATTTCGGAATGGAAATGAGAGGTAATAAGTATGGACTTCATTACAGACTTACCCAAGAGTAAGAAATTGAACGACTCCATCTTTGTAGTGGTGGATAAGCTGTCTAAAGTAGCCCACTTCATACCAATAAAATCCACCTACAAAGGAGTTCACATCGCGGAAATATTCCAGAAGGAAATATTTCGATTGCACAGGATACCCAAAGCAATCATTTCCGATCGAGACACGAAGTTCACTATCAACTTTTGGAGAGCATTGTTCTCCTATTTGGAGACCCAGTTACAATTCAGTACCGCTTACCACCCCAAAACCGATGGGTAGACGGAATTAGTAAACCAAATTCTTGAGGATATGCTGAGAATTTATGTCATGAACAATCCCACTAAGTGGGTGTGAAGAACCTGCAATAATTAATTAATAAGAATATGCGAAATAGCAGAAATGAAAGAACTCAAAATCACTTTTATATTGATCGCAGGCCACTTCGAGGGGGCAACCTCCTTTGAGCAAGCTCAATACAAATAACTTCACGGTGACTTCATAGGTCTCAACACACACTTATATACTAAGTCTAGGCACCAATACTATGGGTCAATAGCATGTGTCAATACAAACCATGGGCCAATTTAAAATATGGATCAACAATTACTACTGGTCAAAACCATGGGCCAATACAAACTATGGATCAACAAAACTATGGGAGACTTACAAAGCATATGCGCCAACAACAATAACACAAATTGTGGATCAACAAATACTATGGGACAACTTACAAAGCATATGCGTCCAATAACAATATACTTACAAAGTAAAGACATGGGTTCCTAACAGTGGGAAGACTATTTACGCCTCGCATAATTTGCAAACAACAACGGTTATCAAACCTCGGCCAAAATGAGCCCATTCGAGGTGCTCTACGGACGAAAGTGTCGGACCCCCGTGAGTTGGGACAGTCCGGTGGATAGACATATGCTAGGACCATAATTACTAAAAGACTTGGAACAACTAGTTTCCAAGGTGCAACTAAATTTAAAAGAAGCTCAAGACCGCCAAAAGAGTTATGCGGACAAGAAAATAAACGACAAAGACTACCAAGTCGGGGAACATGTGTTTCCAAAAATAAAATCAAAATGAAGCTCGTTGAGCTTGGGACGCTGCACTAAGATAGCCCCAAGGTTTTGTGGACCTTTTGAAATACTGGCCAAGAAGGGCCCAGTAGCTTATGAGTTAGCCTTACCAGCCCATATAAAAGTTCATAATATTTTTCATGCTTCATTAATAAAGAAATATGTATACAATTCTAAACATGTTATTGATTGGTCCTTATGACAGCTGGAGCCCGAAGGGGAGTTCACACCAGAACCACTCCACATTCTAGACAAGAGAGAGGTCCAGCTTACGAGGAGGACGATTACTCAACTGAAAGTGCAATGCAGGCACTTTGGACTAGATGAGGCTATGTAACATACCCTTTTTGTTGAAGAACATTTTATGTTGGAAACATTATGTTAACTTTTATTGTAAATTTTTATGTTGGACAGGTGTCCAAGGATGATTGTAATTTGCACAATATTTTATTATTTAATAAATAAAATAGGAGCCAAACACCTAAGAGGACTTTTGAAAGAGTGGTTACTGACCCACTAGGTGGAATGGAATCTAGGGTAGAAGGAAATGGACAAGTGGCAACATCATGATGCAACTAACTAGCTGTTGGTGTATTGGAGAAAACTCACTATGGCTTGGGAATACCACAACAAACATATGAGTACCAGAAATCAACTCAATTCTCAAAACAATGCTATTATAAATGATAATGTTAAGATAATGGAGAAATGTAACCAACCTCGATCCAAACGTTTGATGTAGATCCCCATTGGAGCTTTCAATCCATGCACTTGAAATCTGCAAATTAGTCTTGACAGCCAATATCCAACAAGTACATATAATATATAAATGGAATTAACATTATCAATAACAATGGTCCATAATATGACAAGCAAATATAACCCAATGTATAATAAAAAAAATTCACACAATGAATGGACGAGAATATGAGTATTTCTATTAATAAACAAGAAGAAGTACAAAGTGATATGACCTCTTGCCTCCAACCAATCTGAACCAAGATCTAGATCAATCCACTTGTGCCTCCACCACTTCAATCCTCCATGAATGGCAAACTCAAACTAGATAGGAGTTTGGAAGGTGAACATAAAGGGTTCACAACTACAAGGATCAATGAGTGTAGACTCAAGATAGGGAAAAAATCCACTAGAGTTCTCTTGCTAGTCTCTTCTTCCTCCCGTCCATAAGCCATATGTGCTCAATATATAGTCCTCTCAAAGGTAGGTGAAAGGACACATCGAGGTGTTACTCGGGAAGATGGAGAGCCAAAGGTCACCCAATGATCGCTTTTTGGGTGTAAAAAGTAATTAATAGTGGTTTTTACCATTTTGCTTGATACCCGCAGGCTATAGTGATGCAACTCGTGGGTACACCTTCTATAAGGATGCAACAGGCGGGTAGGAATAAAAATAGGGCAAACTAGTATCACTGAAGGATATAAGTGGATTTGAGTCACTGAAATGGATCCTACAGGCCAAAGAATGCTGATGCTCACAGGGTGGAAGATTACGATGTAATAGATGCCCCCTAATGTGTGAGGTCAAAGACTGATGCTACGATGGCCTAAATAAATTATAAAACTTAGAATTGGAGTGATGGAGACACAAGTGGAAAGAGTAGCTCACTCGTCATTATAGTATCTCTGAATACATGTCGGTATAGTACAACAATCTGATACAATGGCCATGAATCGGCAGTATATAATAGATACATGTCATAAGTGATGATAGCCATGATCCCTCTACAATGAGATATGGTCTTCTGCTGAAAAGACGACAACTGGTGCAAAATTGGAGGTACAAACTACTGAAATCTGAGAGGTGATATCTTAGATGTAAATTCAAAGTCATATGCAGCATACTGAATGGCACAATCGATTGGGGTCTTCTACACAGGTCTTCGATGGTTAAAGTCCCATCAAGTGAATAAAGGAGTTGGGGTCGAACCTGATGAGACATCGTTGGATTACTGGTCAATGATGTATACCGTTAATAGACGCGAGATGACCCATCAATAATGAAAATGGGCATCAAGGCACAGAGCACAATCATCGGAGTGTGAATAAATGGGTTGAATTCGAACACTAAGATGAATCCATCAATCAAGGGACATTGATGTATTCCCAAAGTTGTCAATGGCGAGAGAACCTGCCACTAATGACTGCAAGCCTCAAGGTACTCAACTGAACTCTAAGCCTCAAGTCCCGGAATAAATGAGTTGAAGTCGATAGAACGAGACTCGCTGGAAGGAGGGCATTAAGGGAGCCCCCATCAACTAGCACGAGTTACCAGCAATGCTGAAAGATTTGGAAGATCTCAGGTGAAACGGGCTGAATCAATAGGGATGGTCGATATGCAATACTCAAGAGATCTGAGGAGTGGTCGACACTGGTTTCAGGACTTCCTTTGAACAAGAGCATGAGCAGATGGATAGACTTAGGCAGCATAAACTTGACATAAACAGTGGAATGCAGGAGGCATCACAAAGGGCTCCAAAATGACTGGAAGCTTAACCAATCAATGGAGAAAACTGAGAAACAAGTATAGCTCCTAAGGCCCAACTATAGTCCCGACTCATAATGTACGGAGTGGAATGAATGCTCTCTTCAAAGGTGACACAATAGCTGCCAACAAGAAATCATGACCATAATCCCGTCCGGCTTTCTGGAATATTTGATTTTTTTGGTCTTTTTCATATTTGGGAAAGCTTGAAAAAGAATAAAATTGCTTATAGTACAACAAGTTAGGGAACAAGTGTCAAATAGCTAGCAGACTAGTCCCAAGCAGTGGAACATATCTATGCTCAATGGAAGGAAGTGCATGCAGGATGTGGACACTCATGGGTATGTTCCCTTAGTGTCAAAAGGTCATCAAATTGTGAAGGGAAAATATAAGCTCTGTAGGGCTCGATAGGGGAAAAGTGCTCAAGCACTAGGCTAACAATTGAGTAAGCGGGAGCCAAGACAAGGCTCAAGCAGTAAGCAGGATGATGCAATGCAATCACAACATGATATAACTCAGGGGAGTCCTTATGGGAGATGGCCAGCATAAGACAAAGTAGAGTATGAGTCTTTATCGCAATGCCATGGTGTGACTACAAAGGACTCCCAATCTAAGGAAAAATAACGACATGGGCACCAGAATTCATAAAGGGGATCTAACTAGGGTACCCATGTTCAGAAAATCCCTACCGCCACATAACGACACTTCTATAGCAATGTGCAGGTTCCGTTTCAGTTACGAAGCGGGGTCGCACCTAGGGTTTATGAAAATGGTCAATAGGTCAAATGCATAATGTATGCGAAAATGGCATCTAACTTATATGCCAGGTGTGAAACGTACCTGCCATAGGTGTGAAATGGTTTAGAACAACTTTCTCCATGGAAATCTGCTTAAAAAACACTACTCCATGACACGATATTAGTTCATAATGGCTCAAAATGGAAAAAACTATAGAGAAGTGGGTCCAGAATAGTAATAAAATTTTCCAAATTACAATTCATTTGCACTATTCACCAACTTAGAGTTATTTGGTTAGTTTTCACCTGAAACTTCAAACACCAATCCTAGGAGCTACAAGCGACTGTTCAGCGAACCGTCCGGAGCAGGTTGGTGGTTACTTCCATACCTTTCATTTTAATGTTTTTATTTCAGTTTTGGTTGGTGGGATTTTTTGTTTGGCCAAGCCTTAGATGGCTTCGGTGCTACCCGCAGGCTATAACTATGCGGGTCGCGGGTAGGGCACAAAATGCGCAGCCAAAAAATAGACTACGCGCGGGTACCCGCCACTGTATACAAATTTGCCCACGAGTACGGCCGTGAATAAATTTTTAATCATGAAATTTACCAAAATTTACTTGTTGTTCACTGTAGGATGGTTCTAGAGTGGAGGGAAAGAGAGCATGACCAGGTTGATGAGGCCATGTGCAATGATTTGTAAGCGTAACAAGCATTGCATGCATGTGGTTTGTATAAGTACTGGAGTATAGGGGGTTTAAGGGCCCAAAACCTGTTACTTCGTCATCTGATAGACTACTAGGATGTGGATGCTCAACACTTCATCCTGAATGGGAAAACGCTGACACTGGAAGTAGAGGATATCTATTTCATTACCGGTTTGTCTCGTAGAGGGGAGGTGGCTAGTCTTCGGTCTTGGACCATGGGTGGTGGGATCACTATTCAGGACTACATAGCGCATTATTGTCCCGCAAACACACGAGCAGTGGGAAGCTAAGTGCCCATCAACGCCATAGTGGATATGAGTACAAAGATCATTGTGGCTACCCTGGTGCGGATCACTGGATGCAAAGCATTGCACCAGGAATCCAGGCCGGTGATGTTCTATGCATGCAACCTATGATATTTGACTAGTGTACTACTCTGCTGGTGTCTATGAAGACACAATTGATGGAATGCAAAGAGGAGAAGGCCAAAAAATTTGGGTATGGTAGCATTCTATGCAGCTTCTTCTTTGAGAGGGTTTTGGGGCTTAGCCCGAGGGTGGATGTCCCTCCTCACAGTCTCTGTGATCCAGCCCTGACCCGGTGGGCTGAGATCTTGACACGACAGGGTGGTGGCCGTCTGGCGTCACCATATACTGAGGAGTTCTTCCTCTGGTGGAATGGGCAGGTGATCACTATAGAGGACTATCCCTATGCGGGGATAGACTTCAGACATGAGCGTGACATGCCGCTCCCACCAGGCGCAGCTTTCAGAGACATCAGTGAGTACTCTTTTGGTTTTGTGTTTATTAAATTTTTATGGATTTTTTTACTATAGTTGAAATGCAAAAAATATTTTTGGTGGTAGTGTCATGTGCTAATGGGTGACTATTTGCTCGTAGACAAAGGCCCAGTGAGACCTGAGGGCCTCCTGAGACATGGTCGTCGGGGTAGAGATGATGTGGCAGTAGATGTTGCAGTAGGGCGCACACTTTAGACATTGCGGCGCAACATATCATGGATGGTTGCCCAAGTACCATAGATAGATGTAGCCCAACTACCTGAGGCCATGCAGCACCAAGTAGTGGGTGTTCCTGGTGAGTGGGTGTAGCTACTACAGTGGGTGGCCAATGCAGTACATTACTTCTACGAGACACATCCTGTCGAGGCAGCAGCTAGGCCTCCTCAGAGGGAATAGATATCCCAGGGTCTCATTTTTTGTATTGATATGTATATTTTTTAGGGCTACGGGATCCAGTTTTGTATGACACTACCATTTTTGGACATATTTATATATATATACAACTTTGGTTCTCGGTTCTACTACATGTGTGTATGTACAAATGTATGAATGTCTTTGTATTAATGTGCTTCATGATGAATGTGACAAATGCCAATCTAATACATGGTTAGCATATGCATCAGATATATAATTAAGACTTCTTGGAATATGAATATATGTAATTGAAACAAAATGTCTCTCCAAGAGTCATACCTTAAGGAATATCCATAGTAATGTAGGGTCTCGTACATGGTACTGCCCATTTAGCTGAGACACAACTAGTTGTGAATCCAGGTGGACTTCTAAAGACTTGATGTCATGTGAAATAACATCCTGAAGTAGCTCAATAATGGCACTATACTCAGCCTAATTATTAGATGTAGGACTAAGACAAGTGCCTCCCGAGGACAGAACTAGGTGATCAGGTGAGAAGATAACCCAGGTAGCAGAAGCAAGCTGCTGTGTATGTCGGCTAGCACCATCTGCAAAACCTAAGAATGTAGGAGATTTCATTGACATCTGTCAATCAAACAGAGGATAATCAACAGACCCGATAACCAAAAAGGGCAAGCTAAACTATGTATAGAAAAACTATACAATAGTGTACAAAAGTATCAGCCCGAACCAAAGGTTCAAGCGTAATACCACTTCAGGTAGAGCCCATTTCTAGGCTCCTTAAAGGAAACTCCCTCATATTCTTCTAACTCATAAGCTCCTTTTCTGAGGACATGCCTCACAATATAAGGACTGTGCCACATGGGATTGAACTTGCCTGCCCCTTGGAGTTCTTTAGCTTGGTCATACAAAAGTTCCAAGTCACCTTCAGTATATTGTCAAGGACGGACAGACCTATCATATTGAACCTTGACACGATGCTTGTTAACATCAATAGCCACAGTGGCATCTCGACGGTGCTCGTCAATTTGCTCGAGGTGTACTAAACGTTGGTCAATATCTGTCATATCAGGGAGGAGCTCTATGGCTAGCTTGAGTGAAGGGATTTCACATTCAATCGGTAAAAGTGACTCCACACCATGAACTAACTGGAATGGTGAGAAACTGGTGGCAGTCTTAATTGCGGTTCAATATGCCCACAAAGCAGGATATAACATGATATGCCAATTGGTCTTGCTTTCTTGGATGGTACATTGGAGAATGGTCTTCAAAGAATTATTTACTGCTTCAACCTGACCATTCGCTTGAGGATAGTAGGAAGACAAGTGTTCTTGATGAAACCCAAGCTTGAGAGACAAATCCTCCATCATCTTGTTTTGAAAGTGACTGCCATGGTCACTGACAATCTCTTTCGGGATACCGAACTGAGTGATCATCTGGTTAAACATGAAATGCGCTGCAGTATCACTGTCATCTTTTACAGTAGGCATGGCCTTAGCCCACTTGGAAAAATAATCCACGACCATGATAATATGGTGATGCCCCCCAGCTGAAGCTGGTTTGCAATCCATGAAATCTACCCCCCACTTGGTGAAGGGACCGACAGTGATGACCGGATGGAGGATCATTTGGTGTGAGTGTATGTTCTGAGAAAACACCTGGCAAGGGTGACATCTCTTCACAGTGTTAATACAATCTTTAAAGATGGTAGGCCAAAAATAGCCAGCTCGCATGATACGCTAGGTTGTAGTAAGCCCGGATAAGTGATCGCCACACACCCCCGCATGGAAATCATTAAGTACCCATTCCGCTTCTTCGTGATTCAAGCAACGATAGAGAATGGAATCCTTTCCTTGGCGATACAAAGTGTCATCGACCATAGTATAATCTTTAGCGTGATGTCTCACACGCCGTTACTCATCTCGTGAATAATGCAGAGGAAACTTCAAAGTTTGGAGATATACAATGACATCCCCATACCAAGGGCCGTCAGGCGAGATAAGAAATAGGTGTTCATCCACAAAGGAATATTCATGAATGGCATCCTCATCAAGTCGTGGAAGGTTCGACATAAGCTTAGCGAACACCAGTGATTTCACCATTTTGCCGAAGCAAAATCAAGATCAAATTCCTGAAGGATTACAATCCACTTATTATACTTACCTCGATAAGGGGTCACGATAGCACAAACTAAAATGGATTGATGTGAGATACAACTGTGGTTGTTAGAAGCAACATGTAATGTTGTAACTGATGGACTGTGTGGACAGTCGCAAGTGCCAGCTTTTCTACGTGAGTGTACCTTAGTTCAACGTCTACTAAATTTAGACTAAGATAATAGATAACATGCTCGACGAGTGCATCATCTACTTGAACCAAGAACATGGCAAGAGTCTCTTGAGGCGTGGCCACATAAAGAATGAAATCTCGTGTAAAGTCTAGCTGACTAAGCACAGGGGCTGATACCAAAGATTTCTTAAGGGCATCGAAAGACTGCTGGGCTCGCTCATCCCAGATAAAAGGTGTGTCTTTCTTCAATAAGCGTGCGAAACCTTTAGTAATATTAGCATAGTTAGCTATAAACTGATGCAAAAAAGTATCTCTCCCTTGGAGGCTCTAAAGTTGTAAGAAATTACGTGGAGGAGGCAACTGAAGTATTGCCTCAACTTTGAGAGGATCGACTCTAACAGCGAAGATTCATTTATTTGGATTCAACCGAATTTGTTGTGGATACATCATTCGAGAGTCATACAGAGGTGCTTAGGGGTGGTCCACTCTCTTGCGAGAATGGTGAGCAAGATCATCAAAGAAAACTTCCATAATCATCTTAAGATCGTGAAAGGCATAGGTCATGGCTCGCTAAAAAGTAACTCCGACGTTTTTAAGGCCGAAGGGCATTTTTCGATATGCAAATGTTCCCCATGGACAAATAAATGCCGTCTTATGTTGGTCCATGAGTTTGATTTGAATCTGATTATAACCAAAGAAGCCATCCATGATTGAAAAAATCTCACTCCCCACACAAGCATCCAATATTTGATCAATGAATGGCGTGGGGAAGTTGTCTTCTGGACATGCACAGTTCAAATCTCTGAAATCAGTGCATACAAGGATCGTTCCCTGCTTCTTATCCACAAGAACGGGATTTGACACCCATTCGGTAAGGGGAATGGGGTAGATGAAACCAGCTTGGAGTAGTTTCTCCACCTCTACCTTAATAGCAGCTGCCTTCCTAGGGTTCATAGCACGTAAGCGTTGTTGAACCGGTTTAGCATCAAGATACATTCTAATCTTGTGTTCAACAATGCGGGGGTCTATTCCTCGCATCTCCTCATATGACTAGGCAAAAGCTTCCCGGAGTTCTATAAACAAGTCAATGTAAATAGCGATCTCCTCAGGAGTGCAATAGGCACCGACGTAAACATTCTCTATCTTTCTGGGAGTGCGGGAGATGTTGGTTGAAGCGGTTGGGGAAATATTGGCCATATTCCCCTCCGCAAAAACATCATGCGACCCCAAAAGAGCCACAAGGTGACCAACCATCTCAGCTAGAGTCATCCTAAACTCCTCTTGCTCAATGAGCTCGAGGTTGGAAAGGAAATAAGAGTGATGGTGCATATCTTCCCAAGGCCTCTCACTACCACACATGTCTTCGAGGATGGATTCAACAGATGGTAAAGTATCATCAAGGCAATCATGGGAACAACATGAGTTGGCTGCCCAAACTGACAGCATAATGGGATCTTCTTCAACTGGCTGGGAAGAAGAGAGATCTGGATCTACAGTGGTTTGTTGGATACGATCGTAAGTGAGCTCCGCTACAGATAAAGGCATAGGCATCTCGACATTTGCAATGTCTCTAGATGTGGAACTCGTGGATGGTAAAGTCCACAGATCATCTAAATAGGAGGTCCAGAATAACATATTATTCGAAGGAGGAGATGCATTTTCGGTAATGGTTCCAATAAAATTCACAGGTGCAGAAAGATTATAAGTTCCCATCAATGAGGGGTACATTCCAACATCTATGTTCCCAGTTGCTAGCTGAGAATCAGAAACTTGCAGGACTACAGATCCCGAGGATGCTGTGGAAGGAGTGCCAACAAAATCCAGCTGATCGATCGTCACAATATTGCCTTCATGGGGAAAGCAGATAACTCTAAACACAGTAGATGCGATAGCCTTCATAGTGTACATCTAGTTCCGACCCAGTAAAAGGTTGTAGTCGATGGGCGCATCAACCACTTCAACTTCAATAGGCATATACTTACCTCCCAAGGAGACAACAAGGGAAGGGATAATTCCATGCAGTGTAAAAGATCCACCGTCGAATGCAATGAGTGTAGTTCTAGACGCAAGTAGAGGAGGAGAGCCAAGAGCTTTCCAACAAGCTAACGACATTACTAACACGGAGGCACCTTCATCAACGATAGTACGTTTGAAAAAGCTCTTAAGGAAAACTACCTGGATTTGAAAATCCATGTGGTAAGGTAAGCGAGGTTGGACATCAGCGGTATCGAACTTGATAACACTAGTATTTCCCCCATCCTGAACTCCTAACGCACTCAAAAGGGCATGCGTCCGAGAAGGACAGGCTTGGAAAACCTCAAGAGCTGACATGGCACACGGAGTTTGGCCCAAATATTCTACGATGGAGTAGTTCTGGGCGGCTCGAGCATTGGGATTATGCGTGGAGCGCTTGAGAACACCTTTTAGTATCCGCGGCATAACGGAGGTCTTCTCGATATGAAAGGAATTGTCAGGAGGAGGGGGAGGCTCATTCCTCGAATTAGGTTGTGGTGCACCATAATCGCGCTGACGAGTAGCAACACAAACCTCCGACTGAACCATATTCACACATCCATAACCACTAGTATTGGAAAAAGCCATTTCCATTTCATTAGTACACAAACCAATGGTGGGAGCATGCGAAGCCATGTTTTGATGATGAGAAAGGGGATGCTTCAACACAGCTGGGCCCTGTGCCAAATGCTTTGATGCCTCTTCAATTCGAGGACATAAGTGAGTAAGATGATCCTTCCCACAAAGCATGCAAGGGAATTTCACCTTATGCCTAGGTTTACGATCCTCAACAACATTACCACCTTCCCAAGGAGGGTTGGCATTCTCTTTACGAGGAGTATTACGATTGCTATTGTTATTACTTCCATTGTTTCCACCCCTACGATTATTTCTCTCCTTTTTCATACCACCAGGTTGCTGGTTACCCAACGGTTTCGTTGATTGCACATTGTGTACATCAGACGACGGAGTGGAAGTGGACAAGGTGTGAACCTGTCCGGGAGTAGACTGGTTTAGCAACAAATTTTTCATTTGACTAGCTACCAAGGCTATAGGGCGAGTGCACGCGGACACCACGATGCCATCGGCATGTGGTCCAGGAACTGATGTAGGCTCATGTCTTGTTCTTAGTGCATCAGGAATAATGTCATACAAAATGCCAGACTGAGAATAAAGTAGATCTAACTGTTGGACTTTCAAGATAGCTTGTTCCTTAGTCACAATGCCGGACATCGAAACATCCTTAGCAATGTATGGAAGTAAAGACTTGAGGAACCATTCCAATAAGAACTCTGGAGGAATGTTGGCTTTCACTAATCTCTTCTGCCAACTCCACTCTTTAACGTGGTCAGAAATATGTGTGGCCTTATTCTGATGGAAGGTGGACAACAACTCAGTACTAGTATCATAATGAACCGGTAACTGGAAATGGTCTAAGAAAACCAAAGCAATCTCGTTGAATCCCCTATAGGTATTCCCAAAGAACTCTACATACCACTTTGTGGATGCCCCCATGACGGTGCATTGAAATAGTCGTAATCTAATGGAATCATGATTCAAAGAGTTGGAGGAGCACCAAAGGCGAAACATCATGACATGATCTCCCGGGTCCTCACCACCTTTCCCCTCAAACTTCGGAATGTACGAAGGGAGCTTGGTAGGGACCGGGGGCCAAGTAGGGTTGTGACACACTGGATCATTCGTGAGCTTTGAAAGATCTAGGAGATTCAAGTGTGTAAGGAACGAGAGCTGAGGCTGGAAAGCTTGATTATAAGCCCCCATAAAAGGTTGGTTAAGCCGAACTGTGCTATAAGATGGACCAAAAGATTGACCATGAGGATTAAACTGCTGATAATGAGGACCTGACAGACCATAAGCTTTCCCATGGCCATAATATTGATAACCTCTTCCTGCTTGACCCATTTGAGAGTAAGCAGGTATATGCGTGTTTTGGGCACCATATTGGGATGTTGGGTGATACTACTGGCCAGCACCGACTGTGTTATAGTAAGGGTTTCCACCATGAGTATGTGGCATGTATGTACTATTCATAGCGGGAACTATGTTGTAATGACCGTAATGTTATGGTATGTTCCCACCCCCAGCATTAGGATTAGCTTGAGTAGTCACGTGGTGACCAGCAGCATGAGAAGCATTCCCAACTCCAATATTGGTGTGACTAGCAGCAGGGATGGTGGCATGATGTCCATGTGGATAGGAAATATTCCCACCCCCTACATTAGCATTACTAGTGGCAACAGTGGATGCAAAAGTATGCGGTATGTGTCCACCCCCATGGTTGGGACGAACATAATCATTCGTAAAAGTAGTCCTGGGTCGACGAGTAGCGACATGTGTATTAGGTTGTGGATGGTGAGTTGTGTTTCGAACAACATTTCGATTAGGTTGGGTATTCCCAGAAGGTGGTCATGTTCCAACATTAGGATTGTTAGGAATCTGACCAGTCCCCATACTATGTGTGTGGGTAGACAACGTAGTGCCCCTTGTGGGTATAGTATGGCTAACACTTTGACTAGTGATAGTGTGACTACCAATCGTAGTGGAAGGTTCGACAGTGCTATGACTAGGCATACCAAAAGAGAGTGCAGTGGGGTTGATCGTAGGGTCAATGTCATCATGTGACTCAGGCATCTCATATCTATAAATGCGTGGAAATGAAGGAACGAAAGGCTCATCGTGTTCTTCGTCCTCGGGTAAGTCAGGCATTCTGTAAAGATAATTATCTTGATTCGAAGGATCAAACGGATCTTGGTCAAGTGGATTAGGCCAAATAGAACCAGGTTGAGTCTCAGGTGGATCACCTCCCCACTCCTCACAAGGAGTATGGGGATCGGAAGTATGTTCAACTCTACCCGAAGGAGTCGAAGTTTTTTCCTCAGTATCAAGATGTGTAGCAGTCATGACATCCTAGACGTAAGTCATGTAAGAATCTGATGAATCAGATGGAGCCTTCCGGCGTCCTCTAGCAACATGGCGTGAAAACTTAGCTGGTTTTAAACCAACCAACCGACGGGACCGGCGGAGCGTAGGGCTCCGTGCCATAATATCTCCAGAGAGAATATATAATCAAAACGTCCCCTAATGGCCAACTATTGATAAAAAATAGTAAATCAAAAGCACACACCTAGAGAATCTACAGCCAAGAGCATACAAACATAGTGGCTAAATGAACTCCCGACAATAGAGCCAATATGTCTCGCCTAGGAGAGGCTTGAGAATACCAAACTATAGCCGGAGGTAACAGAATCAGTTATAGAGAAACCCAGGCTTCACTACGTGTACAGTCAAGTCCACTGCACAACAAAACTGTGCTGTCCAATCCCTATCTGATTCAAGGCACAAATAGCATAACCACTGCAAGTACCTTGTGTGATACCTAGGTAAAGCAACTATAGTCACCGTAATATAACCAATGCTCAGGGGGGTAGTCATAGCTGGGACCCATCGTATGGGAAGGGTGGCTAAGCCTGAAGCACAAGAGAATGAACCTCCGGTACGCCCAGATACGAACAAATCCTGGATATATCTCCCATGTTCAGCTGGTATCAGAGGGATATCTCCTCAACCAACCTCCCGTGACCTCATGCTTAACTCTGGAGTGAGTAGAGCTTCCTTAGAACCGATCTATACCATGGATTCCTCCACTCCTTGGTCAGACACTTAATGTTTCGTCTAGTAGTCTTGGATTTTTAACTCACAATGATCTATTCCAAGACTCTAAACCTATGCTAGTTGGTGTACCCTATAAATAAAATCAGTCTAATCAATTTTAAGACTAAGTGTTAATTTTAGTGGTTGTGGTTACTCAAGGGATATGATCGTGAAACTAGTGATGGGTAGACTCAATAGTATGCAAAAATCATCCAATCCTAGACTCATCTATCCAATAAAACAATGTCACTATATGTAAAATCAACCAACAATTTCAAAATAAAGATGCAATCTTTTATCTTTTCAATGCACAAGCAGAACTCAATATGAAGGCAACAAGCACTCAATGCAAGATGCAGTACATGAAAGTAAAATATTTTTGTATTTTCACTTATAAACAAGAAGGAAAATGCAAAAAAATAAATGTATAGTTTGTATTTTTTCAATATAGATGGAATGAAAAAATGCGAGCAAAATCCTACTATTCAGTCACTGAAGTGCCGAGAAGATCACTAAGACAACCCAACAGATCCTAAACAGCAAGACTCAGTGAAAGGAATGAGCTCAAAAGGAAAAAACCAAGAGGCTAAATCCAAATATTGGTAAAAAACCAAGAAGGCTCAACCAAGAGAAACAAAGAGTTCTGGTCACAACCAAGGCATGAAACAGTCAAGAAAGAGGTCAACAAAGACTCAGGAACAACCAAAGCCAACCCAACAACAACCAATAGCCATAAACCAAAAAAAGCTGGAGTTACACGCTACTGTCGAAGGAATACCTGCGGGTACTTGTGAGCAGTAGAGTAAACAGAGGCGGGTAGACGTGGGCAGAACTTAACTAGCCCACGGGTGAGGAAAGGAAAATGGTAAAATAAAGAGTCCAGAGGCTCAAAAAAAGCATGTTTTCTATGGTGTATCTTAACGGCCAATCAGTGACACAGAGCTTCGTAAACAACAACTCTAATTAAGGACTAATGCTCAAAATTTTTCCCAAACATGGATGTTTATCCCCACTGGAGTCGCCATTTTTGTATTGGAGAAAACTCACTATGGCTTGGGAATACCACAACAGACAGATGACTACCAAAAATCAACTCAATTCTCAAAACAATGCTATTATAAATGACAATGTTAAGATAATGGAGAAATGTAACCAACCTTGATCCAAACGTTTGATGTAGATCCCCGTTGGAGCTTTCAATCTGTGCACTTGAAATCTACAAATCAGTCTTGAAAGCCAATATCCAACAAGTACATATAATATATAAATGGAATTAACATTATCAATAACGACAGTCCATAATATCACAAGCAAATGTAACCCAATGTGTAATAAACAACATTCACACCATGAATGGACGAGAATATGAGTATTTCTATTAATAAACAAGAAGAAGTACAAAGTGATACGACCTCTTGCCAGCAAACAATCTAAGCCAAGATCTAGATCAATCCACTTATGCCTCCACCACTTCAATCCTCCATGAATGGCAAACTCAAACTAGATAGGAGTTTGGAAGGTGAACATAAAGGGTTCACAACTACAAGGATCAATGAGTGTAGACTCAAGATAGGGAAAAAATCCACTAGAGTTCTCTTGCTATTCTCTTCTTCCTCCCATCCATAAGCCATATGTACTCAATATATAGTCCTCTCAAAGGTAGGTGAAAGGATACGTCGAGGCGTTACTCGGGAAGATGGAGAGCCAAAGGTCACCCAATGACCACTTTTTGGGAGTAAAAAGTAATTAATAGTGGTTTTTACCATTTTACTTGATACCCACGAGCTATAGTGATGCAACTCACGGGTACACCTGCTATAAGGATGCAACAGGTGGGTAGGAATAAAAATAGGGCAAACTAGTATCATTGAAGGATATAAGTGGATCTGAGTCACTGAAATGGATCCCACAGGCCAAAAAATGCTAATGCTCACAGGGTGGAATATTACGATGTAATAGTTGGTATGGGACAACTCCCTTCAAATGTGGTCATAGTGCCCTGAAAGATGGGACTGGAGCTTGAGGCTCATTTATTCCAAACTGACCACTAAAGACCTAGACAGTCTATATAATAGCCATCAAATTATGAACTGAGGTTCATCACTTTTCCTGACGAGGAAATTTACCTTGGGGTTTTGTTGTGTTTGCACCCAAGAGATTTGATGAGGGGATATGCTAAGTTGTTGATTATGTTGTGAGTCTGCAAAACTCTATTGAGTTTCAGGAGTTTGATGCTGAGTGCTGAAGGCATGTTTTGAATTCAGGAGTTTGATGCTGACTGCTGAAGGCATGTTTTTAATTTAAGAGTTTGATGCTGAGTGCTAAAGGCATATTGAGTGCCTTGCTTCTACAAAGATTCCATCTGCTTAGTGGTTCAGTAATCAGGCTCGGGGGTTCACAAGAAGCCAGCAGTTGGCTACTTCTTCTGGAATAGGTTGGGAGGAACATACCTCCTTAGGTGTTTGTCGGCCCTATCATCAATTACAAGTTCCATTATCTTTCTCTAATTTCATGCATTTAAAGTTCTGCTGCATAATAACTTTTACTGTTTTATTTTATAAATTTATTTCAGTTTTCTGAGTAAGTTAAGAATTTGTATAGAAGTGAATATGAACGAATAAAATAGGTCTTTGCATTTTTCCCCATGCAAGTGGATCTGCATTGTACTCTAGTACAAAGACAAATTAAGTTAGATAGATAAATGATAGGAAAAATAGCCATGTGAATGAGAAGATAAAAACGTTATATTTTCTTAAGTCTCTGCTTACTGTTAAATTTCTATGTATACATGTATCGGTGTCTTCCTTATCATTTTCTGTACAGATAATTGTTTTTCAGAATTCACAGTAATATTTTATTCTTCCTATAAATATTTGTTGTCTCCAAACAAATAGTTTCCCTTTTCTAAAAGTATAAGAATTATATTCCTGTGTTATAGTATTTAAAAATATATGTTTATATCATAACAGCTACAGATTAAATCTCAACATACACCATATTATTATTTTCCCTTTTCAAAATAGTGCACAGTAATAAGTACCAATTTCTTCATGCACATAATTACTCATTACTATACTATTCACTTATTCATTGTAACAAACAATTTTCTTGTCATACAAGCAGAAGTCTTATGTTTCAAACCTAGGGTTTTTATACATTTCACTTTCAAGTCAAACCTTTAAAACTATTAAGTTTTTCGTTGAACGATAGCAACAAAAACATTAAAGAATATCAATACATTCTAGACAGAACCGAGTTATCGCTTCATCATCACAATAGGTTTCCAACTTAATATTTCGTTTCTTCTTCATAGTATCATCAACTCTCAGCTCACTGCCAACATTTAAACAGTTCATAAACATAACGTCGACCACATATTTTATTGCCACAAATTTAACCATGTAAACTGTATTCATTTTCTATAGATCTTAACGAGGAGCAAAAATCCAAACAGTACATTTTAAACAGAGTCAAACCCTACCCACGAATTTCTTATAGAATAAAAAATGCGGTGTTTATAAAATAAACGAACTACACATAGGCCAAAGCCTTTCCATAGATTTCAAACATCTACCGTTGTTCATTAAAACATATAATTTTTACATTATCCAAGTATGTGAATAAGACCAATTCCCCACGACTGTACAAAAAAAAAAGATAGGGTTCATGCTTTGCAAATCAAAATCAACCGGTCTTGTGCCCTTTGGCTCGAGTCATTATCCTCCCCAAGCTATTACAGTTTTACAAACCCTAAATAGACGAAATACAAATTATCAAAGATAACACGAAGGTCTCAGAATGCACATTTGAAGGCCATCACTTCCATCTAACCAAAGTTACAAGGCAACCACCGAGGCTTACCGGTCGATGTAGCAGTAGCCAGCTATCAATACCCAGACTGGAGAAGCCACCAAACCTTTGCACCTGCAACTACAATGAATATGTGGTTAAAGAACAATTTTCTTTTAAAAGAACGATTTCAGTATCGAACAAACAACTCTTACAGTATTAACATTCGAGTATGGAAGCTACAAGAAAGGTTTTTCAAAGAACATTACCTTTTTTAATGTTAGCACAGAGCAGAAATGCTAGATAGGTGCAATTGTAACCAATACTTGATAGCCGATATTCGAATGCCAAGAAAGAAGGAAACAACACGAGTTCACTACCATTGAACAGTTATAAAATGCCGAGACCTATATCAACTATTACGAGGACTTGACCTCTCATATTTTGAACCTTAAAAACAAAGCTACAACTGCAAGCTTCACATGAACCAAGTTTTAAAAGAAAACTCTCAATAGGTCTGAGCTTCAAATTCACCATCAGAACCAGAGTCCATGCTGCCAACTGTGGCAAGTTATCACTATGAGAGACTCGGCTCTTAAACCTTTCATAGGTCACGGGTTCAAAACACAGGCATTATGCCTCTACATTGCAAAAATGAAACCCAAAAGATCCTCAGCCTGTCGGCCAACACGCAGAGCCACTACTATCGAATGCCACGGAAACAATAAACACATTCAACATAGTGGAGGTAGGGTTTAACCCTCATCCATCGAAACCCTACCAGATCAATGGTGGAGATCACTGGAGTAGCTTCACGAACACCAAGTACACCAACCCTATTAAATGATCTATCATTACTACTATCATGAAGCAGCCACGAAGGAGCCAACTCATTAGCCATCAAGCGATTGTTACTTACAACTCATCACAGATCTATAAACACCATGATATTATCACATGCTCAAGCTCACTACACCATCCACGGTGGAACTCCACTATCTCGGCATATGTGTGCATTACATGCATAGGCAGCGTCAATATATGCCAGCCTGTGACATTTAGTAACATTCACATCACAATTGTATTGAACATGTTAAATGGTAAGTCGTGTTATATGACTTTGTAATAACATTGTATGGTAAGGTATAGAGCCATGGTTATGTTGCTAGGTTTTGTATAGTTCACATTAGGGTCATGTTAAATGCACACAACACATATCACATAACTTTATATATAAGAGTTTGTTTAAAATTTTATATATATTGAAATAGATTATATGGATAATCTAACAAATTGCACACACATACATTTCATTGTATAGTGTATTGAAATTTACACTCAATAAATTGTATTATCACATGGAACTATAATAAATTCATAGTAGTTCCTAGGAAAGTATTAAATCATTGGTACATAGAATTTCTAAGATTTGCCATTGAGATAAGAAATAGACATATATTCCATTCCAACATGAAATAAAACTGAAAGTTACATATATTTATGAGCTTAGAACTGAGTCTTGAACGATACAGACATTCTCTAGAATCAAATAAAAACTTATAGTTTCATTTAAATAAGATGCACTGTTTGCATCAGCAATGATGTCAAGATATTGTTATCTTGAACGTTTAGTCTTTAACCAAATTTTCTCACCCGGTAGAGTGCTTAATATCTTATCTCTCAAAACATTTTACAAAGGAGATTACTAAAAAACTGTTCAGTCACTTGTCGCAAACATTAATCCTTACCTGTAAACTACCACAAGTACGAATTCACATGCTTTAGCACGAATGCTAAGTAAGCCTCGGGGGGTCCATAGGACCCCTTCATCATCAACAAAAGCACATTAGTCAAAATAGTTAAATCATCAATCATAAGAGCAACAATAGAAGTTTGTCATAGTACCGCTGAGTATGAATAACATCAAGACATAAATTTAAATCATTTAGTCACGAACCTTACACTATAAACTAGCATGGCATTTAGTACCGTAAGACAATCTTTTATGCATTATTATATTTCGCACTGTTTAAATAGGCATTAATTGTTATGTCAAAAAAAATTTAAATTTTTGTGATTTTATTGGGATGTTATAGGCTACTTGGGAGAATGAGGCCACTATTAAAGAGGCATACCCCGCCTTGTTTCAATACTTCATTCCTAGTCCCTAGAAACATTGGGACGGTGTTGTTCTAGGCGGTGAGGGATGTAATATCTTGAATTTTGGACTAACTTTTTTATGATGTTATATTGGGCCACGACCCCAGCACCTATGATGTATTCTTTTGTAGACTGACATATTGGGCATGGACCCTCATTGAATTTCATTATTTGATTATATACTAGGCAAGGAAGCCCTAATGTTCTGATTATGTTTTGATGTGGGTACAAAACCCTAATATACTGAGTTGACCTTTTTCTTACATACTGTGCAGTGATGTGAATGACATAATTAACTTATGTGGTGTGTTGAGTGTGGACTTAGAAATACACAAATTACCTACGTACTGGGCGAAAGCCCAGATGTACCTAGATGAATGTTTATGTACTGGGAGTAAGCCCTGATGTACACTGAGTGTTGGGCATAAGCCCTGGAGCACTCCAAGCTTGAAAGAAAATGAATACCGGATCCAAGGCCACTTAAATAGCCTAGATGTGCCTCACAACCACATTCTAGCTCTAGTGTTGTGCAGAGGCTCTAAAATTTCACTAGTGTAACGCCCATGTGAGAGTGTTGAGCTAAAAGGCTCTGAAGAGCACTCGAGGTTACTAGATCTCAAGTGTTGAGTCTAAAGGATTCTGAATAGCACTTAAGTTTCTTATCACAACTATTTGAATTGATCTTAGTATCATCAAATACTGTGGGGACTACCATGTTAAAACAAGGGAATCTGACATGCAAAGGGAGAGACTAGAGGTGCCTATCCTAGCTTATCGAGACCGTCCAAAGAAGGGGACCTTATCCTTAATAAGACTAAAAAGAAGTATCATGTGAATATACATAAAAGATAACAACACCACTTAAAGCATAAATTAACTAATAGTAGTTTCTTATGGTTAACATGCATTAAAGCCTTAAGCCTAATGTTATTATTAATTACCTCAATAATGGTGATTCTTACTATTTATTTATTCAATACATTTATTTTATATATAGTTGATGCATTGAGTTAATCAATAAATAATGCATTAATAAATGAATTGAAATATTAAGTTGATCACAAATTATAGAAAAGCTTAAATAAAAAACACTTTAGTTAAACAAATAGAAAAGTCATAGTTCCAAAAGAACTAGTAATTAATTAAAACAAATATTCTTTTAGAAGTTAATTTATTTAATTTAAAAAAACAAAATTTTCCAACAGTCCTAATTCAAGATTTCCCTACATAAAGAGGATAGACCCCCAAAGTTTGAAGATCATCTTTCCATTATCATTCTCTTATGGAATAAAAGAGAATTTTCTGCTCCAAGAATTGAGGCAGCTCACATAAGTTTCAGACCTAAACCAGCAGTGGACCTAGGGTCTCTATCTCTCAATTTGCATGTCAGAACCAGCTCGAGGGGATCCCTACTGAACCAGGAACGGTTGTAGGATAATGGTTGGGAGGAATGTGGTAGTTCTAAAGTTATCTAGTCAAGGAATCATTCAAATCATGTCAGCTGAATACAACAATATTTTCCACTAATTAAGGGTTTGAGTGTGTAGGTTACTATAGAAGAAGGGCAAATTACAAGCTTCCAGGTTGCTACAGAAGAAGGAAAAATTACAAAGCTTCCAGGTATGAATTATTCCACTAGCCTTATTTTATTTATTCAATTTGAATAGCTTGTTACTTAGTATTTAATTCCGGTAACCATCTTCCAGCAATACTTTTCTTAAGGAGCAAAGGACCTTTAGGGCATCAGCCTCTAGGGTTAAATGCATATCAGAATATCATATTCAAAAACCTTATCAAACCTAGGAAACTGCTTCGTGATAACTATCGCATGTCTAGCAGCATTGGTCCACTAGCCTATGCTAGACATCTACATAGAAGACCTAGACTAGTATCTCTTACAAATCTAGATAGACCGCATTTTCTCTCATTGTTTTACAACATCTTTTGTACCACGTATTACTAACCATTCATTATTTCTCCATTTCAACTCTTTTGTTTAGTAAACAGAGTAAATACATGAAAACAAAAATAAATACAGTCATTACAAAGATTGTGTAAAAATGAAATCATAGATATTTGAAAGCCACAACTCTCTTCTATAATTTAGTACCAGTTACAGTATTGTAGATTTACTCTTAAGACATTATTTCAAAACACAAACGAAACACTAGATCCAAACCATGACGATGTCAGACTGGAAACGAAATAATAGTATAAAGGAAACACTACATTCATACCTACTTCTTTATATATATATATATTAACATACACATTAAGGGATCGAATCCCATTCTTATACTTTTTTACCCAAACCAAAATGCATATTCCCAGTGTTAAGTTACAGGTCCATACGCTTACACAAATCCTTGCATAACGAATTATTGCGACACCTGTTTCTTTATATATGTATCAAACATAGGTTAAGGGGTCAAACCCCATCATTATCTTCTTGCGAGGGTTCTGGAATTCTTTTTACAACATAGGTATATTTCCACTTGGAAACCCTGACAAATTTTCCCATTTCACATCAAAATCGCAAACACACAAGGGCAAGAAAGAAAATCGTTATAAGAGTTCATTACAATGATGTATTTCAGTTGAGCCTCATTTCTTCACATTAAACCAAAATAGAATCAACATTGACGAAGAAATCTAGAAATGTTGTAGCTCGTAATCACATCCAAAACATACATTCAAAACACTATACATTATACAGGAAATGAAACTCCTGAGCAAAACCCAATTTCATGACAGGCCACCATAGAATTCACATCGTAGTTCCATTCTCACTGATTCTCATTAAATACATTTCGAACACCCCTTAAACTCAAATATTCTTTGGCCCAGCCAATAGGCGACCATTCCAGACTTCCAAATTGAATTAGTAATCCAAGGGCTTGCGAAAGTCTCCCATAAAACAAAACGAGGCACTTAAAATGCACCACCAAAGATGCGAGAGGAAGAGCAACGTGGGTGGGTATGCTGGACTTACCAATACCTTTGCCACGCCAACAGAAGCCTAGGACACCCACAGCATTACACATCGAAGCCATTACCCCTGCCATACCAACAAGGAAACGCAAGTTAAACCCTGAAGATGTATGCATAGGGAGAAACGAGGTTCTATAATAGGTTGATGATTTTAGTATTCTCATACCTGAGCATGATATGGCACTCTCCACGCCACCAGTCAAGCTAAAATGCCACATGCACTGACCATGAGCGTAGCTCAGGTTAGGGCACGAAGGCACCTCCAGAATATGGTGAAGTGATAAACCAAAGCTATATGAAAACACAGAGGGCATGACCAAGGAAAACCCCAAATCATTACAAACCCTCACTGGACAGCCTATCATCCACTATACATTAAAGTGTAGTTAGTATTACACCAAACCCTACTTTATTGGAGACTCAAATATTTGTGCGAAAACCGTAGTTTGATTCGTGTGATAATAGCCACGACTTGCTTAGTATACATGCGTTGGTCCAAGGATCTCCCTACATAATTTTACATTAGCAAACCCCTTTGGTGCTATAGCTTTTGTATTTTGGTCTTTCCACTAAAGGACTTGACCATCACTCTTAAAATTGTACCTTGTAGAACTTAAACATTTGGTAGAGAATGGATAGATCCTCTAGGGTGGAATTGTCATAGGATAAATACCTGCAATCACAAACATGAAAGTATTGTATTAGCAAAAATGCTAAGTAAGTCCAGAAACACCCAAGAATACTCTTACCTCTTGGCAACCCTACCGAGGTATGTTTTCATCTCCTTGATTGTTGCAGGTCCCACCATGGATTCAGCATCTCATCAACAAAGGCCATATCACCTGAAGGTGCCATTCAGATATTCATAATACATTCATATGATGTCATCAAAATGGTATGAAATATTTTCTATTACAGTTACACTGGCAATTGTAAACTCATAACCAGGATACATCATTATTTAATACCATATTGCTTCCGCAGGATTGAAAATGTAAAAAGCTAGAGAGATCATGATTATTAAGGAATGGCAGACTTTCTTTTATCTACAATAAGCATTTACATATTTTCCTAGTATTAGAGTTAACTTGCGACTATTTTGTTCTCAATCAGCATCTATTACATGGACGAAAATTTTTATTATTATTATTGCTATTTATGGGACATTACAAGTCGACCCCAAGAAGATTAAATCCATAGAAGAATGGCCTACCACCACTTGCATAACCGACATAAGATAATTCTTAGGGTTAGATGGATACTACCAAAAATTCTTTAAGCACTTCTCTTGAATTGCTTGTCCTATGATAGCCTTGCAAAAGAAAACAACCAAATTTCTTTGGATGGAAAAATGTGAGGAAAGTTTCCAAAATTTAAAACAACTTTTGACTAGTGCACCCATCCTACGGATTGCCGACCACGATGGGGAATTCGTAGTTTGCACAGATGCAAGCAAGGAAGGGCTCGGTCGTTTCCTTATGCAAAATGACTTCGCTATCTATTACGAGTCAAGGAATTTAAAGGAACACGAAAATAACTACCCCACACATGATCTTGAACTAGCCGCCATTATCCACGCCTTAAAGATGTGGAGGCACTACCTTATGGGAAAGAAGTTCCTATTAAAGATGGACAACATGAGTCTAAAGTACTTATTTGACTAGAGTAACCTAAACGCTAGATAGGCCAGGTGGCTAGCCTTCCTTAGTGAGTACCACTTCGAGCTAAAACACATAAAGGGAAAATAGAACAGGATCACCGATGCATTAAGTCGACAGGCCCATATGTTATATGAGGTGACCGTGAGTCAAACCAACTCAGTTTTACACCACCGGATTAGAATGGCATGTCAAAGTGACTGATTCTATGTCGAGATCCTTAAGAATATCCAAGAGGATAGGTTATTCCTACAACAAAAGGAGTATAAGATAGATAAATCAGGACTGCTATGGTAAAAATAAAGACTGTATGTTCCAGAAAGCAGAGACATTAGGTCTAACATCCTCACAGAGTTCCATAAGAATCCCTATTCAGGGCATCCCAGATATCAAAAGATGATATCAGTGGTAAGGAAACATTTCTTTTGGCCTAAGTTGAAAGCTGACATCGCCTTATTCATCGCTAAATGTCAAGAGTGCCAACTGGTCAAAATGGAACACCAACACCCCTCCGGTTTACTACAACCGTTACTTATTCCAGACTGGAAGTAGGAGGTAATAAGCATGGAATTCATTATGGCCTTACCCAAGAGTAAGAGACAGAATGATTCCATCTTTGTAGTAGTAGAAAAACAATCCAAAGCATCCCATTTCATACCGGTGAAGTCTACCTACAAAGCGGTACACATCGCAAACATCTTCTTGAAGGAGATCTTCCAATTGCATGGGATACCCAAGCCAATTATTTCTGATCGAGACATGAAGTTCACTAGCAACTTCTGGAGAGCATTGTTCTCTGGTTTGGAGACACAATTAGAATTTAGTACTGTGTACCATACCCAAATCAATGGACAAATGGAACGAGTAAAGCAAATCCTTGAGGATATGTTGAGAATGTATGTCATGAACAACCCCACAAGGTGGGAAGATTATTTGTACCTCACAAAGTTCGCCTATAACAACGAATACCAAACCTCTGCCAAGATGAGCCCTTTCGAGGTACTCTACGGCAGGAAATGTCAGACATCCATGACTTGGGACAGCCTGGTAGATAGACTTATGTTGGGCCCCAACTTACTAAAATATTTGGAGCAACTAGTCCCGAGGGTACAACAAAAATTGAAGGAGGCACAAGGCCTCCAAAAGAGTTACACAGATAAGAAAAGAAAAGACAAATACTACCAAGTCGGCGAACATGTCTTCTTGAAGGTGAAATCAAAACGAAGCTCCTTGAGTTTAGGACGATGCGGGAAAATAGCCCCCAGATTTTGTGGATCTTTTGAGATACTGGCCAAGAAGGGCCCAATTGCATATGAGTTAGCCCTACCAGCTCATGTAAAAGTTCATAATGTTTTCCATGCATCTTTATTAAAGAAATATGTATATGATACTAAACATATAATTGATTGGTCTTTATTATAGGTGGAGCCCGAATGGGACTTCATGCCAGAACCACTCCACATTCTAGATAAGAAACAGGTGCAACTTAGAAGAAGGACCATCACCCAGCTGAAAGTGCAATGGAGGCACTTCAGACCACAGGAGGCTACTTGGGAAAATGAGGCAACCATGAAAGAGGCATACCTTGCCTTGTTTCATGACTTCATTTCTAGTCCCTAGAACACTGGGACAGTGTTGTTTCTAAGCGAGGGGGATGTAATATCCTAAATTTTGGACTAACTATTTCTGATGTTATATTAGGCCCACAACCCCACCACATATGATTTATTTTGAGTATTGGGCATAAGCCCTAGCACACATGATTTATTCTTTTATAGACTGACATATTGGGCGTGGACCTCAACTGATTTCATTATTGGTTGGATACTGGGCAAGGAAGCCCTAATGGTTTGTTTTATGCTTTTATCATATGATCTGAGTACAAACCCTAATATACTGAGATGACCTTTTTGTTACATACTATGCAGAGTTATGATTTACATGATTCACTTATATGGTGTGTTGAGCGTGGAATCAAGAATACACAGACGAACTACGTATTGGGCATAGGCCCCGATGTACCTAGAGATTTTATTATGTACTGGGTGTAAGCCCCGATGTACATTGAGTGTTGGGCATAAGCCCTGGAGCACTCCAAGCTTGATAAATGAATACCAGATCCGAGGCAACTTGATCATTCTAGATGTGCTTCAAAACCACATTCTAGTACTAGTGTTGAGCAGGAGGCTCTAGAATTGTACTAGCGTAACGCTCATGTGAGAGTGTTGATTTAAAAGCTTTGAAGAGCACTCACAGTTACTGAATATTAAAAGTGTTGAGTTAAGAAGACTCTGAATAGCACTTCTATTCATCACAATTATTTAAATTGGTTAAATGAATCATTTTTCTATCTATCATCAAGTACTACGGGAACTACCATGTTAAACGAGGGAATCCAACATGGAAGAGAGAGACCTAGAGGTACCTAACCCAAGCCAACTATCCAAGCTTACCCAAAAGACCCATCCAAAGAGTTGGACCTTGTACTTAATATTTAAGAGGAGTATTATGGTATAAACATAAATAAATCAAAGAAAAATACCATAACTAAATTATTGAATAATTAAATATTCACATGTCAAATGACATGCATAAAGGCTATGCATAAGTTAGCTCTCAAAGTTAATACTATTATTGATAATATTAATAATAATATTATTATTATTTTCTTAAAAGAAAAATGTTTCTTATATATATATATATTTCATAAGGGTTATGCATAGAATGACCCTCATATTATCATACTATTAATATTATTAATAGTATTATTATTAATCGTATTGTTAATATTAGTAATAATATATATAATTATTATTATTAATATTTATGGGTTAACTTAAGTTACATTCACTTAAAACAAATAAAACTCCTAGATAAACTAGGAGTATGATATTTAGTAAAATATCTTTTAAAAACAAGATATTTCAAATTTAATTAAAAACTAAATATATTATTATTCCAACAACTATATTTTGCCCAAATAGAAATTCACCTATATAAAAGAGGGTATATCCCAAGAGAGGGGATCATCTTTTGTTGGAGTCATTCTCTTAGGAATTAAAGAGAATTATTCTACAAGAACTGAAGCAGTCCCACATTAATTTCCAAATATAATTCAACAGTTCAACCTAGGGCCTCTACTTCTCTTATTGAATCTTGAAACTAGTTTGGGGGGATCCAGTTAGAACCAGGAACTGTCTAAGGGTAATGGTTGGGAGGAATATGGTAGTCCCAAAGTTATCTAGTTAAAAGACCATCCAACACGTAAGCCACATTCATAAGTTTTCTCCATTAATTATTATTTGAGTGTGCAGGTTCTGTAGAGGAGGATCAAGCTTCAAAATAATCAGGTATGAACTACAAACTTCCCGCTTCAAATTCAAATAGATCTAGGAATTTAAAATAGGTTTTACTACGCAGCACTGTTTCACTAATCTTTATAAATTTATTTCTTTCATAGAGCAAGGCCCATTGGGCATGGGCTCTCTGGGTTAATTTTTATGATCAAGGGTTCCTTTAAAAATTATTCTCTCTGTTATGTAGGAGTCTGAACTAAACCACCCAAAGTTCTAGAAGGGATAGCCTAGCTAGCTTGTGCTAGACACCCATGCCAGCAGAAGCATTAGAAACCAAATCAACAATTTAATTGAAGTCTGTTTTCTTGAAAGTCCTATATAAATAAAATTGCATTTTATTTCTGAAAACCCTCGTACTGTAACTTTTTATTTAGTTTATAACCAATGTTTAATTATTTTCTTATTGTTATTACAATTCCTTTTCAAAACTCAGTGCTCTTTTTCCAAGTTAAGACCAAATGAAATCGAAATCTAGTCAACCCTACAGCTTTAAATGTAGGTTGAAACCTTAAAACTTATTTCAGCCACATAACCTTCTCAGATATCAAATCCCATTGCCATCTTTTCTTTAGAACACAATCGCAGACATAGGTAGAGGCATTTTCTTTAATTAACCACATTACTGTAAAACATGATAGCTACAACAGATATCCTTTCTACTCGGGATAAAATGAACTATAATTACTATTCTCCTACTTTAAGTTTCCCAAGTTTAAATTCTCACGCAAAGGATAGATTCCAAGCAACAAAAAAAAGACAACCAAAACGCAGACTCATATTTCCTCTTATAGCCACCAATGTGGCCATTAGATTTGTTGAGTTATCAAACCCTTGTGGGCATTACTTTCCAACAGGAATCGATTCCACATCTAAGACGAAAACATACATGGTCGTTCAGAAACTAGAAGACATTCTTTCAACAAGAAAAAGAGTTTCCCGTTTTTACATAGAAGGTTAAAACCGTTACCAAGCCTCCATGCGCCAACAGTTTGTGCAAACAACACTATACAGGTATACATCCAACAAGAATAGTCCCTTTACACCAAAGTAAAAAGAAACGCGGAGTTTTTACCCATTAGAAATCCCTCTTATACTAAAATGAAAACACATAGACTATTTAGCAATAGACATTTGCACATACAGTAAAGAAATGTTGAACGATCATTACAGAGCTTAAATTTCAAACTACGATAGTAAGGGAGAGACCGTCAAGAGCTTCACCCTCATCCATGAAATAAACATATCAACCCCTAGATCCATGGAGATCACCCTTTATAAATCAAGACGAAGATACATAGTCTATAAACTAACCATATTTGCTCAATAGAAAACGCAGATGTATTATCCAAGTGATATTACTTCAGTTCAAACCCCATTATTACACAACGTAGGTAGTATTGTTTCCCCTTTTTATAAACTGAATGTTCTGCAAACTACACACACTTTTACTCATACAAAAATGTAAACGCTGCCAGTATTTCACGTTAAATAAAATACAGTGGGATAAAGCTGAGATGATATTCCTAATACTCAAATTATAGGTGGAACCCTTGCTAGCCTTGTTCAAAAACCCCAAAGCAAAATCGTTGTAGGTACATACATTGAAACTAGGAAGAATTTTTACAGAAGTTAGCATCTCCAACTACAAAGAAGAAACCCTCTCGTTTTATCCCAATTTTCAAAATAAACAAAATACAAACCTCGTCTTCCTTCCAAACTCTTGGTCAAGCCAAAGGTGACGCCAACATGAATTCAAAAATGAATGATAGTAAGCTAGAAGGAATCAAGAAGTTCCCGACATGAGAGTTACAAATACCCTCTTCCAGAGATGTGACAGAAAGGGTGAAGGTTGGAAAAGGCCTAGACTTACCGGTCTAATTCCAAAATGCCAAGAGTGCTTGTCACTCATTGGCATCCAAAATTTGAGAGTGTCGTAAACCCCTACCTGCCAGCAAAAACATTCAAACCGTGAGATACAACCATGAGATAAATGATACATACATTTTCTTAAGAGAAGAACGCTTTAACATTAAAGTGGGATTACCTGGTAGCGAAACCCTGTAACTTTGACCTCCTTACATAGAATCGGTTGGTGCACTGGCCATGAGCGTAGCTCAGGCCAGAGCTCATACCCTCCACATGTAGTAAGCAAGGAATCACGACTAGCTAAGGGAAAACCACGAAATGACAAGAAACAAAAATGCAACCCAAGAAGAAAACACTTTTTGCCCAGCTAGCCACGAGGCCACGTGATTTTCATGTGCATGAGTTAATACTCCCACCAACTCCTTTAACCATTTCAATATTTTACCCATACACTATAGTATGAGTCGCGAAGGCATCCATGCATTTGTTTTGTAGTGTAAAAATACTCCAAGGGTTAACCCCTATCCCCTCTTAACACATAAATTTTTACCTTGCTAGGTATTTATTGTGGATTAGTTATGGGAGAATATCTCATAGGTATACCTGGACAAACATGTTACAAGTAAAGAATTAGCAAATTTTCTAAGTAAGTCAGGAAAGTCCCAATGATCACCCTTACCTCTCGGCAGCCCTACCACAAGTATGCTCATCAATATCAAGATCCCACAAGTAGTTCAACCCCATTCTCACAAGGTCTATCATGCCTAGTTTTAAGAAAGGAAAATAGTTTAAAAATATATAAAGGAAACAAAACATTCATCCAAAATGTAAAAGAAAGTTAATTACAAACAAATACCTTAAAACCTGGGGCTGCCAACACATGAATTGAGCATTTTTCTCGACCTTACTTTATTGTTTCCACAGAGATATACATTGGATGAAACCATTCTCTCTCAGGATATAGTTCTCATTAAGTCCGCTAGTTTATTTTGATGTAACTTCCTAGTACTGAAGTTAATTTGCATTACATTCGCTGATTGGGTAATGTATTTAGTAAAGTTGAATTTTTTTTTATGTTTTTTCTGTTTTTAGGGACATTACATTTTAACACTGCAGATGGATTCATAGACCTCCTTTAAATGGGTTGGGGGCTTTGAATCCATCGACATTATTAAATTTAGTAAATTTGTACAAATTCATTGTCAAAATTGTAATTTTCCATTTCCGGTTTGACACAACTAAAAATGACTAACATAAACGACTAATTCCTATTCTTAGTCATTGTTAGCTAGTCATATTTCTATTCCTATGACTAATTTTTCATTTACGTTAGTCATTTTTATTTTAGTCACTTGTTATATAGTTGTATATTTTATTTTGTGACTAAATTAGTCATTTATCTTAGTCATTTTTAGTTTGCTTACTTAAAAAATTTCAATTTTAGTCATTTATCCCTTGAAAAAACTATGGTGAGTAATGTTTTTAGTTTCCTAGTCACTTATCTTTCATTTTGTACTAGTGTCATGATTCTTCTTAGACTTGTTTAAGTCTATGTCTTCATCAAATGTAACATCCTTGCTCAGCTCAATCTGGTGGTATACTGGGATGTAGATGCGGTACGCCATTGATTACTCACTGTAACCCACAAATATTCCCTTCTTTCCTGAAGGTTCCAAGTTTTATCTCTTCTCTTCTGGAATGTGAATAAATACTGGAAATCCAAATATCTTTAGATGACTGACTTCGGGCTTCGTACTCGTAAACATCTCTTCTGGGGTCTTGTTTCCAAGAGCACTATGAAAGATTCTATTCTTTAGATAGACCTAGTGTTGTTTGGTTCATTAGTTCCTAGTCTAGTGTCTTGGCCCACATATTTTTCCACATTTGACTACTTAGACTAGTGATATGCCTTATCCACCTTGTATGTCCACAAGTCCGCCATCTTTCCTTAGTTTTGGGAGTTAATGTGCCCCATCCCTATTTCTTAGGATATCATTATGGCCATTTCCCTATTTTAAGGAGCATAAGGGCGCTACATGCTTGATCTGGTCTTTTGGTGTATTACTGACCATTAGTGATCATAAAACCAATACTCAACTACTTTGGTCCACACATAGGTTCATACATATCCACTCAAGGATCTCATAGGAATTATTGACTAATTCGTGAGGTCCAAGTATGAGCTGGACGACATTAATGTCAATTAGTGGGGGAATTATTCTAGGTAATTTTCCTCATTATTGTGAGCTACTTGAATCACCAACAAGTCTTTCGATTCTTCCTTTTGAGAGCATCTATATATTGTACACATGTTATTGAATAATAATGAAATGGAAGATCAATCCACATGAGTGTTTTTCTCTTGTGTTATGCTTCATATTTCTTCTATTTTCCTGTCAACCTTTGGTAAATCTAAGTGAATCTTTCTCTAGTAATCTAGATTCACCTGTGACACATATAGAATTTGACACTCTCTTCTCTCACGTCCTACTCTTTGCTTTATTTATCTCCTCCCTTCCCCCTAACCTTTACTAATCCTTACTGTCATATAGAATATATTTGTCTTCGCTATAGTTATAGTTATATAACTATATAACTATAACTATAACTAGTTATAACTCATCCTCCTCGCCTAATATCATTTTTTCTCTAGATTCCAAATATTTAATTTGTTATTAAAAATATATATATATATATTTTTTTATTTTTCTTTGTCATTACTACTTAACTCAAAAAACACACTTTGAGGTACTACTATACACCAACCTCTACATGCTATAAAACAATTGTTTCATGAACATTGCATTGAGAAATTCAAATGCTGCACCCACAATTGGCATATTGTTTTCGAGGTTCGATAGCATAGATAATTAAAAATAGAAATAGAAATAATTAGGTTTATTTTGGAAAAATAGTGTTGCACTGGTACTATTTGTTCTCTATATGTCTACCCGTTTTTGTAGGTATATTGTCATAAGTAATCAAATACACCTACAAAGACATTTATCTTATCATTTACCCAAAAAAAAGAGAATTTTCTTCTCAACTTTATGTATTCCATCTTTTTGCATTCTAAAAAGATTTGATGTCAAACACACATGATAAATTCTAAATTCTAAATGAAGGTAGATCTATCTACTTTAATAACTCATAACTCATATGATATATTCATATTAGTAAGACCTCTCATTATGTAAATTTCAATCATAAAAATAATCTCTGATTATATGTTTTTATTATGTCGAATATACTTGTAATCGAGTCTCGGTCCTCCGTCTTTCAAGATTCCATTAAGAGCACTCGAAATAGCAAGCGCTCCGTCTCTGCCCCATCAATTCAGTTCTACCAGACAAGATTTAAAAGCGCTTGCCAGTTTTCATTGCTCTCACAAGCAACCTCCATCTTTTCATTCTTCTTGATTCGGGATCTTCTTGTGCAGAGAATGGAGGTGGTGAGGCAGCAGCTTACAGAAGCGGGAGTTATAGGAGGCATTGTCGACGATTTCCATCCTCTATTTCAATTTTATGTATACTACCCCAATACACCAATAAGCCTAGGTGATCAAGTCTTGCCTGCTCAAGTCCAACACAGCCCTAGTGAGTTTCTACAACTTTACGATGCTCCTAATCCCGAGTTCAGGGAAGACTTTAGGAACCCCACAATAACAGTTCTGGTAAGCTATTTCGTCATTATTTTTTTCAATAATTTTTTAAAATATATTTGCTCAAATTGAAATTCATAATATTAACCCCTTCTTAAATCCATAATTAGGTTATGACGGATCTTGATCCCGATGGCGGCGAGTATTTGCACTGGTATGCTGTAAACTTCATGAAGTCACATCAACTAATTATTGATTGTATAGCACAGGAATCCATTAAATAACAACATTCATCGCTACATTGTGCAGGTTGTGTCTGCTCTTCATGTCCTCAGAACCAGGTATCATGGTTGTGTTTATTATTTTTCTGAGCAAACAAATCGATCGATGGAGCTCCGTAATGTTAACCATGGTGGATATGTTTGTTTCGTTGTGCTGCAATAGTAGTGTCGCAATCTGTGGATCTGGTTTGCTATGAAGCTCCAGGGGCAAGACACATGGGAACACGCAAGATAGTTTTCACACTATTCGATTGGAATCATTCTCAGCGCATTATCGATCTACCCGCGTCGCGCAACAATTTCAATACGAGAAATTTCGCAAACATGAATGAACTTGGAGCTCCGCTGTCTGCTGCTTTCTTCATTCTTCAGAATCATCGATCCGATTGAGAAAGATTATAAAAAATTACTCACATCTTTGAACTGGCTACACCTTTTTTGACAAAAATCAGAATGGAATTGTCACAGCCATGAAAGTCTCAGATGTGTTTATTATCATTTCAATCGATTTTGAAAGTTTTTGTCAGGAGGTTATGAACGTTTCCAGAGGAGGTTATGAACGTTTCCAGAGTTTTTGAATATCTGTGAACTGGCCCCATTTTATGACAAACCGGAATAGAATTTTAACAAACATGAAAGTCTCAGCCGTACTTATTATTATTTTAATACATTTTAAACTTTTTAATGAGGGAGGTTATGAAGGTTTCAAGAGTTTCTAAATGTAATTTTATTTATTATTTATTAATCAAACCAGCATAGAATCATCTTAAATTAGTATCTATCAAGTATGGAGAGGGATCCAATTTCTTGAAGTGTATTTCTTTTTTTAAATTTAAACTCAATCCCCTTTCAAGTTTTAAGTTTTTATGGACATGAAATTTTTTAATTATTTTGTTACAAACTTTATTTTGTTATAAACATTACATCACACTCGATGCAATTATTGCACATAAATGTGTTACATGTAACACTGTATTTAGCGTCATAATTTTATTCAAAATATACCTACTTTTTAATTAAGGTGTTTTCCAATAATTCATATTTATTTTTTGTGATTTGAAAATTAAACAACTAGTATTTTACAATAATATTAAGATAAATATATTCATGAAAAAATATTGTTAGCTAGCATCCTACTAATGTCACACATTTTTAGGCCGTAAGCGTTTTTGTACTATTAGGTTTATGTGACATCAAATGACATAAGGATTGTGCTTATTGTCGATATTTATGGTAAACCACCCTAGATCCAAATCCTAGGCTCTATCAAGCCCCCAGAGGGATCAAATCTCCCAAGGTGCAAACCTCTCCTTGAATAGCTCCTTGAGTGCAAAACCTGAGCTACCTAATCCTAAGCTCTAAAATCTCTAGTTTAAGTCTCATATTTACTTTTTACTTTGTATTATTCTTTTTTGTTTATGGCCGACATAATATTTATTACTTTTTACTTTGTATTATTATTTTTTGTTTACTTTGTATTACTTTGTTATCAAACACTCTAAAGTCTCATATTTACTTTTTACTCTGTATTAAAAGTAAAAAGTAAAGTCTCTAGTTTAACTCTCATATTTACTTTTTACTTTGTATTATTCTTTTTTTGTTTATGGCAGACATAATATTTACCACCTAATCCTAAGCTCTAAAGTCTCTAGTTTAACTCTCATATTTACTTTTTACTTTGTATTATTCTTTCTTGTTTATGGGTGACACAATATTTATTAATTTTTAATTTGTATTATTCTTTTTTTTTTACTTTGTATTATTTTGTTATTCGACAAATTCGACAAACACTCGACTCAAAAGATCTCCCCCATACTGGGTTGTAGAGCGCCTCTCGGTGCAATAAAATATTATGGGCATGTGCAAGCTATTGAAGGTCAGGGTCACTTTTGGCGTGTTAGATGCAATACAAAATGAAAAATCACGCATCCCTCAACTTACTTGTTTTCTTTTCCAAATAAGTTTTAGGTATTGAAAATTTACATAACTATGTCAAATTTCATGTTTTCTAACAGTCACTTTTTATTTTTTTGGCAAATGATAAGGTATTTTTTTTGTGGGTGCAGCCTTTCAATGCCTAAATGACCATTTCGGGCTACAAAAATTGGTAGACATGTATAGAACCTGTAGCACTAGTGTAGCGCTATTTTTCCAAAATTAAATGTTTAATTTTTATTTATTTTTAATTATGTAAGTGATCAAACCTCCAGAACTATAGGTCAAATGTGGGTGCAGCCTTTGAAGGTCTTAATGCAATTATTTCGACTTGGATTTTTTATAGCATGTAGAGGTCAGTGTCTTCTAGTGTAGCATACAATTTTTTTTTAAAATGGTTGTGAAATGAAAAAGCTATGGAATAAACACTAACAATATGTTTTTTGACCAACGGAGTGATGAAACAAGAAAATTATGAAATAAATAGAAAATCTCAATAGTTTTTTTCAAAATTACATATTTGGAATCTTCATAAAAAATTCTATCTATGCCTAAAATTTCGTCAATAATGGTCATGTATGTCATGCTGTAGAGAGCGGTGAAAAACATGCATATTTAGGTGCAGAATTGCACCTAAAGGGTCCCTCAGCTTCGTGCACAAACCCTTCTAAAAAATAAATTGTTGGTTATTTAAAACATTTACAATGACATATATATAAAAATATTTAAATTAGACAAATCAAAATGCTTCCTCAATATTTGTATTCTAAAAAGGATTTTACACTTTGACAGATTTGATCATTCTCCTAGCTTAATAGATCCCTTTAAGATGGATCTATGTTAATCATTAATCCGCAATCCGCCCAACTTCCTGCACCGCCACACTTTATTTATTGATGCTACCGTGCATCAAATGCATCTTCATACTTCATTAGCTTTTTGATAATGACATTATTAAAAATATTTGTTTTAAAGTATTTAAATATTGATTTTTAAATTTCAAATCATAAAATATTTAATAAAAAATTTATAAAAAATATTCATCAATTTTAACATTTTTATATAATTGGAATTTTTTTTAGAAATGTTTATATATAATTTCAATACACCTTTTAAATAAATTATTTAAAAAAAAAGAATTTGAAAATATCTAAAATTATTAATTCTCGCTAGCTTACATGGTTAAAGTGTGTGTTTTTGCAACCATGTTCAATTTTCTTAGGAGTGATTTAGTTGGTCGAGAGGTAATTTTGACCATTTAAATGAATTATGGTTTCTCATAACAAATACCACTTCCCCAAATGAAAGAGATTCAAATATATATATATAGAAACTCAATTTCATACCACTTCCCCAAGTGAGAGAGATTCAAAATATATATATATATATATATATATATATATAATTAGCTAGAAACTAAAACGATCAACAACTCGGCCTACATATGCCTTTCGCCAGGCGTTCGGTTGGACATGATAAAGTCAGTGGGATAAATTTTGTCTTACAAAATATGCCGGTTTATTGGTTCTGACATACAAAAGTGCTCAAGTATATTATTAATCAGATCAACCTTTGATTGGTTAATTTTTTATGGTCCACTCGAAAGAGTAAGGAGAGGTTTCTGTTGGTTTAGTGGACCCGATTAGCGGTTCGAAAGAGTATTGGTGGGTGGGATAAAGAACTTGTTTTAGTTTGTAATGGAGGGCCAATCAACAATCCTCGCTACTCTTTTGCATTTGTTTGTGGCTTGGAGAGAAATGAGATCTATCTCCATGATTTTGTAGAAGTTTAAGGGGGAGAGCGGTCTTCACTGTTGTAGTGTTCAAGTATAAAAGCTAGCAATCCCTGCAATAAAAGTTGACCATTTTGTTGGAGTGTTCTGTATGTAAAAGGTGGCAACACTTTGCGAATAAAAGTTGACCATTTTGATGAAGTCTTCTGTATGTAAAAGGTGGCAAGACTTTGCTATAACAGTCCACACTTATAGAGGTTGTATAGACGCCCAGGATCGAGTTCCAAGGAAGCAGTTCCTTCCGGCAAGTCTGTCCTCCTTTGGCGACACGGCCATAAGTGTTAGTGTAGAGAAATGCGAAACCCTATTAAACCCTCCATGTGGTAATGAGGACATCGAATTCCTTTATTTCTTTGTAAATGGTCGCGAGCTTTTGTTGGAAAGAACGAAACTTTATTAAAAACCTCTGTGGTGTAAAGAATGTAACTTTACCCTTGGTCGATGAGAATATTAAGATGCATCATCTTTTATCTAGTCTTATAATTAACTCCACGCTTTTGTTTTTCTTGAGTGGAAAAAACATACTTTTTCTATTACTTAGATTAAAAAAGTATTACATCTTGTGCTGGATGAAGCTGGAAGCTGATCATTGAGTACATACATGAAACTAGGCAAAAAACATAACGCCATCAAAAAGAAATATAGTAAAAAATTTGATGTCAAATAATACACCATATAACAAGATATGGAGACGGTTTTGTTTTTCTTGAGTGGAAAAAACATACTTTTTCTATTACTTAGATTAAAAAAGTATTACATCTTGTGCTGGATCAAGCTAGAAGCTGATCATTGAGTACATGAAACTAGGCCAAAAACATAATGCCATAAAAAAGAAATACAATAAAAAATCTGATGTCAAATAATACACCATATAACAAGATATGGAGACTATTCATCAAAGATTGGATAGCTCCCTCCATTTGATATTTTATCCTCCTAAAATTCTGCCCAATGAAGTATCCCTTCAGTACCTTTCAAAGCTTCCTTGGAGAGGAAATTAACCAACCTGTTCTATTCTCTATATATATGACGGAGCTTCAAAAACTTAAAGTTTTTTATCCGTGATTATTATGTTGCACCAGGGGTTGAGATTGATGACGTGATGTTTCTATGCACACTCTTCCCATTTGATGGTAATTCTTGAGTCACCAAAAATAGATAATGACACAATACCAAAAATGTTGGTTGATCTGCAAAGTATCCATAAGGCTAATTTAGCTCCTGGCCTTCATATTAGTACCTAAACCACAACAAAGCTTGAAACAAAATTTGTGTTTTTCATTGATATGAAGAAGTGCTCCACCTGCACGCCAACCATTTCTAAGCGGCCCCATCAAAAAAACCCAAAGCTCCATGATAAGAGATTAGAATTGGTTTCTTTATTTGGTAGATTTTTGGTTTGTCTTTAATAAAATCATTCACCCACTGGAAAATCTGGGTAACAATAGCATCTTGGGGAGCTAAAGTATTTTAAAAAATGTAGGCATTTCTTGCTTTCCAGATTCACCAAGATACTATAGCAAGAAGGAAGTCGAATTCTTTGAAAGAATTTTTCCAAACTTTGCATATTTTATCCAAATGTTCTCATTGCCAAACATGAGATAAATTGAGAGAAGTAATGATATTTTTCCACATCACAAATGTATAGCTGCAATTGATCAAAAGATGATTTATAGATTCTTCATCTACATTACACAGAAGGCAGATGTTAGGACCTTGCCATCCTTTCTTTTGAAGATTGTCCCAAGTCTTAAGGCTATTTTGTAGCGCAAACCACATAAAGAATTTGAACTTTAGTGGAATATTCCAATTTCAAAGTGCATTGAACCACCAATTCTGTACAATATAGAGATTTTCCTTGACAATGGTTGTATATGTAGATTTGGTAGTAATAGAAACAGTTTCAAGATTTGAGGTCCAAATGATGGATTCAAAGCAGTTGTTTAGTTGTTTATTCTGCAGCCAGTAGCATTGAGACAAGAGATAAAATTATTCCAAATAGTGGACCACACACCACCCATACCAAGCTCAGCTGCATTGTACCAGTAGTTCTTTTCCTCATTTATCCAGCCGGGATTTTTTATATCAACTAAAGTATTGCACCCAATGTATGTAAGATATTGAATAATATCAGTAGGAAGTTTATAATATTCACCCATGCCAATAATAGGATCAAAACCTACAATTACATCTTTGTCCTTCCCAACTTTCCAAGAAAAATCTTTACCCATCCATTTATAGACTTTGAGGAATCCTTGCCAAATTGGAGATGTATCCCTTCCATTTTTCTTTCCATTCCTGATCCAATCCAAACAATTTTTTCTGATATATTTTGCTTTCAAGACATGATACCAAAGGTTGTTACCAAATATCCCTCGCCAAAACCTTTTCATCCTTAAAGCCATACTGAACCAACTTAAATTTTTGATACCCCATCCTCCAAAATATTTTGAAGTGGATAGTTTGGTCCAACTTTCCATAACTAATTTACTTGTGTTGAGACCACCAGACCATAAAAAGTTAAAGATAAGTTTTCTCATAGAGTTGAGAATGGATATCAAAACCTGGAGAAGGGAAAACCAATACACATGGATACTAGTTAAAACTATTTTAATGAGGGTAAGCATACCACCAATAGAGAGTAGCATGAATGACTAATTATTAATTCTACTTTCAAATTTCCTGAGGAGCCATTGCCAATACTTGAAGACATAACCATTGGGTTTTAGAAAAAATCCTAGATATTTGAATCCATACACAATTTACAGGACAGAGTAAGGAAGGATTTCTCTGATAGAATCCAAATCATCATTATTTATGTTATGTGAGAAAAGGTTGGACTTTTTCACACTAACCTTCATTCCCGAGGCCAAGCAGAAAAGGTGAATAATACTCTAAAATGTGTCTCATTCCTCCATAGACTCAGATCCAAAGATTAATACGTCATCAACGAAGAATAGGTGTGTAATATAGACTGCAGAAGAAATTTTAACACCTCTAATTTTACCTTTTTTTGCATCCAAAATAAGCCTCGTGAGGTCTTCAGTAATAAGGAGAAAAATCAGCAGAGAAAGTGGATAGCCTTGACGAATTCCATTGCTACTTTTGAAGAATCATGTAGCACCATTAATTAAAACTGCATATTGTGTCGAGGACACACATGCAAGGATCCAGTTAATGACGAGCAGAGGCAATCCAATTTGGATTAAAACCAATCTTAAAAAGACCCAATTTATCTGATCAAAAGCTTTCTCTAAATCCCTTTTTAATAGTAATGCTCTCAACTTCTTCTATTTAATGGAGTGAATTGCTTCTTGTGCAATACCAATAACATTGAGGATCTGTTGATCGGGGAGGAAACCGAACTGTTCGACAGATAGAAATCTTGAAAGATATGGCTTGATTCTGATAATCTTTGAGATTAATTTGTAGGCCAGATTACATAATGCTATAGGTCTGAAATCAAAGAAGTTGATTGGTTTATTGCATTTGGGTATCAATGCCAGGAAAGTAGAATTGAGGGCACCTGAAAAAAATCCTTTAATCTTAGAAAAATCAACCATATTTAATACATCCTGGCCCATCAGATCAAAGAAATGTGTGAAAAGTTCCATTGTCTAGCCATTCAGACCAGGGCTTTTTTCCTCCGAAAATAGATGTAGAGCCACTTCAATTTCATTCATAGTAACCTCCTTTCCAACACCAATACCATCCTCCTCTTTAAGAAAAATTGGAAACAACTTGATAATTTGAAGCTGTGCTTCAAGAGAACTATGATCCTTCATCCTATATATAGTTTTGAAATGACTAACAACAAGTCTTTGTAGTTCATATTGACCTTTGATTTCTGCCCTAGTATTATCATATAGTTCCCAAATTGCATTGGAGTTCCTTCTCTATGAGGCAAAAGTATGAACTTTTTTTGTATTATTATCTCCTAATTTAATCCAAAGTGCTCGATGTTTTAGCCGCCATGCCATTTCCTCTTACTTGATAAATTGATCTTTTTTGTCTTCAAGGGATTGGATCCTAGTTTTATCTTCTGCTGAAATAGAGTAGTCCTCAGTTTTAGTATAGAGGAGACGAAATTGATTTTGAATTGAGAGATAATCCTCATTTTCTTCGAGCTTATTTTCTTGAGCCCACCTTTCAACTCTCCCTTCGAGAAACTGTAATTTATAAACCAGAAAGTCCTTAGGATTGAGAGAATCATCATTTTAGATATTATTCGATGAATCTTTGACAATATCACAAAAATATTCATCCAATAACCAAGAGCTATTAAACTTGAAGGGATATTTTAAGTTGGGAAGCACACCATCAAATTGCAACAAAATGGGCTAATGATCTGATATTTTTGTATGCTCCACCCAAGTTCTTATTCTCTGTACACTTTGAAGGAGGGAAGACTTTAAAATAAATTTTTCCAGTCTTCTCTAAATCCCATCAATACCACTTCAACCATTTGTCCACGTTGTTTCTTATTTAAATGAGTCCCGGGACTTTATTAGTTGGATAATTGACATAAATCATAGCATATAATAATTTAAGCCGAGTGCTGATTATTTTTAAATATCTAAAGAACATATAGTTCTATTATCAAGAGCTATTGCTCAAGAGTGGAGTTAACCTAAGTGAAAAGGGGTATACTCCATGTACTTTGGAAAGAGATTTAACTCCATATGACTACTAGCACATCCGCATGATGGGTATGTTGATGGATCATTCTATGGGTATTAGTGGAATTTTCTAGGTGATCAACAACTTTCAATTTATTGCATGATTTATTAAAACATAAACTTATATATTATTTGCATACCATGTCATTTAATACATGTATAATATATTTAACAATAATAGGTCTCCATCATAGATTATGTAATTAATCATTTTCAATTGCAAGGGTCATAAGTATAGTTTTATCCACACTCTCTTGAGCGACAATAGTAGGACCATCAAAATGGAAATGTCTAGGCATCAACAGACATAAACATTTAGCATCATATGTATGATTCTCGGCAAGGCTCATTTACCTCATTTTAGAAGTGACGACTTCAAACAACAATTCCTCCATAGTCTTCTCATTGAATGAAAGATAAAGGATTATTTTGCATTTGCATAAACACAGATTAATTATTAAAATACAAAGGAGAGTCTCGACATGCAAAAAAATTAAAAACAATGACCTCCTATGGTCATCATCAAATTCTAGCTTTTTCACAAAAAGGAAAAAGGTATCACTAATAAGCATAACAAATAAATTGAATGAGATCGAATATTCACCCCTTATAACAACTGACCCACAACAATACATTTCTTAGTGCAAAAGAAAATATCATAGGGAAAACATAGCATAATGAAATACCAGGATCATAGGATGGATAATGGAAGATATATTATCTTGATATTGTATGTGGATGACATAACTTAGTGCAAGGTCTAACATGCAGGATATAAATGTGGTCAAAAGGAAGTTAGCTAATTCATTTTTGATGAATGATTTGGGTGATGCAAAGTGAATCCTTGGTATGAGAATAACAAGAGATAGGAAAAATTGCAAATTAACATTGTTTCAGGGTGAATACATACAAAAGGTGTTGGAAAGGTTTAGAATGTAGGATGCAAAACCAGTTAGTACACTTTTTTCCATCCATTTCAAAATAAATAAGGAAATGTGTCCAAAGACACTGGAAGAGAAGATTACATGTGCAGGGTTCCCTATTCATCAGCAATTGGTAGCTTGATGTATTCCATGGTGTGCACAAGACCAAATATTCCACATGCAGTGGGAGTTTTGAGCAAGTATATGAAAAATCCAGGTAAAGAATATTGGAAGGCAGTATAGTGTATTCTCATGTATTTGAAACGTACTACCGCTCATGCATTATATTTTGGAGCTTTAGATAATGTTCTATAGGGATATGTTGATGTAGATATGGAAGGTGATAAAGGTAGCAGGATGAGTACCACAGGGTATGTCTTTACGGTAGGCGGAACAATAGTAAGTTGTATTTTGAAACTACAAAAAGTTGTTGCACTCTCAACAATGGAATCAAAGTATATTGCTGCTACATAGGCTAGTAAAGAGATGATTTGGTTACATAGGTTCATCGAAAAGTTAGGTAAGAAGAAGGAGAATAGCAGGTTGTATAGTGACATCGAGAGTGTCATTCATCTTGCAAAGAACTTATCCTTCCATTCTAAGATTAAACATATACATCTCAAATACCATATCATACGGTCTGTTCTGGAAGATGAACTGTTGAATCTAGAAAATATACACACTAGCTAGAATCCTGCATACATATTGGAAAAGGTAGGAACTAGAGACAAACTGATTTCCTGCTTGATTTAAGTTGATGTTCAGGAAAGAAGGTTAAGATGATAAATTTTCGAGCTCCAAGGTTCAAATCATAGTCTAACAAATGCAGCGGTGGTGGAGTTTCTATGATCAGTCTCGAAGTGAAATACTGTTGGTTCTCGAGCTAGATATTCCTTATTTAGAGGTCATGTTTCAGCCGTGTCGGGATCCCATCCCATGACGGGTGGGTTTCGGGGGTATTTTCCCCCAAAATAGTCACCATGGGTAGTCCAGGAGGGAGATGACTAGTTTGGGATCCCTCCCCTAGCGAGGGTTCGAGGGCAGCGCCCCTATAACAAAAAATTCAAAAAAATGCGTTGTAAAATGTTGTAATTTCATAGTCATAACTTGGTTAATAATGGGTGATTTATGTTCCAATGGTATTGGGTGTTCTGTAGCATTTTCCCACGGTAATTGCTCTTTAAAAGGAAGGCATTGTAATACGGTTTTGTATTGTAGCATTGTAAAGATCTCTGACTGTGTGAGAGATATTGTGAGAGAGTGAAGAGGAAGTTGTAGCATATGTGATGCAGGTTGTATCCCTTGATTTGTTGGATGGTATAATAATAAGGATTGGCAATTTTTGTGTGGATGTAGACGATCTTGGGTGAATCAAGTTATATTGGTGTCTCTCTTGTAATGTGTTCTATGTTATTTATATTTGCATCTTGGTCATTGTTATTGCTTTGCGATTCTATTTTTCTAACATTTGTTATGCTATTACTTATTTAGGAATGTTATCCTTTTTCGAATCTAGTTCTACTCTTTTGAATATAATACCGTAGATAGAAATCCCTATAAACCCTCTCGCATTGTCCATCCTGTCACAATTGTGCAATGACTATTTTATCTGTGTCCTATGTTTAGTCTTGAATGGAATGTTAGTGTGGGGATCAGTGATACCATTGTATAATATAGAATCTTGTTTTAAAAATGTGCTCAACTCATATTTTGGGGACACTCTTAGTTCTACACAAAAGTGACTTCCCAATTAATTGAAGTCGTGACCTCTTACTGGGTGGGTTAGTAATTTTGATTAAGTGTGCTCTTTGTTGCTAACAGATTAAGTTGGCCTACCCAAATGTTTCAATACTTGACAACACTCTTCGGAATCGTGTTTCAACTGTTAGCCTGTCTCAACTGAGACGCAATGTATTCTCTCAAATTTGGTTGGAGTATGGTTATGATTGTTAGGATATTCCTATACTCCATCCTAGTCCCACCAGTGTTTTGATCCTTTACATTTTCAGTCATGCATGCACTTTTAGGGTTTGCATGCATTCTAGGGTTTGCATGCATCCCAGTCATTAGTCCAGCACCTAGCCCTCAGTTATCCATCCCCCAGGAGCTTCTCACTATTCAGTTTTAGCCCTCCAGTTGCTTAATGTGCCCTTCTTCCTTGAGTTTAGGAAGCAAATCGCCCATCTTCACCTACCAATCCGGTTGTCTTCAGTTTACACTCAGTTACAGTCAGTTACACTCAGTTACACTCAGTTACACTTAGTTACACTCAGTTACACCTACCAGACTAATGGTTGACAGTTACTTGAGCATTGATGACTCCACTAATGATGATGAAGACTTCCAGTTGTGCTCTGATGATACTAGTCATGCTCTGATGACACTCTAGTGATCCTTTGATCACTCCATGAAGGCTAATTCGAATTGCCACCTTAAGCATTCGAATTCCTCATGCATTGTATTATTTATATGTCCATTTGTGATTAATAATTTAGTGTGTGTGAAGTATTATTGCTTCTATCTGAGTTCTACTGTACCATATTATTATGTTGCTCATTATACTGTATTGTTCATGCTTCTTCTATTTTCCTGCTTAATCATAATTACTCTTGTGAGGTATACATCATCTCTTAGATCTACCATGAGGATTTTCACATGGTATCAGAGCATGTTGAGAGTATTGTTTATCTCCATTCTTGAGAGTTTTTTTGCAGTTTATTACCAAGATGTCGAGTGCAGCAGTTGCAGTAGTTTCTGCATTTTTGCAGCAGAAGCAGTTGTAGTATATTGTAATTGTTTTTGCAGGTCTTCTACAACTTCAATGAATTTAGAAGAAATCACTCCTCTTTCTCCTTTCTCTCCTCTCAGCTATGATGATTGGAAACCAAAAAATATAGCATACTTGAAGAGCCATGATCTCTTTGACTGTTGTTTTGAAAGAGAGTTCAAATCTTCTGAAGAGAAGATTGATTGGTTAAATAAAGTTGATCAAGCCTTTGGATCAATGTTGGATGCTATGTCTGATTGGATGTTATATGACCTCCCTGATTTTTCATCACCAAAAGAGCTATGGGCTCACCTGGATGAAATATTTGGCAGAGAGAATGAAGGACTTGGTCCCAACCCATTCGAAATAAAACAAAGTGATGCATTCGCTCCTCTTGATGGTCTCTTAGATCATGAACCAGTATCATCTCTTACTGAAGTTGTTGACAAAGAACTTGCAGATTCTACACTCATGCTCAAACATTCTTCTCTTTCTATGCCAGCTCACACTCTAGATATTGCAGAAGGTCCTAAATCCTCTCTTGCACCAGAGTCTATTGGTTTTCATCATGATCACATGATTATTTCGGAGGTCAAAATGGTTATTGAAGGTAATGCATTCGCTCCTCTCCCTCTATCTCCTCTTTTATACTACTATATGATCATAATTCCATGCTTTCAGAAGGTCATTGAAGAATATGGCAATTGCCATTCGCTTGGGAAGATTTCTCATGCATCTCATGCTTTTGATCTCACCCCTGTTGGTTCAAAGGAGATCTCAAGAAACCATGGCCATTCGCTTGGGATAATTTATCATGCATCTACTAGTTTTGATCCCACCTCTCATGGTTCAAAGGAGATCTCAAGAAACCATGATTCAAGTCTTGTATCTAATTTGGGTTCTAAGCAATTACTACTTGGGAACATTTCTCATGCATATCATAGTTTTGATATCACCCCTGCTGGTTTAAAGGAGATCTCAAGAAACTGTTTTGAAATTCTTAAATCTGATTTTGATTTCAAGCAAACATGTAATAGTTCTTTTTGGCATAATCTCACCCATGGTGGTTCGAAGGAGAAGACAAAAAACTATATGCACATTCAAAAATTTGATCCTACCTTAGCTGATTCAAATCACAGGTTCAAGGATCATTCTCATACTGTTGGATTTGTTCTCATCACATTCAAACTGAAGAGCAAGTACAAGCACATGCTTTTTGAGCATGATCCACTTCTTCCCAAGAAGAAGATACCTCCAGACATATGACCAAGCATCACACCTGCTTGAGTTTAGAGCATCTAATTTTTGTGCGTGCCTTACAATCTGCTTTTTAGGAGGGGGTATGTTTCCCATAAAATTTTCCCACTTCCTTGGTTTATTGACTATTATTATTCATTGTATTCGGTGACCTTTGGTCTTAGTTACCAGGTCCCAAGATGGATTAAGGGGGAATGTTAGGATATTCCTATACTCCATCCCAGTCCCACCAGTATTTTGATCCTTTACATTTTCAATCATGCATGCACTTTTAGGGTTTGCATGCATTTTTCATGCATCCCAGTCATCAGTCCAGCACCTAACCCTCAGTTCGTCAGCCCCCACGAGCTTCTCACTATTTGGTTTTAGCCCTCCAGTTGCTTAATGCGCCCTTCTTCCTTGATTTTAGGAAGCAACGCGCCCATCTTCACCTACCAGTCAAGTTGTCTTCAGTTTACACTCAGTTACACTCAGTTACACTCAGTTACACTTAGTTACACTCAGTTACACCTACCAGACTGATGGTTGACAGTTACTTGAGCATTGATGACTCCATTGATGATGATGAAGACTTCCAGTTGTGCTCCAATGATACTAGTTGTGCTCCAATGATACTAGTTGTGCTCCAATGAAACTCCAGTGATCCTTTGATCACTCCATGAAGGCTAATTCGAATTTCCACCTTAGGCATTCGAATTCCTCATGCATTGTGTTATTTATATGTCCATTTGTGATTAATAATTTAGTGTGTGTGAAGTATTTTTGCTTCTATCTGAGTTCTACTATATTATTATTCTGTTGCTCATTATACTGCATTTACCACTCTTCTTCTATTTTCTTGCTTAATCAATTACTTTCTTGTGAGGTATACATCATCTCTTAGATATACTATGAGGATTTTCACAATGATCTGCATGTGCTCAGGTGCACGAGGGGGACAACAGTTCAACTAAATGAGTCGGATCTATTATGACGGAAAAAAAGAATAAGAATAAGCAAACAAGGAATATACTACACACATGAATATATAAACACATAGACAATATGCAGGAATGCGAACTAATTCTCTATTACTGGGTGTAAATATCATAAAACTTGTATATTAAAATATTTTACATGCTTATATAGAGTGCTAAGATGCTTGGGTTCCTGCCCGTTACTTTTATTTACAAGAGAAGTTAGAACGGTTTCAAGAAGTTCAACCATTACAGTCAACTAGAAGACAGAGACACAATATGTTGAAGTTCGACAGTCGCAAGTCACAAGTTGATGCTACATGTTGACGTCGCGATATTGTTAAGGTCGCTGAACTTCTTGAAGTTGCTAAGTTTGCTGAAGTCGTGTCGAGTTCAGAACTTGTTGAATTCGATGACCTGTCACAGTTGATGTTAGCATCCGACAATAATACCAACTACTGGAATGGATCAGAACTCCTTCCTTAAGAAACAATGGTCCCCATTGTTTGCTCGATCACGTGAGGAAACTTGTCGGTCAATTCAGTAGCATAGTACCGCTTTCCTTGAGAGGGGAGTTGTCCGACTTTAGCAACCTAAAACAAGGGAATTTTTTTCGTTGCTGTATGGCGTACTCGTCATCCCACAATGGTGTTACAAGGAAGAGGCTTCTGAACATTTGGATAGATGTCTTCGGGTTCTGTTGTTTGCAATTCATTCTATTCGAACAATGGTGCATGGTATGGTCGAAGTAGATCCACATTGAATACTGGATGTAGACCCTAGCATGAAGGAATGTCGAGTTGGAAAGCATTTTCGCCAATCTGTTGAAGAATACTGTATCGACCATATCACAAAGGTTTAAACTTCTTGTATAGGCCAGTGAAGCGCTCCTTTTTGAGATGCAACTAGACCTTATCCCCAATTCGAAATGAATTAGGAATACGATTCTTATCATGTCGAGCCTTAGCTTTCACATTTTCTCATTGTAACATTTCTTCTGCTTGTCGTTGGATGTCGCATATCTAATCTTGAAACTTCAATGCTTTGTCAACTTCCTGCTGGTTGTAGCCAGTTTTGGTCGACTGTGTGGAGGAGCTGAATAAATCAATAAGCACTGAGGGTTGAAATCCGTAATAGATCTCAAATGGACTCTTTCCCATAGAGTTGTGCTGAGAACGATTGTAGTTGTGCTATATGTACGGAATACTATCATCCCATGTTCGTCGATGCTTGTGGTTGTACATGTGAAGCAGTTGTACGATCGAGCAATTCACAACTTCCATCTGTCCGTCTATCAGAGAGTGGAAAGTCGTCGATAATGAGCGTCATGTGTCTAGCTGCTGCTAGAGAGTCTTCCAAAATATGCTGACGAATATGGCATATATGTCGGAAATGATGCTTGTTTGTAAACCATAGAGTTTCCAGACATGTTTGAAGACGAGCTGAGTGGTTTACTGCATTCTCGTCATCTTCTTCCATGGAATGAGAATGCCCATCTTGGAAAATATGTCGACTACTACGAAGATCATGTCATGCTGATGTTTAGTAGTAGGATATCCCATCAAGTAGTCCATAGAAATAGATTCCCATGGTCGACTAGGAACTGGAAAAGGTGTGTACAATCCCTATTGTCGATTAGGCGGTTTAGCAATGGCACAAACAACGCATGATCAAAAGTACTTGTTGATGTCAGTTTTAAGTGTAGTCCAAAAGAAATACTTATGGAGAATAGCAAGGGTCTTCGCTACTCCAAAGTGTCCCGTAGTCTTGCTATAAAGTGCGTCCCAAATGAGCTGTCGTCGTTTCTCACCGGTTGGTACACAAAGTTGTCCAAGCTTTTATACCAAGGTGTCTTTCAAGAAATAGTCCGAGGTCGATGACTTGTCCGTCCGAAGTTGTCGATAGACTAGTGAAAATTTGATTTCTTCTTGATACAAATGAGGCCAAGTAGTGGTGTCATATCCATGCATACGCATCACTGTAAAAAGGAGAGTAATGGGTGGTCGACTTAGACAATCGGTGACGACATTAACTTTACATTTCCGATACTTAATTACCAACTGGAATTGTTGCAGGTAATTAATCCACTTGAGTTGTCGAGTTCTCTATAGTTTTGACTCGGTCAGGGAAAACTGCAAAGGCTTGTGGTCAGTGAGAATGATTGTTTCCTTCCCAAGGATGTAATTCCTCCATTTCTTAAGAGCTTGCATAATGGTGTACAGTTCTTTTTCGTATGTTGAATATATCCTAATAGTGTCGTTAAAAATGTTGGAATGCAAAGCGACTGGGTGACCAGACTGAGTGATCACCACACCCATGGCATAGTCCAATGCATCCATCTCAATCTCGAAGGGCTGATGAAAATCATGTAACACAAGCACTGATGTAGTGAAGAGCTTGTGTTTGAGCTATTCAAAAGTTGTTTGTTGTTTCAATCTCCATTTCAAGACAGTTTTCACATTTCCTTTCGTCAACTGATTCAAGGGCCAAGCTATGTGACTAAAGCCGAGTTTGAATCGTTGATAGAAATTCTCCAAACCATGAAAAATTCTTAGTTCTTGAATGATTTGAGGAATGGGCCAATCTTTGAGAATTTGTACTTTGTCTAGGTCGATGTGAATGCCTGCAGAGTCAATTACAAACCCCAAATATTTGATGTTGTTCATCGCAAAGGAACACTTGTCCATGTTCAAGTAGAGTCGATGTTGTTGGAGAGTGTCAAGGACTTGTTGAAGCTATCCGAAATATTATTCCCATGATCAAATGAAAATCAATATGCCATCAAGATAGGCAATGACCCATTTTTCGATGAAAGGTCCAAGAATGTTATCCATGTATCGCATGAAGGTCGCAGGTGCATTGGTTAAGCCGAAAGGCATGAATAACCATTCAAACAATCCTTCATTGGTATTGAAAGCAGTACATATGAGGGCTCGATTGGAATATGATAGTATCCCGACTTGAGGTCGATCTTAGTAAAGAATTTATCACCTTTTAAACAGACGATGAGCTCGTCTATCCACGGCAGAGGGTAGCAATTCTCTAGAGATATTTTTTTAAGTTTCCTGTAGTCGATGCACATGCGCCAAGTCTCGTCTTTCTTTGGAATGAGGATGACTGGACTTCCACAAGGGGGGGGTTTGGGTCGGATATGACCTTTGTCAATCAAATCTTGGATTTGTCTATGAATCTCTTCATTTTTTAGAATGGATCTTTTATAAACAGATGCATGAGGTAATGAAGAACCACGAGGAAGTTCAATAGAGTGTTCTACCTCGTAATGTCGAGTTACTCCGTCTAGAACTTGGAATATGTTCTGGTACTTATCAAGAATATTGTCGATCTGTTGCCTCTATCAGGAGCTTCACTGGTCAGTGACTCGACTGGTTTTTGTAGTCTTCCTAGAATTTTGCAACTTTATCATAATCAATGCAAACTTCTCAGCATGAATGATGAGCTTCTTTGTCTGCTTAGCTGATATCATTGCAACCGTTGGTGTAGGTCATCATTCTGGTATGCTGTACCATTGATTCTGAATTCTGACAATCACCTTTTGCGGTCATGATTGGTAACTTCCATGGCTATCCCATAGGTAAGGGTTTCCAAATAGGGTGTCGACTATGGAGAGTGGTGCCACATCGCAAAGTACTTCATCTTCAAAAGGATTTATGAAGTAGGCGAATTTGTATTATCGGAAGATCCTTAGATATTTTCCATCCCTCATCCCACCAATGTTGTAAGGCTAAGGATGCGAAGTGGTAACAAGATGTTGTTTCTTCACAACTTCTTTAGAAACAAAGTTCTTATGGCTTTCGTTGTCCACAATTAGAAGCAATCGATTGTTTTGAACCCATATATGTTTATGGAGTAGGCACTCTCATTCCTCCTCGTCGACGATAGTCAAGGGTGCTCAATTTGTCGATGTCGATGTCAAAAGGGTCGTTGCTTCTGGTTCATATTCTACCACAGTCTTGTCGAACGCATGGGATGTCGACACTTTTTCCATAAAGGTATTTTGAGCTTTGCATTTAGACGTATCATTCCAAGATGAGTGATGGTAATCACACCATTTCCCAATAGGGTGTTGTTTTCTACATTCCCTTTTGTGAAAAGGCTTCTTTTTCTTTTATTATTATTTCAATTTACTATTTTTGGATTATTGTATGGTGGGGTTCTTACATTGTGATATCATAGCCCTAGGTTCCTACAATAGGACCTAATGAAGCTCATTGTTGATGTTTACTTATATTATATAAATTATTGACCAAGTGATAATTGTGTTTTATTTTGATAGATTGTGATTAAGTTCTTATTATTGAGAAATGGCCAAAGAAAGATCTTCCACTCCCATTTATGTCGAATTAACTGAAGAAAAACAACATAATAAAATTATGAATGATAATCAAGAGGAAATTTTGTAAACCATAAGAGAACTTCAAAATGAATTGCAAACTTTTAATATGGAACATGAACGGGTGATGCAGACCCCAAAGGATGTAAATGAATCTCTTACAAAAATTAACTGAATTTTCTAAAGACATGGGTCATGTGGGGATAAAAAGAAAATATAAAAATAAAAGAATGGATTCCTCATCCAAAACTTTTTCCGATGACATCTCCGCTGGCAGTGAGTAGGATGACTCTAGTAGCGATGATGAGCATAGACGAGGAAGGAAAACGAGACGTAGGGATGAGATATCCAGAGAATTTAAAAAGATTAAACCTCCTATCTTTGACGGGGAAATCAAGAAAGGAGAAGAAGCCGAAGCATGGCTATTTGGTATGAAAAATTATTTCACCATGTATAACTACTCTAATTCAATGAAAGTAAAAATGGTTATCTTTAACTTGGTTGGGAAAGCTGAAATTTGCTGGAAAGACCTAAAGAAAGCTAAGGGGATTAATGACCACAAAGTTACTTGGTGTTGGTTTAAAAACATGTTTAAAAAAGAGTAATTATCTGAATATTATTATGAGGGTAAGTCTAAAGAATTTTATGAACTAATATTAGGGCAAATGTTTATGCATGACCAATGCATTAAATTCATGTCCTTATTAAGATATGTACCCTACCTCACTGAGGAAAAGCCTAAAATATAGAGATTCCTTGGAAGGGTATTTTTTAAAGATTCTAAAATTATATGCAAGTATAGTATCATAGGCGAATATTTTGGATTGAAAGCATTGCGTATATAGATAGGTAGGCGAATATTAAATATTAAACATACAATTTACTACTAAAATGTGTAAATTTTGGTGAATATTATGATAAAAAACATATTTTATGTAAATATAGGCGATAGACTAAAAATGACCAAATAGCGAATTTATTTTTTGAAAAAAAATCCCCAAAAATAGCCAATTGGCAAAATTTCGCCCCTAAAACTTACCCTGTTCCTTGGCTTTCTGCCTAACTTCTACAAAGATAGACTAGAATTTGATAACCCTAAAACTGTAACCTCCCAAAAAACACAAAAATAAAAAAGAAATGCTAACTGCAGAATGAATATTATTTAACCATTTAGATAAAGGCAGCTTCATATAATTATCATTATTATTCTTAAACATATAAAGACAATAAATTATAAATGAAATGCGATAAAACAATTTTTATTTCTTCGTGTGTAATGGTTTTAGTAATCATATTGACGATCTGTTTGCATATTCTTGAAGGGGTTCCTACAAGGTGCCCTTGGGTTTACTTAGCTTGATAGCTAAAGCATTGTCCTTTTTCTTTCGTAGATCTGTAGGTAAGATAAGTAAATAATTCAAGTATTTCAAGAGCTGTTTTATGTTTTCAGCTAGCCATTTTTGTTTTAAGATAGGTGTGTGTACTACCGTGCATGAAGGTATCGATGGTATGAAGTTCTAGTTTTTCCTTATCAACTTCTACCATCTTTATCCCAACACTTGTAAGTGTAGCTAGCGATATTTTACTCTATACCTCTGTTGTAATTATTGGTAGCAATATTGAAATTCCAACTTATATGAATAGTCTGAATAATGCGACAAGGTTGAACAAGATGTGCTTTGGTGAAAGGTCTTTAGATCTTGATAATCGCGAGCATAAGATGATAACTATTGTTACGACATGTTTGAACAATGAATGACCTTCGTGAATAATGGCACAATAGATTATAGTGGGATTTCTTAGAATTAAAATCCTGCATTGTTTAAGTTTGAAATGCAAATGTATAAAATGTTCGCATTATTACGATACTATGATGCATAATAAAAATTGTCCTTCAAAACCTATGTGACATATCTCATGTATCCTAATTTCTATATGTTCTTGTTATATTGTTCTATTATGTCACTGTAATCGAAACCGTGTTGCTTTGTTGTGCAGATGCGACATATATCCATTCGTTGTCAAACCCTAATTTTCGATATGAATTAATGGTTAGGGTTATAATACATGTGCCTTATGTGAAATGATCTTAGCATTGATGCCATATTACAAGACTATTATATGATTGAAACTAAATGTTAAAATTATAATGCCTAGACCTATGCGAACTAAGTCTTGGTATTGGCATTCTATTATGTGCTTGTTATATGAATATAACATATCATTTGAATTGCAATACACATATGCTATGCGAATTAAACTTAGCATTGGAAACACATATAAATAATCTTGGATATTATCCAAATTCATAATATGGGTTGGAACCTATAGAACATGGTTATAATATTGGGATATAATCCCGAGATCGTGCTATTAACAAGAACTTAGTGCCATTACAGGCGTGGTATTGCAAGTGATACATACGATCAAGCAGTTAATGCAAACCCTGTGTCTTGATAGTGGATTGTCTCATTGGCTCTTACCTGTAACAGGCGCCACGTGATGAAGTTGTAGAAAATGTGGGAACTCTGCCGAGCTGTAAGCTCCACCTCGGTGATATGGTACTCCAACTGGCTTGCTATTTAGTTTAGTTATCAATGGGTAGGTGATCGTAACTCTGTTTTGGTAATGGTGTGGCTTGGCTGGCCAAATCTCTCTTGTCGATCTATTCTGTCTCGATCGTGGAGATCTAAACCCTAAGGCAACTTACTATACCATTCTTGTTTTCCTTTTGCATTCATTTTGGATTTTTGGTTTTGGGGAAGAGGCTGACAGGCCGCTAAATGGTAGGGTTCGACCCTGGGTGGTTCTTGGTGTCTCTGCAACCTGCAACTCTGGAAAATTAATGGTGAGAACTTGTTGTATAAGTTATTGTGGTTCGATTGGTGAATGGTGTTGAAGCCCTATGGCTTTCGTTGTGAAACAAGAAAGAGTTTCTCCAGGGTTTTTGTTTCGTGTCAGAGATAATGTGACTGTGATACCATGTCTGTCGCGTAGGATGGATGAATTTGAACTGGAAACATTCCATCTGCCTATTCTTCTGAAGGTAAGCTCGGCTTTGTAACCCTGTTGGTTAAAAATACAGTTTTGATTTATATTGTATTCATTTTGGAACTTGTTATAACTTCATGGTAGTTTGTGTGGTAGGTACTGCCTTCGTCGTGGAGTTTATAGTGATGGGGTTTGTTGGCAAATGGATGGCTCGATTAACTTCGGTAAGCCCCGGTGGTATAACCCTTTGTAGGTTCTCCTGGCAGATTTTGGCCATCATTGAAGTTGTAACAACTTGTGGTTTCTGGAAATCATGGTCCAAAATAGTATTGTTTTGTTTTTATTCTATACGCATGTAATATAGATTCCTTTCGGCTTACAGGGTCGATGTAACAATGTTTTAGGTTAACGTAAGAGTAGTTTGGATTTTTGTGTCGAGATGGATAGTGTAACTTCTGTCGACGAGGGTTCCATTTCTGAGTCGAGTTTTCAATGAGGAGAACATTATTGAGTCGAGTTTGCAATAGTTGTTTTATTTCATCTTTTTGGGGCTTGACCCATGAACATAACTTATGACTTGGGTGAATGAACTGTTGTGATGAACTCATTTTTACCAGGTCTTTGCGTTTAACTTTGATGTAATACGAAGTGTGGTTTGCAAACTGGGTTTTGATATTTCTACTGATATCGTTTCTTTTGTGAACTGTGAAACTTTAAAATGTAAAACGATGAAATGGGAACTTTGTGATGTATGTGAAATAAATATTGAAATATTTATCTGATCTCGATTTCATCATTTTCAGTTTTAAGGGAAAGGTGAAAACAACCTGCAAGGAAACAATCTTTAAATAATTGTAAGATGTTTTGATGAAATGTGAAATAGTCGATAATTGGGATAATTCTCGAATATTGTAAAATGTTTGATTGAAAGGGTATTACCCTTGGTTAAATGATCAGAATGCTGATTGTGATTTGATTTTGATACTAGAATGAAGAAATGAAATTCTAATTCTTTGTTACGAGGGTTTGTAAAAGAACTGCTAGGGTTTAGGGTTTCTATACTATATGTCGAAAAAATTTACAGAACTAAAATAGACTTTATTTGTTTGTCTATCCTGTATGTTAAGTAAATGATTAAGTTAGTGAAAATAAAACTAAACTATAGTAAACTTTTGATAAGAAAATATTGAAACATAAACCCTGAATTTAAACTTTGAAATGTGAGATTAGTTTTGTATAATGATGTTATGCATTTTTTAATAATTTATGTATCAAGAATGATTTCAATAATGAGTATAAATCACAGTAACATTTTAAGACAGTAAATTTACTATTTGATGAAATAAAAACAGTATTGTAATGAATACAGTAATTAATACGAATTACTAATAGTAGGAAAATTAACAAAAATATACAGAGTTGTTCTTTTCATCATCTTGTAAAATCGCCTATCATATCTATCTACCTTAAATCATTCTCTGTACTAGAGTACGATGCCTAGCATGGGGAAAAATGCAGAGAACATTTTATTCAATCTTTCATAACAGTATTCAATACTATTCAGAATCTTATTTGACTTAGAAAATAAAAATAATTGAGTATGTTCTCTAACATCTTTGAAAACAAAAAAATGTAATTATAACAGATAGAAAACTGTTAACAACATAAAATTTAGGAAAGATAAGTAGAACCTGTAAGCAAAGATAGGGATGACAAACACCCAAGGAGGCATGTTCCTCCCAACCTATTCCACAAAAAGCATCCCAACTGCTTGCTTCTTGTGAACCCCCGAGCCTGATTACTGAACCACTAAGTAGATTGAATCTGTGTAGAAGAAAGGCACTCAAAAATGCCTTCAACACTTAGCATCAACCTCCTGTAATAACATGTCGTCAACACTCAACATCAAACTCCTAAAATAACATGCCTTCAACACTCAGCGTCAAACTCCTGAAATAACATGCCTTTAGCACTCAGCATCAAACTCCTGAAACTCAATAGAGTTTGGTAGACTCACAACATGATCAACAACATAGCATATCCCCTCATCAAATCTCTTGGGGGAAAACACAGCAAAACCCCAATGTAAATTTCCTCATCAAGAAAACTAATGAACCTCAGTTCATAATTTGATGGCTATTATATAGACTACCTAGGTCTTTAGTGGTCAATTTGGAATAAATGAGCCTCAAGCTCCAGTCCCATCTTTTAGGGCACTATGACCACATTTCAAGGAAGTTGTCCCATACCAATAGCTAGTTAGTTGCATCATGATGTTGCCACTTGTCAATTTCCTTCTACCCCATATTCCATTCCACCTAGTGGATCAGTAACCACTCTTTCAACAGTTCTCTTAGGTGTTTGTCTCCTATTTTATTTATTAAATAATAAAATATTGTGCAAATTACAGTCATCCTTGGACACCTATCCAATATAAAACTTTACACTAAAAGTTATCATAATGTTTTCTAATACAAAATATTTTCCAACAAAAAGGGTATGTTACAAACACCCTCACTTAAGCTTAACATCGTCCTCGATGTTGCTTATTCATCATCAATTTCCTCATGGAACAAAACTGGATATGTTGCCCGCATATTACTTTTCAGTTCCCAAGTAGCTTCATCAGGGCTAAGGTGCTTCCATTACACCTTTACCTGCCCTATGGGGCGATTCCGAAACATAATTTCCCTCCGGTCGAGAATACAATCCGATTCCACCTAAAAATCTCCTTCCGGTTCCACCCGTATGTCATTCCAATTCAGCACATGAGTAGCATCGTGCACATACTTCTTTAAAATAGAAATGTGAAAAACATTATGGATTTTGAAATTATATGGCAATGCCAATTGATATGCAACAACTCCTATCCTTGATAGGATTTCGAATGGTCCACAATACCTTGGTGCTAGTTTAGCACAACTCCCAAGCTTCAAAGAATGTTTCTTGGGTTTTACCTTTATAAAAACATCGTCTCCTACCTGAAATTCTCTTTCAGTGCATTTCAAATCAGCATAGCTTTTCTGCCGATCTTGAGCAACTTTTAAGTTACCTTGAACCTGTTTCACGGTTAGCTCCATTTCTTTCAATAAATCTGGTCCTAACATCAATCCGTCTACAGGATTATCCCAAGAAATCGGAGTACAACATTTTCTTCCATACAAAATCTCAAATGGGCTTAACTTAGCAAATGCCTGATAATTACTATTGTAGGCAAATTCTGCTAAATGTAAGAAATCTTCCCACTTAAATGGTTGATCTTTAACTTACAATCTTAACATGTTTTCTAAAATCTAATTTACTCTTTCTGTTTGACCATCAGTTTGTGGGTGGAAAAAAATGCTGAAATTTAATTTAGTATTTAATCCTTTAAACAGTGCTGTCCAAAAATTTCTGGTAAGCTTAGAGTCCTGGTCTGAAATAATTACCTTTGGAATTCCATGTAAGCGAAAAATTTGCTTCATGAAAATATCTACGATGTTAGAAGCCTTGAAAGTAGTTTTAACAGGAATGAAATGAGCAGCTTTACTAAGTTTATCAACAACAACCATGTTTGAGTCATTCTGCTTCTGATTAATAGTTAAACCTGTAATAAAATCAATGCTTATAATTTCCCATTTCCATTCTGGAATTGGTAAGGGCTGCAATAGTCCAGCTGGATGTTGGTGTTCAACTTTAATAGTCTGACATTCAAAACATCTAGCTATAAATTCAGCAACTTCATTCTTCATGTTGGGACAAAAATAATCTTTTCTTAACATAGTTATCATTTTCTGATAATCAGGATGTCCTGAATAAGGACTCTTATGAACTTCATCCAAAATTAGCAACTTAACTTCCAAAATATTAGGTACATAAATTCTATTTTTATATGTTAAGAATCCTTTTTCATTAATACTGTAATCTATTATTAAATTTTTAGATGAATTTTCAGCCACTTTATCATGTAATTTTTGGTAATTTTTGTCTTGCTTAATTCCTTCTTTGATCTGATTTTTTAGATCAGTCTTAAAAGTACTAATTGCTGCTACAAAACTCAATCTAGAATTTCTGCTCAAAGCATCAACAACCTTATTTTTTTTTTCCGTTAATGTGATGAATCTCAAAATCATACTCGCTAAAGAAATCTAACCACCTAGCTTGCCTTGCGTTAAGATTTGTTTGATCCAATAAATACTTTAAGACTTTATTATTAGTCATTAAAATGAATTTCCTTCCAATCAAGTGATGGCGCCACATTTTTAATGCATGTATAACGGCTGCCAACTCAAGATCATAAGTCGCATAATTATTTTCATGAATTTTTAATTTACTTGACTCAAAAGCAATGGCATGACCTTCCTGACTTAAGACCCCTCTAAGTCCATCGTTGCATGCATCCATGCATACGACGAAATCCTTATTGGGATTTGCAATTTTTAAGATGGGTGTAGTAGTTAATAATTCTTTTAACTTATTAAAGCTTTCTTGACACTTTTGATCCCATAAGAATTTCTTCCCTTTCTTTTGCAAAGAAGTGATGGGGTTAGCATTTCTAGAAAACCCTTCAATAAACTTTCTATAATAACCTGTTATTCCCATGAATGACCGTACATCAGTTACATCTTTGGGAACAGGCCATTCGTTAATTGTTTTTATCTTATCAGGGTCAATGAAAATTCCGTCTTTAGAAATTATATGACCTAAATACTGTATTTTATCTTTATAAAAATCACATTTACTGAACTTAGCATAAAGTTGATGTTCTCTTAGTGCTCGTAGAATTATTTTTAAATGTTTGTCATGCTCTTCTTTAGTTTTCGAGTAAACCAGAATAAATAAATACCACTACAAACTTATCCAAATATTTATGCAGAACGTTGTTCATTAAACACATGAACACTGCTGGTGCGTTGGATAGCCCAAAAGGCATAACTATGAACTTGTAGTGTCCATAACATGTTCTGAATGTAGTTTTGAATATGTCATTGTCTTTTATCCTGACTTGATGATACCCCGACCTTAAATCAATTTTAGTGAATATCTCTACTCCACGTACTTGATCAAATAGATCATCTATGCGGGGTAAGGGATATCGGTTCTTAATTTTCATTTTATTAAGCTGACGGTAATCGATGCACAAATGCATAGTACCGTCTCTCTTTTTAACAAAAATTACTGGTGCTCCGCACGAAGACACACTAGGCCTTATGTAGTTTTTATCTATTAATTCTTTCAACTGATATTTTAACTCATTTAACTCCAGAATATTCATCCTATAGGGAGCCTTCAAGTTTGGTACCGCACAAGGTACTAACTCAATGGTGAAATCAAGTTCCCTTTTTGGAGGTAATCCTGGAATTTCTTCAGGGAATACATCAGAAAAGTCCCTAAGGATGGGAATATCCTCTAGTTTTAACTTGTCTTCTTTAGATGTACACGTCATTAATAACATTAACAACAAACATTTTATAGCCTTTTCTGGAGGCTCTCTTTACTTGTAGAGCAGAAATCTGTCTTACTGAAATCTTCCTATGAATTCCTTTTACTGTTTCTGTATTGCCTTCATTATTTACACATGTAAAAGATTTGTCATAACAATTTAGTAAAACTCTATGTTGTTCAAGCCAATCCATACCGATTAATAAGTCATATGACCCTAAGGGTAAAACATTTAAATTAATTTGCATTTTTAACTGACTTATAAATACTTCACAATCCTTGACAAAATCTGTAACTTTTCTTTCAGTTCCTATTGCAAGCTGAACTAACCATGCATTATCACATTTCTCTATTGTTAACTTGCAATGGTTTACTAAAGTAGGTGAAATATAACTCATATTTGCACCTGGGTCTATCAGAATAGAAATAGACTTGTTTTGTATCATACCTTCAATTTCGACCATGGATGTTTGACGGTCAGCTTGACGGTTGTCCAGTGCTGCATTTATCATGGGCATTTCTCTTGCAATATCTCCAACTGTAGGTTCTGCTTGCATAGTGTGAATATTGTTGGCTGTCCTCTTGCGCATGGGGAATCCTCTCTCTTATGTGGTTCACCACAGTCATAGAACTTCATGCGTCCTTTCTGTTTAGCATACCTGTTGTTGCTATTATTATTATTGCTATGATTATTATTGTTAGGTACGTTTCTTACAACAGTAAAGTTCTGAGATGCATTATTCCTGTAATTATTAGGAATATTTATGTTATTAAAATTTTTCTTAAAGCCTCCATAATTATGATTAACATTCTTATTTTTATAATCAAATTGATTAGTCTTACTGCTCTTCCAGCCAGTTGTTCCTTCTCTTTTTCTGTTTTGATCAAAAAAAAAATTGGCCTTTGTCATGGCCTCTTCCAAAGTGGAAGGATTATCATACTCGATATGGTCCTTTATATTAAAAGGTAGACAGCTGAGAAACCTTTGCACTCTAGGCTTTTCCTCAACCATATAAGGAACATACCTCAGCAAGCTAAGGAACTTGCTGTACAGTTCTTTCATGTTCATTGTACCCAATTTTAAATCGTAAAACTCTTTTGACTTATCTTCAAAATATTGTTCTCACAAAAATTTCTTTTTAAACAAACTTTTAAACATATTCCAAGTTACTTCTTTTTCTTTTATACTCTTAATTCTTTTAAGATCTTGCGACCAAATATCTGTCTTCCCGGTCAAATTGTAAATGGCCATCTTGGATTTCAGTTGAGAAGAGTAGTCGTAAATATTAAAGTAGTTCTTCATTCTAGATAGCCAAGCTTCTGCTATCTCACCCTTCTCACCTTTGCCGTTAAAGGTGGGTGGCTTAATCTTTTTAAATTTCCCAGTAATCTATTCATGATGTTTATGTTTTCTCTTCTTAGAGTAGCATTCACTGTTACTGATGTCATAATTAAAGTCATTATTACTTGGATCAGATTTAGAGGATGAGTAACTATTCCTTTTATCATTTCTTGTTTTCTTATGCTTATGTTGGTGGGACATTGTTTCAGAATCAGCCTTCATTTCTGATTTTCTGGGTCTTTCATCATTATGACAATTCCCTTTTAAATTATGTTGTAACTCTTCCTATACCTTAAGGATCCATTCATTTTCTTCTTTAACATCTTTTAACTCAGATTTTAAATCCTGTACAGTGCATAAAATTTCAGAAGATTGGTTATTTAATTCAACATAAATTCCTTCAGAATTGTTATTATTAATACGTTCATCATGAGGAGATCTATCTTCTGCTGATTCTTCTAGTATTTACATACCTGCAATTTAAAGGTCAATCTGTTCTGTGCAAAAATAAAATTGAATTACAAAATTTAGTGTTAATTTTTAAACCAAATAGACTAGCAAGATCATTGAAAGAAACATAATCACAAGATAGAAACAGAATTTACCCTGGGAAACCCTCATGTGGTAGAAAACCAAGCAAAGCTTTTCCTCAATAAGATGATCAACCAAAATACAAGATGTGCTCCAAGACTTGTCCTTCTTCTCTACCTCATATGCAGACCTCCCAGACACAAGTGCGCTACTTTCTGAGTTGTGGAAGTGTGTCAAATGAGGAGCTCTCCTCCTCTACTTATACTAGTTCTCGACTGACCAAAAACCCTAATGGGGCCGACCTCTTCTGAAGAAGTCTAATAACCCCTAAAATATAAACTCAGGGCCGACCCCCACATGGTGGGTCTAATAACCCTAGTTACCACAAACCATTGGAGGAATAAACATCTTTGGATACATAATAGAATTGCCTCGGAGGGATGAAACATCTCAGGAATAATAATGTACAAATATAATATTCTTAGAAGTTACAATATTCAACACTCCCTCTTAATGTGAAGGATATTATAACAACATCTGCAGGAGCAAGGAGTCATTGACTACATCATACATGATACATCTATATATCATCTGAAGCTTTCTTCAATACATCATCATTAGTAACTCAACTAGTTACTGGAACATCAACATCATTGTCATCACGCGATCATCAGCATTGTCATCACACGATCATCATCATCATATGATCATCAGCATTGTCATCAGTATCGTCATCACACGATCATTGGCATTGTCATCAGTATCGTCATCACACGGTCATCAGCACTCGATCTACAATATCTCGATCATCTCGATCTACAGCATCTGGATCATCTTGATCTATAGCATCTGGATCATCTCGATCTACAGCATCTGGATCATCTCGATCTACAGCATCTAGATCATCTCGATCTATAGCATCTGCAATACAAACGATCATATTAGAGGATGATCAATCCCGCTCTCTTTAGGACATAGGTCCATGGATGATACAATCTAGATCAAGTTCCAGGATGATTAGTCCTTATCACTTTAATACAAGTCTCATGTCTAGGGACGATGCAATCCCATCACGTACATTTTGAACCCAGTTCATGGACGATGCAGTCCTCTTACGTACCTTTAAGACAAGTCTCATGTCTAGGGACGATGCAATCCCATCACGTACATTTTGAACCCAATTCATGGACGATGTAGTCCTCTCACGTACCTTTAAGACAAGTCTCATGTCTAGGGACGATGCAATCCCATCACGTACATTTTGAACCCAGTTCATGGATGATGCAGTCCTCTCACGTACCTTTAAGACAAGTCTCATGTCTAGGTACGATGCCATCCCATCACGTACATTTTGAACCCATTTCATGGACGATGCAGTCCTCACGTACATTTTGAACCCAGTTCATGGATGATGCTGTCCTCACGTACATTTTGAACCCAGTTCATGGACGATGAAGTCCTCACATACATTTTGAACCCAGTTCATGGACGATGCAGTCCTCATGTACATTTTGAACCGAGGTACAAGGACGATGTAGTCCTATCTTCAATTCTCGGAGACATTAGTCTACGGCTCAATTCTAGGACCGAAGTCCACGGAAGATGCAATCCCCTACCTATTCATTCAAGGCTTCATTCTCGGAGACATCATGTCTACGGCTCTCTTTAGGACTGAAGTCCAGAGATGATCCAATCCTCACATGTCCACCAAGGACTTCATTCTCGAAGACATACATCTACGGCTCTCTTTAGAACATGTGTTCAAGGATGATGCAATCCCTCTTCTTTCTCGTAGACATCTGTCTACGGCTCACTTTAGAACATGTGTTCAAGGATGATGCAATCCCTCTTCTTTCTCGTAGACATCTATCTACGGCTCACCTTAAAACATGTGTTCAAGGATGATGCAATCCCTCTTCTTTCTCGGAGACATCTGTCTACGGCTCACTTTAGAACATGTGTTCAAGGATGATGTAATCCTCATATGTCCTCATCAATACAGGTACATGTATCCTCATCCATACAAGTACTTTAATCAATACATGTACATACAAGTATTCTCATCAATACATCAATACATGTAATAATACAAGTACTCTCATCAATACATCAGTATGTAATAGTACAAGTATTCATCAAAAACATGTATCCTCACCAATACATGTATCATCAAAAGCATGTATTCTCACCAATGCATATATCATCAAAAGCATGTATTGTCACCAATGCACATATCATCAAAAGCATTTATTCTCACCAATGCACATATCATCAAAAGCATGTATTCTCACCAATGCATATATCATCAAAAGCATGTATTGTCACCAATGCATATATCATCAAAAGCATGTATTGTCACCAATGCACATATCATCAAAAGCATGTATTCTCACCAATACATATATCATCAAAAGCATGTATTCTCACTAATACATATATCATCAAAAGTAAAAAAAAGCAAGTAAAATAAGTATTCTAAGTATAAGAGTCCTAAATCTAAATAATCTAAGTATCCAAGTGTAGTAAACAGGTATCCACATCATCGACCTTGCTGTTGATGAGACAATCTCATCATTAGTGACTATACTACTCCCCCTTTCGAGGAGGGTCCTTTTGAACTACACCAAGCTTGTCTCGGAAGTATTCAAATTTCCCTCGAGACAGAGGTTTGGTCAAAATATCAGCAATTTGATCCTCAGTGCTCACATACTCGAGCTTGATAGCTCCTCTCTGCACCATATCTCGTATATAAAAGTATCAGATCTCTATGTGTTTTGAATTATTGTGGAATACAGGATTTTCTGTCATCTTAATACAGCTTTGATTGTCACACATGATCACAGTGGGATCCATTTCTAAGTCAAACACTCCAGATAATAGTTTTCGAAGCCACACTGCTTCACAACTGACAGAGTAGGCAGCTATATATTCTGCTTCAACAGTACTGAGAGCCACACTAGATTGTTTCTTACTGAACCATGAGATCATGGCAGATCCAAGACCATAACATCCACCTGATGTACTCTTTCTGTCTGAGACACTTCCTGCCCAATCGGAATCTGAGTAACCATGTAATCTAAGTTCATGATCTCCAAGATAATATAGACCAAAATCTAATGTACCCTTTAGGTACCTCATTACATGCTTTGCAGCTATTAAGTGAACCTTTCTAGGTTCTACTAGATACCGACTCAGGGTGTTTACAGCAAAGCATATATCTGGCCTAGTATTTGTTAAATACATCAATGACCCAATGATTTGTCTATATAGAGTTAAGTCCACTAATTCTGATGAGTCATTAACTAGTAACTTCAAGTTGGAGTCCATGGGAATGGCCATGGCTTTACACTCCAACATATCAAATCTTTTTTAGAATATCCACAGCATACTTACCTTGATTTAGAAAGATTCCTTTTGGTTCTTGCCATACTTCTAGACCTAAGAAATAGTGCATTAATCCAATATCTTTCATCTCAAATTCTGAAGAAAGCTTCTTCTTGCATTCAGTAATTTGTTTCTCATTTCATGTTAGAAATAGATCATCTACATATAACAACAGTATAACTGGTTCATCATCCATCACTTTGAGATAAAGATTAGGGTCAGCTTTACTCTTGGTAAAGCCCATGCTTGTTAAGAAATTGTCAATCCTTCGGTACCAAGCTTTGGGAGCTTGCTTCAATCCATATACTGCCTTTTCCAGTTTGCATACATGAGTTCTCCCGTCTTTAACTTCAAACCATTGTGGTTGCTCTATGTGCAATTCTTCTTCAATTAAACCATTCAGAAAAGCTGTCTTAACATCCATTTGGTGTAATTTCCACTTCATCATAGATGCAAGTTCCATGAAGTTCTAATTGAAGTATACCTAGCAATTGGTGCAAATGTTTCTTCGTAGTCAATTCCCTCTTTCTGAGAGAATCCTCTGGCTACAAATCTTTCCTTGTATTTTCAATGCTACCATCTACAGCATGTTTTGTCTTGAAAATCCATTTGGAAGAAACCACACTTTTATCTTTTGGTTTGGGAACTATATCCCAAACATCATTTTTCATTATTGACTTATATTCTTCTGTCATTACTTCTACCCATTCTTTCTTCTGAGTTGCCTCTTCATAGCTAGTAGGTTGTTGATCCACAAGATCACATATCAAGACCACATAGTTCGATACTAGCTTTGGTTTCTTTCTTTCTCTAGTGGAGCCTTCAGGAGCTCCATATATTTCAGCTCCTTGAATAATGTCTCTAGCCCATGCTAGCCTTCTCTTCCTATATAAGTTTGTAATAGGGGGTTCTTGTGGTTCCAACATGTCATGATCCTCTGGTGAATCATCTTCAAGGATGGGCACAACTTCTGTGATTCTAGGAAGTGTATCTTCTTCATAGATTTCTTTAAGTTGGCACTTCCTAGATTTCTTGAGAGCTGCTTCTTCATCAAATGTTACATCCCTACTTATTTCCATATGATGAAAACCTGGTACGTAAATTCTGAAGGCTTTGTATGATTCGCAATATCCAACAAATATTCCCTTCTTACCAGAAGGATCCAACTTGGATCTGTTTTCTTTTGGAATGTGAATGTACACAGGACACCCAAATATTTTGAGATGACTTACCTCAGGCTTCTTTCCTGTGAACACTTCTTCTGGAGTTTTGAATTCAAGAGCACTATGGGATAGTCTATTTTGCAAATAGACTGCTATCCTAGCTGCTTCAGCCCATAGATACATGGGTAGATCTTGGTCATGTATCATAGTCTTTACAGCTTCCATGATGGTTCTATTGTTTCTTTCAGAAACCCCATTTTTTGGGGGATTGTAGGGAGTGGTTAGTTCCCTCTTGATTCGAGATTCTTTACAAAAGTCTTCAAAGTCCTTTGAAGTATATTCTCCGCCATTATCTATTATGAGAATCTTGATTATCTTTTCTGAGAGATTTTCTATTATGACCTTGAACTCTTTGAATTTTCCAAAGACTTCATTTTTACCTTTTAGAAAGTATATCCAAGTCTTCCTTGAATAGTCATCAATGAATGAGAGATAGTATTCAAACCCACTTAGTGAAGTGGTGGGCATTGGACCAAATACATCTGAGTGTATTAGCTCCAAAATGTTCTTAGTCTTTGTTTCACTCTTAGGAAAAGGGTTCTTGACATTCTTCCCTTTTTCACATCCTTTACATGAGCCATTATGATCAACCTTCAAATATTGTAATCCTATGACCACTTTGCTTACATAGGGTAGGGATTTGTAGTTAATGTGAGCTAATCTTCTATGCCAGAGCTCACTGGGGCCAGAGGTTTCATGAGAAAGGGCAACTTCTGGATGTCCCTTGAGCTTATAGAGACCTCCTTCCTCTTCACCAATGACAACTGCATCTTCAATTGATTTTCCTTAGGGCCACATAAGTACTTGTCCATCCATTAAAGCAACTCTAAAACCTTTCTTATCTAGTGCTGAGATAGAGAGTAGGTTCTTCTTCAAACCTGGTACATATACAATTTCTTTCATATTCAAGGGTGTTCCAGAATCAAGCTTGTAGCTTGCTTCACCAATTCCCTTGATGGGATATTGATAATCATCTCCTAGAGATACCTTTTGAGGTGAAGACTTTTCTTCAAGTCTTGAGAGTTTTCTTTTGACCTGTCATGTGCTTTGAAGCACCACTGTCAATGAGCCATGTATCTTCTCCAGGAGACACAGATCCAGTGAGTGCAAAAAATAAGACATATTCTTTTGGATCTTCTTTCTTTACTTTAGATCTTTTCCTTCGAGGCTTTTCCTCTTCTTCTTCTTCTTCTTCTTCTTCTACTTATTCCTCACTATCATCTTCTGCCATATGTGCATGATGTCTTTTGTGAGCAAACTTCTTCTTCTTCTTTCTTGGTAAAGTACAGTCTCTGGCATAGTGTCCTAGTTTAAGACAATTATAACATTGGACTGTGGAGAGGTCTCTTTCTGAGTTTTTTCCTCCTTTCCTTTTGAATCTATGAGAGGGTTGAGACTTCTTGTGGTTCACTTTCTTGAAGTGACCCTTTCTTCCTCTTTTGGTGTGTGTGGCCAAGGCTTGGTCATCCTCCTTGAGAAGGGCTTCTCTGTTGGAAACCCTAGCCTCTTCTTGAACACAATCCTCCCATACTACATCAAACTTCATACTTTCTTTTCTGGCACACATAGTTTGTATAAATGACTCCCAAGGTCTAGTGAGACCATTTAGAGCAGTCATCACAAGTTCATCTTCATCAAGAGTATCACCAATGGCATCTAGTTGCTCCTTGATTTGGGAGACCCTTGAGAAGTAGTCTTCAATGGATTCTCCTTTGTGCATCTTGGTACACTTAAACTGAGTTCTTAGGTTCATCTTCCTATTGATGTTCTTCCCCTCATACATTCTTCCTAGGGCATCATACATTTCCTTTGGAGTCTTCTTGGAAGCCACTTGGGGAATCAAGTGGTCTTTAATAGAATCAGCTATGATTCTCTTTGCCCTAATCAAATCATTCCTGTGCTTCTCTTTGGCTTCATCTCCTTTAGGTTCTGTAATGCCCCCCTTGGTACTTTAACTGATTAGACTAATGAGGGTACTAGTTTTGAAATGAACCGACTAAGTAAAACACGAACCATTTGAATTTACTTTGAAAATGCTTGAACGACATTTATAGAAACTATTACTTTACTTATTAAATGAATGCTCAACTGATTGAGATAGAATGACTATGTAATGCCCCTAAAATGACTATGGACTTTAAGAGCACCTGTCGAGTGACCCGGCGGAACAGACTTCAATAAAGTGGCCCTTCGAGTTAGGATGTGTCTTAATAAGGGAGAATCACCTGATGATGTGCATGACTATAGTTGATAAATGAATTATTGAATTGAATTATATGTGTGGAATGGGATAATTGATTGATCAGTTCTTGCTTAAATGCTTAGCCTTGATTGGTCAAGTCAAAGTATTGTAGGATAGCTACAGTCCTAGCTTTGTGACTTGGGAGGACGCAACTGAGATGCATCATAGCTTTCCGCATTTATTCTGAACTTCGGGACGAAGTTCTAAATAAGTAGGGGTGTATGTAGTGCCCCTAGACTACTGTAGACATTGAGGGCACTTGCTTAGTGACCCGACTATTTGAAACATTAATAAATAAATACTTTGATTTTATTTTGAGTATATTTATGATTATGATTGATTGTAAATCAATAAAATAATGATATATGTTTGTGAGAAATGTGTATAGCGACAGGTGAAACAGTTCACCGAAGGACACACAAAGGAATATGAAGGGTCGTAGAGTACGGGTAAATCACACACAGGGGGAGCGACGACGATGTCGACTTCCGACAAGAATACCACGCATGAGCAGATAAGCACTGATCCGCTTGCTCAAGAGGAATGCGTGAGGGCGTACGAGGTAGGCCACGACGGAGCTGGTCACGTATGAGTTGGGGGGTGCGCAGTGAGAACGGACTCACTCCTCAGCGCCATTAGTCCCTAGATAGCATGTAGACGGAGGATGGATGGTAACGATTCCTAAAATCCCTACAAGAGTTCCCGCAAGTTAAAACAGAAAGATGGTGGCAGAAGGGCCCGACGATGCGGTACCCTGTCGAGAACGGAAAGAATGGATGCAAGGACCCAACGATGCGGTACCATGCCAAGGAATGGAAACCATGGATGACTGGACCCGACGGAGTGGTGCCATGTCAGGGAATTAAAATTAAGTAACTAGGAGCCCAACGGCGCGGCACCGTGATCCTAGTGAGTTTGATTGTTAAATTTAATTTCATAAAAACTTATAAGATTAACTCTAGATTAATGCATAAAAATATTTTAGGCATTTGCACATGAATAGTTATTTTTGTTGAGCATTTAAAATAATAGAAATCATTATTTAGGAGCAAAATAGAATACTAAGATTAGACACCTAGTCAACTAAAAGCTAGGAGTTAACTAAAGTATCTGGGGGGCAGACTTGAGGAAACCTAGGGATTTAGGTGCATCTCCTAGAAAAGCTGATAGGCATTTGCACATGAATAGTTATTTTTGTTGAGCATTTAAAATAATAGAAATCATTATTTAGGAGCAAAATAGAATCCTAAGATTAGACACCTAGTCAACTAAAAGCTAGGAGTTAACTAAAGTATCTGGGGGATAGACTTGAGGAAACCTAGGGATTTAGGTGCATCTCCTAGAAAAGCTGACACTTGGATGGGTGAATGTTTTCTTTAGAATTTAAAAATAATTATATAATTGTGCATGAAGCAACATGTGTCGCAGGAGGTTTTCCTTTATAAAGAAGACATTGGGAAGGGGAAAGGGGCCCATAATTTGGATGATTGTCATAATTTTTGAGTGCCTCAAAGACTTGCTGCTATTTAAAGGGTTTGGCTAAGAAATCCTGGGTGGAGGGGAATCCCAAGCTAGATTTCTGAAAAACGTGTGTGAGCTCTATGACCCGAAGCTCGGGGGAGGCCATGCGACTGAAAGCATGAGCCTATGGTTGGGTGGCAGAGCTAACCGTTGCTTTTCCTATGGTTATACGAGTGTTTTCTGGAGGGATCCTATGAAATATGCGGACAACAATGGGCTAGATGGATCGGATTGACAACGACTACTCCTCCGATAGCGGGATCGACCGACGAATGACAGGTATGAGGTTCCACTTGTATCTTCTTAAGCAAAATTTGTTTACTGTAATTCAGTTTTCTAACATTGATATGTTCTAACCTGTGTCATATTATGTTGATGAGTTTCATATTAGTTTTAGGGACGACCCCACAAATGGGGGTCCCTACAGGTTCTGCAACTTCATCCTTGATATACTGAGCAAGATAATTCTCTTCAAGAATGAGACCAATTCTGTATTTCCATGCCCGAAAAATTCTCTATACCTTCTAGCTTGTCTTCAAGCTTAGTGCTTGGAGCCATCTTCTCTTGGGGGAGTCCAAGAGATAAGAGATAGAATAGTACTTAACTGGAAACTTTAACTTTTTACTTTTCTGGGTCTGCAACAGAATTTATGGTTTATCACACTTTTGGTAAAACTAGGGTTTGACTTTCCCAGAGTTCTACCAAACCAAAAACCTCGATCCAAAGCTCAAAAGATAGATCTTTATAAGGGCTATTCATCCATGCAATCAGAATCCAAAAATACTAACTTTTGCAAAAACCCTAATTTTGGGAGAGAGAGAGAAGTATAATTTCACCTTGTGAAAGATGTTCTATTCAGGCTAGCTCTGATACTATGTTAAGTTTCAAACCAAATAGACTAGCAAGATCACTGAAAGAAACATAATCACAAGATAGACACAGAATTTACCCTGGGAAACCCTCATGGGGTAGAAAACCCGGCAAAGCTTTTCCTAAATAAGATGATCAACCAAAATACAAGATGTGCTCCAAGACTTGTCCTTCTTCTCTACCTTATATGCAGACCTCCCAGACACAAGTGCACTACTTTCTGTGTTTTGGAAGTGTGTCAAATGAGGATCTCTCCTCCTCTACTTATACTAGATCCCAACTAACCAAAAACCCTAATGGGGTCGACCTCTCCTAGAGAAGTCTAATAACCCCTAAAATGTAAACTCAGGGCCAACCCCCACATGGTGGGTCTAATAACCCTAGTTACCACAAACCATCGGAGGAATAAACATCTCTGGATACATAATAGAATTGCCTCGGAGGGATGAAACATCTCCGGAATAATAATGTAAAAATATAATATTCTTAGAAGTTACGATATTCAACAGTTAGTAACATAAACTTTTTGATTTTTTTTCTGTTTGCGCGCATGAGCCTAAATCATGCCTAGAGTTTGAACTTGTGCTCTAATACCACTTGTAACATCCCAAAAATCGCAAAAATAAAAACAAATTTGATGTAGCAAAAATAAAAAAGAAATGCTAACTGCTGAATGAATATTATTTAACCATTTAGATAAAGGCATCTTCATATAATTATCATTGTTATTCTTAAACATAAAAAGACAATAAATTATTAATGAAATGCAATAAAACAATGTTCATTTCTTCATGTGTAATGGTTTTAGTAATAATACTGACGATCTATTTGCATATTTCTGAAGGGGTTCCTAAAGGGTGCCCTTGGGCTTACTTAGCTTGATATCTAAAGCATTGGCCTTTTTCTTTCGCAGATTTGCAGGTAAGATAACTAAATAATTCAAGTATTTCAAGAGGTGTTTTACGTTTTCAGCTAGCCATCTCTGTTTTAAGATAGGTGTGTGTACTTTCGTGCATGAAGGTATTGATGGTATGAAGTTCTAGTTTTTCCTTATCAACTTGTACCATTTTTATCCCAAAACTTGTAAGTGTAGCTAGCGATATTTTACTCTATACCTCTGTTATAATTATTGGTAGCGATATTGAAATTCCAAATTATATGAACAGTCTGAATAATGCGACAAGGTTGAACAAGATGTACTTTGGTGAAAGGTCTTTAGATCTTGATAATCGCAAGCATAAGATGATAACTATTGTTAAGACACGTTTGAACAATGAATGACCTTGGTGAATAATGCCACAATAGATTATAGTGGGATTTCTTAGAATTAAAATCCTGCATTGCTTAAGTTCGAAACGCAAATGTATAAAATGTTCGCATTATTACGATACTATGATGCATAATAAAAATTGGCCTTCAAAACCTATGTGACGTATCGCATGTATCCTAATTTCTATATATTCTTGTTATAATGTTATGTTATGCCACTGTAATCGACAAGGTGTTGCTTTGTTGTGCAGATGCGACATATATCCATTCGTTGTCAAACCCTAATTTTCTATATGAATTAATGGTTAGGGTTATAATGCATGAGCCTTATGTGAAATGATCTTAGCATTGATGTCATATTACATGACTATTATATGATTGAAACTAAATGTTAAAATTATAATGCCTAGACCTATGCGAACTAAGGCTTGGTATTGGCATTCTATTAAGTGCTTGTTATATGAATATAACATATCATTTGAATTGCAATACACATATGCTATGCGAATTAAACTTTGCATTGGAAACACATATAAATAATCCTGGATATTATGCGAATTCATAATACTGGTTGGAACCTATAGAACATGGTTATAATACTCGGATATAATCCCGAGATCATGTTGTTGACAAGAGCTTAATGCCATTACAGGTGTGGTCTAGCAAGTGATACGTAGGATCAAGCAGTTAATGCAAACCCTGTGTCTTGATAGTGGATTGCCTCGTTGGCTCTTACCTGTAACTGGCGCGACGTGATGAAGTTGTAGAAAATTTGGGAACTCTGTCAATCTCTAAGCTCCACCTTGGTGATATGGCACTCCAACTGGGTTTCTATTTAATGGAGTTATCAATGGGTAGGTGATCGTAACTCTGTTTTGGTAATGGCGTGGCTTGGCTGGCCAAATCTCACCCATTGATCTATTCTGTCTCAATCGTGGAGATCTAAACCCTAAAGCAACTTGCTATACCATTGTTGTTTTCCTTTTGCATTCATTTTAGAGTTTTGGTTTTTGGAAAGAGGCCAACAGGCCGCTAAATGGTAGGGTTCGAACCTGGGTAGTTTCTTGGTGGCTCTGCAACCTCCAACTCTCGAAAGATAATGGTGAGAACTTGCTGTATATGTTATTGTGGTTCGAATCGTGAATGGTGTTGAAGCCCTATGGCTTTCGTTATGAAACAAGAAAGAGTTTTTCCAGGGTTTTTGTTTGGCATCACAGATAATGTGACTGTGATACTACGTTTGTCACGTAGGATGGATGAATTGGAACTGGAAACATTCCATCTGCCTGTTCTTCTGAAGGTAAGTTCGGCTTTGTAACCCTGTTGGTTAACAATATAGTTTTGATTTATATTGTATTCATTTTGGAACTTGTTATAACTTCATGGTAGTTTGTGTGGCAGGTACTGCCTTCATCCTGGAGTTTACAGTGCTGGGGTTTGTTGGCAAATGGATGGCTCGCTTAACTTTGGTAAGTCCCAGTGGCATAACCCTCCGTAGGTTCTCCTGGTAGATTTTGGCCATCGTTGAAGTTGTAACAACTTGTGGTTTCTGGAAATCGTGGTCCAAAATAGTATTGTTTTGTTTTTATTCTATACGCATGTAATATAGATTCCTTTCGGCTTACAGGGTCGATGTAACAATGTTTTAGGTTAACGTAAGAGTAGTTTGGATTTTTGTGTTGAGCTGGACACTGTAACTTCTGTCGACAAGGATTCCATTTTTTAGTCGAGTTTTCAATGAGAATAACATTATTGAGTTGAGTTTGCAATAGTTATTTTGTTTCATCTTTTTGGGGCTTGACCCGTGAACATAAATTATGACTTGGGTGAATGAACTGTTGTGATGAACTCATTTTTTGCAGGTCTCTGCGTTTAACTTTGATGTAATACGAAGTGTGGTTAGTAAACTGGGTTTTAATACTTCTACTGCTATTGTTTCTTTTATGAACTATGAAACTTTAAAATGTAAAACGATGAAATGGGAACTTTGTGATGTATGTGAAATAAATACTGAAATATTTTTCTGATCTCGATTTTGTCATATTTAGTTTTAAGGGAAAGGTGAAAACAACCTGCAATGAAACAATATTTAAATAATTGTAAAATGTTTTGATGAAATGTGAAACAGTTGACAATTGGGACAATTCTCGAATAGTGTAAAATGTTTGATTGAAAGGGTATTACCCTTGGTTAAATGACCAGAACGATGATTGTGATTTGATTTTGATACTAGAATGAAGAAATGAAATGCTAATTCTATGTTACGAGGGTTTGTCAAAGAACTACTAGGGTTTAGGGTTTCTATACTGTATGTTGGAAAAATTTACAGAACTAAAATCAACTTTATTTGTTTGTCTATCCTGTATGTTCAGTAAACGATTAAGTTAGTGAAAATAACACTAAATAAACTATAGTAAACTTTTGATAAGAAAATATGGAAACATAAACCCTGAATTTAAACCTTGAAATATCAGATTAGTTCTGTACAATGATGTTATGCAATTTTGTAATAAATTATGTATGAGGAATGATTTCAATAATGAGTATAAATCAGAGTAACTTTTTAAGACAGTAAATTTACTATTTTATGAAATAAAAACAATACTGTAATGAATACAGTAATTAATACTAATTACTAACAATAGGAAAATTAACAAAAATATACAAAGTTGTTCTTTTCATTATCTTGGCAAATCGCCTATAATATCTATCTACCTTAAATCATTTCCTATACTAGAGTACGATGCTGATCCATTAGCATGGGAAAAAATGCAGAGAACATTTTATTCAATCTTTGATGACTATATTCAGTACTATTCAGAATCTTATTTGACTTAGAAAATAAAAATAATTGAGTCTGTTCGCTAACATCTTTGAAAACAAAAAAATGTAATTATAACAGATAGAAAACTATTAACAGCATAAAATTTAAGAAAGATAAGTAGAACCTATAAGTGACGATAGGGCCGACAAAGACCCAAGGAGGCTTGTTCCTCCCAACATATTCCAGAAGAAGCATCTCAACTGCTGGATTCTTGTGAACCCTCGAGCCTGATTACTGAACCACTAAGTAGATGGAATATATGTAGAACCAAGGCACTCAAAAATGCCTTTAGCACTCACCATCAACCTCCTGTAATAACATGCCTTCACCACTTAGCATCAAACTCATGAAATAACATCCCTTCAACACTCAGCATCAAACTCCTGAAACAACATGCCTTCAGCAATCAGCATCAAACTCCTAAAACTCAATAGATTTTGGTAGACTCACAAGATGATCAACAACATAGCATATCCCCTCATCAAATCTCTTGGGTGCAAACACAGCAAAACCCTAAGGTAAATTTCCTCGTCAGGAAAAACGATGAACCTCAGTTCATAATTTGATGGCTATTATAGAGACTGCCTAGGAATTTACTGGTCAGTTTGGAATAAATGAGCTTCAAGCTCCAGTCCCATCTTTCAGGGCACTATGACCACATTTCAAGGGAGTTGTCCCATACCAACAACTAGTTATTTGCATCACGATGCTGCCACTTGTCCATTACCTTCTACCCCTGATTTCATTCCACCTAGTGGATCAGTAACCACTCTTTCAACAGTCCTCTTAGGTGTTTGTCTCCTATTTTATTTATTAAATAATAAAATATTGTGCAAATTACAGTCATCCTTGGACACCTCTCCAACATAAAAATTTACAATAAAAGTTATCATAATGTTTTCTAACACAAAATATTTTCCAGCAAAAAGGGTATGTTACAAAAACACTTTATGAAGCCATGAGAAAAGCTAAGATAGCTTACGATCAAGCTAAGTATAGGAAAAATAACCCAAAAACATTTAAGAAGAGAGAGGGACAAGATTAATTCAAACCCTTTAACAAGTATATAAACTTTCCAAAAAATAATTTTAACAGAAGTCAACCAGCCAAACCTGAATTTAAAGACAACACTGGGTATAAGAAAAATGAAGAAATAAGAAGAGAACGATTAAAATGTTGGGGATGTGGAGAAATCCATTTCTACAGGGACTGCCCACATAAAACGGACAACAGAAGCATTCATGCAGTGAGAGAAGCTACCACAGTGGGAGAAGTTGCGAGGAATATTCCGAAGATAAGCTCAACCTTGGATAATCGTCAAGCAGAGTTTCAAACCTCCATGATAGAGGTAGCATGTAAAATCTCTGAAAGATCTGTTTCAATTTTAATTGATTCTGGTTCAACGTTAAGTTACATATCTCCTAGTTTGGTAGATTCTTGTAAATTGAAGAAACATGAATTTCAAAAATCCTGGTTTGTAGTGCTTTGATTTAGGTAGAGCACTAGGACAACTTCCAAAGTCAAATTCCAGGGCTAATTTTTGTGTTTAAGCTTCATTTCTATGTTAACTTCATATGACAAGTTTTAATAAAACTATATTGTTTCAATCAGGTTTCTAGGTCCATGGTTCTTTCTACTTTTACTTAGTTTCTACAACATACTAGTGAATAATCCAAAATATAAATTTGTAAAGTTATTTTCCTATCAAAAACTTTACATATCCTCATATGAGCTAGTCAATCTAACCATTTAAAGTATGCATAGAATTATGATGTAAATGATTAACCAATAGTAGAATACTTGGATCCGATAGGTTGTAGATTGTCCCCTTGCTCCTGCAGCCTTTCCCTTCCAAGCCTTTGCTCCTGTAGCCTTCCCGATCCAAGCCTTTGATACAAAAAAATGGATGAACCACCCTGCCGACCAACTCTTATCGTTCTGGCCCTAGGAAACCGATGGGTTTCCTAGTCCCCGAGCCCACAAACCAATAATCCTGAAAGCAGCCTTCCTTAGTACCTTTCCATCGTCATTTTTCTCTGAGTTAATCCCCTCCTCCATATTTTCCATAATTTGATTTTTCCACCTCCTCCAGGCTTCGAGATGAGTTTCCCACCTCCTCAAATCTTCCTCTTTCATAACAATGCTAATTCTAATTCTCCAAAAGAAAAAAACCAACCCCCTCATTCCTTGTGAGACCTCTTCTAAATACCATTTCATCCTCATTCCTTCGTTCCTACTCCATCGCCTTCCACTCATTAATTCCATTACATTTTACAAGATAAGATATTAATAAAATATGTTTATTAATTTCCCCATGTCACTCAGGTAATCACTTGGTTGAATGTCCCTTATGTATGAAATCATGACTTATCTATTTTAAATCCCGATACAAGTTTTGATAATATAAAATTCATTTAATTGTTGTTCTTTAAATGTTTTTAAAGTATTGAGATAGTAAGATATGCTCAATTTAAATAAGGAGGAGGATATGTCTTAACTTTTAAATTACAATAATCATAACCTGTACACATAATATTATTTAGTTATACACTCCCCAAATATTTAACATGCAATCATGATAATATGATTCCATCCTACACACAAAGCAATGTACATAATTTAGTAACCGACAAAACATATAATAACATATAATGGACTTTATGGTTTGTTTAATAGTAATAATATTAATATTAATAATAATTATTTTATAACATGATGAACTTTAAATATTATAAACATGACATTAATTACTGCTAACCAATATAATTTCACCATTCAAAGAGGAGGACAATTATGCTAGACCAAACAACGCTAATTGTGTAAGCTAAACAACAACTATGTTAAATACAACGCTATCCCCAATGAAACATAAATGATGTTAAGCATAAAAACTATTTCCTACGATTAGTTACTATTGCATGTAATTAACAACTAACTAACTCATCCATTTATGCATATTTACATGATTAACAATCATCATTCAAACTTCACTAATTCACGACTTACTCATATCTAGAATGCAATCACAACCAATAGTTATCACATTAATACTAGTCTACATGTACAAGGTGTGCATGCATGGCCAACGGATGCATATATTGTACTCATACTATAAGAAAATATCATTTCTCCTATGCATATTTATTAACTAATAAAATAATGATTCGTATCAGAAAAATCACACATACAAACAATAACAAATGCTTAACCCATTCAACATACTTACATCATAATCATTCTAGCATCATTAGTCATTAATAATTAACCAATTAAGTTGTATCATTTATGTTTTCCAGATTCACCATAATCAATCAATCAATTATTTTTAAGGAAGAGACACTTACTACCACTAAATTAGGATCAAGGGATACGCAACCCTAAACAGTACTAACTAACATATCCTCCCACACTAACCTATGTCTGCATCCTCCCTATCCTTCCTCTACTAGTACAAAAGTGGATGTCAGCTATACTGACCTGGCCACGTAGAACCTGAGAGCGGTAGCGTCGGCTAACTAGTGAACCTAAACTCTCTTAGCAGGAATCCGACTGTCGTCATCACAACAACTTGGGGAGCATGTCTCAGCATGGCCCTGCCACAACATCGGGTATTATAGAAACATAGGGTGGGCAATACATCCATCCCTCTCAACATACTGGGTCAACGCCCTTATCAACTCATACTCGGTTTCTCTTGAGATTATTGGTTTGTGTCATCGTATCATCAACTTTGGTAAACAAGGCTCTCTGCAAAATAGGTACTATACCATACTTCATATCAAATATCCAGCTATTACATAGCCCCGGTGTCCTATGGATTAGTACTTTGCAACCATAGATTTATAACAATATTTCCATTCGGTCATCATCTGATCCATATTATCAACATCATTTATTTCTTCACATAAAATCATTAAATCGATCACAGCATTTGTACCACATCATATATATCACATTTCATCAAGGACGATTGTTAAACATACACTGTCATTATGAAATAAAAGAATCTAATGATAATTACAACATAGTAACCACATAAACCTAATAACATCATGAGGATGGTAACATCAAAACATCATAATCGTAGTATCAACATGCGCATAGTAACATCCTAAACATAGTAGCCACATATCATCAGGTCTAACATGCCGAAAATATAGTTCACTTTGTCTAGCTGAGTCCAACAAATAATAAACAAATAAACTGAGAGGTGTCTAACTGATAAACAGGCCTAGTCAAAATATGGGGCATTACATACACCCACGCTTTAGGAAACTTCATCCCGAAGTTATAGTCATAATAATCCAGGGAAAAATCATGACGCCTAATCTCTTCATTCTTGCAAGTAGCAGGTGTTGGCCATACTTTTCCTACTTAGCTTTGACTTGACCAAATATGCCAATATTATCTTATGGTTCTACTTCTTTAATCCCCTGATATGTATTCTAATAATTAAAGAAACATTTAGATTAATATTTATGTAGAATCTCAATATTATATTTAGAATTATTAAAGGTTATAATCAGGTGCTACGCACCTTAGCATCACACTATTAACCTATAACCATGTCCTTAAGTTACCTCATCCAGATTAGTTTATTCATCACACAACCAAGTCCTCATCATAAATGTATATTGATCTAACTTAGCATAGACTAATCGATGTTTAAAATGGAGACCTGAGAGTTCATAATATTTAATTATTCAACAAGCAACTACAAGGATATTTAAGGTTTGCATACCTCTCCTAGGAGATGAAGATCCTTGTTATTTCATCCTAAGGTCAAACATTATTATTACCTTAGTGTTAATAAGAAATCTGCATCCTTGATAACAATAAGTATTGTAACAAATATTAAATTAGGAGAATGATCATTTATTAGAATGTTTTTAGTAACTATATCTTATCAAAATGCTTAAGTTCACTGATAGTATCTGTTAGGGGTTTAAACATCATAACTTTATTCATTGAGGTGCACATTGATTCCTATTCTGCCTCCATTATTATCCCATTTACTTGTATTATTATTTCACTTAACCTTGTTGAGGTTTCGGCACACGTTCATTTAGGGTAACTTCATTAGTGCCTCAATAATTTACCTACTTTTATATTTTATTGCTTGTTCATTGTGTAATTATTAAATCCTAGTTGTTTCTCAATAATATTTTCCCCCAGAATGACAATTTAACCTAAGCAAGACTAGCGACATATAACCCCTACCCTTTTCTCGAACATACCTAGTTCCTTCAATCTCTTTCCACTTACTATATTGAAACACGATTAATTGCACACAATGTGGCAGAATACATCATACTGATTAATTAGTACTATGAAGCATCAATATCCAACACTTGTGCACATATATTTATTTACCAATTTGACGCCTAGATTCGACTATGTTAGCTCAAACTATGGTGTTTGTCAATACAACTAGACTTTTAACGTCTTCTCATAAATGAAGTTGTTTTAAGGGGTAATGTAACTTATTTATTATACGTAAGTTATGGGTTTATAGCATAGCCTTTCCTCACCGTATTGCATCATTGCAACAACCAAACATAGACAATGATTATAATACCATAAAATATATGTTTTCATACAAACCACAATGAGGTAAAAACCTAACCTATTCTGAATGCCAACTATGGAAGGATCAACACTATGCCATTACTGGAAGAATCGTGGTGATGTCGATGACAGTGGCAGACGTGGAGGTGAAGGTGGTCGACCTCGACCTTGACCTCGATGTGTTATTACAATGATTGATTGTGTGTCCTTGATCAAAACATCAAATCATTAATTCCTCTATCGTTTATTTTATTTTATTTTAGAAATTCTTATATTTATACTTATGTGCAAGGAACAATTTGTTAGGATCAGTGTGTTGAAATCTGAGGTCATTTTCATTAACTGATTTTGTCATGTAGTGAAATTACTGTCTTAGCATTCAGCTTGCCATGCTGGTTTCAACGGTCCCTTGTTTTGAGATTATCTGTTTCTTTCATCTCTTCCACTATACGTTGAAGTCTCGGAAATGGATTTTCTAAGTTTTAAATAAATCAATTAATGTTTGATCGAGTCTACATATTAAACCCATACATTAATTTTAATGCTTGAGCATAATAAAAATAATTTATTTAACTTAATTTAAGCACTAATATTCCACTATCAACATTACTATTTCATGTTCTAGATCAATTCAAACCTAAAATTTAAATTTAAATAAACATAATTCGTCATTAATTAAAATCTGATATATCATTAATTTAGACATTAATCAAAACATTTAATCAACATCATTTATCATTTTAATTTTAATTTTAATTTTTTTTTAATAATTTTTTTTTCTTTTATTTTATTAATTTCAAAAATATCTGTTGATTCTGAGACTTAATGGAAACTATAGTTTTGAATTTTTAAACATTTTATAATAATAATTTTAAACATTTATTTATTTTTATTTCCTTTTTTTTAATTTTATTTTATAAAATATTAACCTAACCCTAGCCTAATCCCTAGCTAGCAACTCACAATATCCATAGGGCATGCATCCCTTATTTTCCATGCGTCCCTGACTTGCCCCCAGATCCCCATCCCTTCACCTCCAGGACAGCCTATGGTTCAAGTGCGCCCACGTGAGGGTCTCCTACATGCTTGCCATGCGCCGGTGTGCATGCTACCAGGCGGACTTCGACCAGGAGCCCCAGCTGAAGGATCTTCCTTATATCAAGTCTCCACCTCCCTCGCGCGTGTGAACTCTCATTTCTTCTCCTTTCTGGCTCAGAAACTCTGTGCCTCCTCTTTTATATTTTTTTTTTATATTAAGGCTCTGCAACTATGCAACGAGAGTGCTAGTTGTGAGGGCTGTGTAATAGGGACGAAGGAGATCTCATGAGGCTAGAGTGTTTGTGTTTTCCTCCTGCTTGGACGCTAGGTCAAGGATGAGCCGTCAAGAAGGGAATATTCGGTATTCATCGAATTATCAGCGAGTTTGATCAAGTGCAGCTTTGAAGGGAAATGAAAGAAATCATTTTTATTTACATAACTATTTACGCCGTACTGTAACTCCAATTGCTGTGAGTTCAGTTGTGTACTAGAACGCACCTTTGTAGAATCCTCCGTTAGTGACTTAGTGCTTTGTCTTAGTACTATGTGTTGTATGCTTCATTTTTCAAATGCTGCACACTGCAACCTCGGGCTGGTCTGATATACAAGTGAAGAATCAGCCCTATGCGTGTTTTAAATCGAACTTCTCTGTTGTTTCAGTGTTGCAACCTGATTATTTCCCGAATCTGGTTTGTGTCAATTTGGTAGCTACATTATTATTTCGTTCTCATTATTTTTCCCTTCTTATTTGTTTACACAGATCTGTTCTCACATGATATAGGGTTCTTGTATGGTGCTATATTTATTATTTATCAATTCTTTAACTGATTGTTCTCCCATTTGTTGGGTGCCATGTTTTCATCACCCGGTGTTTTCAATATTGAAATTGGCGTTTAATACCTAAAATTTTTTGGGAGGGAAACTTTGGTAACATATCCATGCGAAGAGTATCCGGGATTTATGCATATTTGGTTAATTTTGTTTCTTTTCTATATGGAAGAGGCCCGTAAGGTTTGAGTGTTCAAGCCACTCTCTAATATGGCTTGGCTCCCAATATCGCACAAGAATGCTTGGGTTGTATTGGCTTTTCGCTCACAACAACTCCCCTCATACTGAGTAGGAGAGAGGAATAGTCTAGATGCTATGCTCGGAACAACAACACCAGAATTATCATCAAACGAAAAGATATATATGGGAAACGATGAAAACCCTAGTGGGAGTGTCAAAGATAGCACGAGTTAATTTAATTGCACGGGGAGCTTATTACGATGTTAGGAATCAATACAATATGATTGAATTTGAAGCCTCTCATTGAGAATTTATTTTGCTCAATTAAGAGAGTTTTAGAGACAGTTTCCGAAGGTTGATTTTACTTATCAACAAAGTTTTTTTTTTCTTTTTTATTTATTTATCTGCAATAATGCAAGCAGGACTAAGCACAGTGCAACAACGCAGGACGCTGGGATGGTTTTGGCAGCCCTTGCTAGCCATCTGCGCCAGTCTTGCTTGGCAGCGAATTCAAAGTTTTATACTGAGTGGTTCGAGCTACCAGCTGGTTGATGCTAAAGAGGTTGGTTCTAAAGCCACTGGCAATAGCAATGATGAGATTAGAAGCCTCACATAAATCCTTCTAAAGGTTAGGGAGAAGAATTTGGTTCTTGTAGGGGAGAAGAGCCTGAAGCTGAAAAGGTGAAACCCTAGCGCAGCTTCAGATCCTTTCTAATGAAACCGAGATATCCACTTGATGAGGGACCTTAGCGGCTTAGTGGGGGCATTTAATTAGCAATAAAAACATGTTAAACTTACCATTGAAACGTTTTTTTTTCAAATTAATCTCTACTTTACGTCTTCCTTCACTTACATTATCTTCCATCCAATGTGAATATCTGTGTGTGTAAACCTAAGGTAAGATCTGATTGCACCTCACTTATCTTAACATATTATATGAAACATGGAGCTCCTCGATAACTTGTGGACTATTCTAAATTACTCGGAATCTTTTATTGTGCAGGAGCTTTTATTATGCATGAGCTTTAGATGGAGGGCTAGTCTGGTTATCTCTATATGTCTAATCGCATTTCATCTAAACTTGGTTACTAGTTGCATGTTTGCGAGTATTGGTCGTTGGCTATTAAAATTTCTTTATGGGTATTGGAACCTATTCTATCTTCTATCCCTTTTGTTTTTCTGTTGGGGTTGTTATTATTAGGATTCAAATTGGTGACCCTAAAATTGCAAGTTGATTCGATGGTGACTTAATCAATTTTTTTTAATTTTAATTTTTTGTATTTAAGACCTGCAATCTGCATAAATATACATAATTTGTATATGTAATAGGTGTATTCATTTCCCTTTCAATTTAGATAAGATAAATATCTAGTTAGTTTATAATTTAGATCCTCCCCCAAAAAAATATACAACTTATTCCAGATAATTATAATTCTTAATTTATTTGCACGGTAAAAGAAACTTAATAAATGCCCTTTTTTTTGCCATTTTGAGTTCATATATACATTTTCATTCACGTAGTTGTTTTAAATGAATTCATCTTTATATATATTTAAACAACTCTAACTAAATCACAAAGTAAGTCTATGTATACGTCTTGCTTTAAATTGAAAGTTCAGTCCTTCAATATTAAACATAAGTTTTCTAACAAGTCCCTATGTTTTGCAGGTAGATGCTACAGCTATTGTAGATGCTACAGTTATTTGGGAAAAGGTTTGGTTTACCTATTGTAATAATAGCTCTCAAAATAGGTTCATAGTTAATCCTGTTTTGGTTTATGCATGAAAAGGGCCCTTATGGTCCTCATGTTTGAGCCAGTGGCTCTAATACCATGTGTAGTGCTCTGCTCTGATTTAGGTAGAGCCCTAGAACAACTTCCTAAGTCGAATTCCACTCTAATACCATGTGTAGTGCTCTGCTCTAATTTAGGTAGAGCACTAGGACAACTTCCTAAGTCGAATTCCACGGCAAATTTTTGTGTTTAAGCTTAATTTCTATGTTAAGTTCATATGACAAGTTTTAATAAAACTATATTGTTTCAATCAGATTTCCAGGTCCATGGTTCTTTCTACTTTTACTTAGTTTCTGCAACATACTAGTGAATAATCCAAAATATACATTTGTAAAGTTATTTTCCTATCATAAACTTTACATATCCTCATATGAGCTAGTCAATCTAACCATTTAAAGTATGCATAGAATTATGATGTAAATGATTAACTGCATAGAATTATGATGTAAATGATTAACCAATAGTAAACTACCTGGATCCGGTAGGTTGTAGATTGTCCCCTTGCTCCCGCATCCTTTCCCGTCCAAGCCTTTGCTCCCACAACCTTCCCGATCCAAGCCTTTGATACCAAAAAGTTGATGAACCACCCTGCCGACTAGCTCTTATTGTGCTGGCCCTAGGAAACCTCCTAGCCTCCGAACCCACAAACTAATAATCCCGAAAGCATCCTTCCTTAGTACCTTTTCCATCGTCATTTTTCTCGAGTTAACCCCCTCCTCCATATTTTCCATAATTTGAGTTTCCCACCTCCTCAAATCTTCCTCTTTCATAACAATGCTAATTCTAATTCTCCAAAAGAAAAAAACGAACCCCCTCCTTTCTCGTGAGACCTCTCCTATATACCATTTCATCGTCATTCCTTCGTTCCTACTCCACCACCTTCCACTCATTAATTCCATTACATTTTTCAAGATAAGATATTAATCAAATATGTTTATTAATTTCCCCATGTCCCTCGCATAGTCACTTGGTTGAATGTCCCTTATGTATGAAATCATGACTTATCTATTTTAAATCCTGAAACAAGTTTTGATAATATAAAATTCATTTAGCTGTTGTTCTTTAAATGTTTTTAAAGTCTCAAGATAGTAAGATATGCTCAGTTTAAATAAGGAGGAGGATATGTCTTAACTTTTAAATTACAATAATCATAACTTGTACACATAATATTATTTAATTATACACTCCTTTCCAAATATTTAACATGCAATCATGATAATATGATTCCATCCTACACACAAAGCAATGTACATAATTTAGTAACCGACAAAACATATAATAACATATAATCGACTTTATGGTTTGTTTAATAATAATAACATATAATGGACTTTATGGTTTGTTTAATAATAATAATGTTAATATTAATAATATTAATAATAATTATTTGATAACATGATGACCTTTAAATATTATAAACATAACATTAATTACTTCTAACCAACATAATTTGATGATTCAAAGAGGAGGACAATTATGCGAGACCAAACAACGCTAATTGTGTAAGCTAAACAAAAACTATGTTAAATACAACGCTATCCCCAATGAAACATAAATGATGTTAAGCACAACAACTATTTCCTACAATTAGTTACTATTGCATTTAATTAGCAACTAACTGACTCATCCATTTATGCATATTTACATGATTAACAATCATCATTCAGAATTCAATAATTCACGACTTACTCATATCTAGAATGCAATCACAACCAATAGTTATCACATTAATACTAGTGTACATGTACAAGGTGTGGATGCGTGGCCAACGTATGCATAGATTGTACTCATACTATAAGAAAATATCATTTCTTTTATGCATATATATTAACTAATAAAATAATGATTCGTATCAGAAAAATCACACATACAAACAATAACAAATACTTAACCCATTCAACATACATACATCCTAATCTTTTCAGCATCATTAGTCATTAATAATTAACCAGTTAAGTTGTATCATTTATGTTTTCGAGATTCACCATAATTAATCAATCAATTATTTTTAAGGAAGAGACACTTACTACCACTAAATTAGGATTAGGGGATACCTAACCCTAAACAGTATTAACTAACATATCCTCCCACCCTAACCTACGTCTGCATCCTCCCTATCCTTCCTCTGCTAGTACAAAAGTGGATGTGAGCTATACTGACCTAGCCACATAGAACCTGAGAGCAGTATCGTCGGCTAACTAGCGGACCTAACCTCTCCTAGCAGGCATCCGACCATCGTCATCACAACAACTTGGGGAGCATGTCTCAGCACGACCCTCCCACGACATCGGGTATTATAGAAACATAGGGTGGGCAATACATCCATCCCTCTCAACATACTGGGTCGACGCCCTTATCAACTCATAATCTGTTGATCTCGAGATTATTTGTTTGTGTCATCGTATCATCAACTTTTTTAAACAAGGTTGTTTACAAAATAGGTACTATACCATACTTCATATCAAATATCCGGCTATTACATAGCCCCGGTGTCCTGCGGATTAGTACTTTGCAACCATAAATTTATAATAATATTTCCATTCGATCATCATTTGATCCATATTATCAACATCATTTATTTCATCACATAGAATCATTAAATCGATCACAGCATATGTACCACATCATATATATCACATTTCATCAAGGACAATTATTAAACATGCACTGTCATTATGAAATAAAAGAATCTAATGATAATTACAACATAGTAACCACATAAACCTAATAACATCATGAGGATGGTAACATCAGAACATCATAATCGTAGTATCAACATGACCATAGTAACATCCTAAACATAGTAGCCACAGATCATCAGGTCTAACATGCCGAAAATATAGTTCACTATGTCTAGCTGAGTCCAACAGATAATAAGCGAATAAAGTGAGTGGTGTCTAACTGATAAACACACCTAGTCAAAATATGGGTCATTACATGGTTAGTTCAATTAGGCATGGACACAAAAAGAAAAGTGACAAGTTTTATTTCCACATGTGAGTTTAAGATGAAGGATTATGTTACAAAAGATGATTTGAACATATTACCCCTAGGATCATACGTTATTTTGATTGGCATGGATTGGCTTGAAAGTCATAGAGTAATTTTAAATTGTTATGACAAAAGTTTTACTTGCATTGATGAATCTGGTAATCATAGAGTTGTAAGAGGCATTTCAAATAAAGGTACAATTATAAAAATATCTGCATTACAACTTAAGAAGTGTGCTAGAAAAAGGTTGTAAAGTTTTTGCTGTACATATTACAGAAACCTATAATGAAAAGAATAAACCTAATCTAGAAGATTACTCCTGTAATATCCTGAATTTTGGACTAACTATTTCTGATGTTATATTGGGCCCACAGCCCGAACACATATGGTTTATTTTGATCATTTGGCATAAGCCCTAGTGTTAACACCCAAATCATACTCTCTAGGTTGTAGGGGAGGGAAAGTCGGGGTAACCACTAACCAACTTTGGACTAATGGTACTGACCCAGCACAGTCGAAGAGGGCTCTCTCTACAAATCTCCGAAAAACTGGAAATATTCAAAGGCGTCAACAAAGAACAAACATGCCAGCTTTCCTTACTCAAAAACATCCAATTAAAGCATACACAAAAGGTTAGATTTCTAAAGGAACAAATTGTGTGGAAAAGTTGGAGGGATAATCACAAGGAAAAACTGTTGGGCGATGGAGTCAAGGGATTACACATAAATCAGATAACGGTGCCATAGTGTGAACTACTCTAACAGAGGCAAGGTAGCCACTCACTTGCCGCCGTACAGATATTTTCTCATGGTAGAAGAAGAAAATAAGAACAGTCCATTGATATGAGCATCCAGCAAAGATGAATTCAACATCAACTTTAGTAGCAATATTTTGTGAACACCTGAGATAATAGCCAGAGCTTGTTTGCAAGAATTCCAGACTATTATACAATGATCTTAGGCATGAAATGAAAAACATAATGTAAATGCATAATAGGAAACACATGCACATTAAGAAGAAGAAGAAAATTGACTACAAGTTAGAATGACACAGGAGTCTCTGTAAAATAGTCTACCATAGGCACTGCACATTGTATTAATATGAAAGTCTCAAAACTGGGCTTCACCCCTCAGGCCTTAGCCGAATGATTTTCCAACCCTTAATTATTCTATTACAGTGCTTTTATAAGCTCTTGGCCTTGAATTTGGTCCTTAGGAAATAAAAAAAACCACACTACCACCTTGACAACCCCGAATTTGGAATATTACATATGTGTCAAAAATCAAAACAGATTGACTAAGACAGGAAAAAAAATATTATGAGTAGGGTGCCACCTTACTCTGAAGTCCTCAATTGGCCCCGTGAATCAAAGAAATCCTCTACCTTCAGAGAGATGTCAGCCTGTGATTCTTCAACAGGAGGAGGAGGTGTCACTTCTTCAGTAGAGAGCACGCGATCATGGATGATCTCCATGCCTTGTTGGATGTCTCTTTCCTCTTCCAAAATCTCCTCTTTTCTCAAGAGTCGAATTCCTTTGGGCACTCATTGCTTCTCAGGCTCCTCATCATTTCTAGAAGAGATGGATTCCATGTGGTCAAACATCAGAGGAGACAAAGGAGCATGTTCTCCATCCACCTCATACCATGCCTATTCGGACATTAAAACCACTTCAGCTCCTTGCTTTCTCTCCATGACCTAATTCCAATTGAAATATGCCCCAGGCCTCCAGGTGTACCACCTCTTCTATATACCGATCTCGTATAGCGGACAAAGAAACCATATCCATAACCGCTGTGATGATGACAACGGCTACGTGTGGCCATAATTGCCATGATAACCTGATCGGACCCTTTAATCAAGTAACAATGATGCCCGAGGTCCTGCTTGCAAAATATCTTCAAATAGAGGGAGACGCAGACAATGGCGCTGAGGTGGCCCCATGTCGCATCAGCCATCATTTGGACGGTAGTAGAGATGCCCCTAAGATGCATATCCCTAGTTATTGCTTATGTCACAAAAATCCCCATCATCTCTCATTTGCACATTGAAAGATGCGAGTAAAATCACCATCGCGGCTCCCTAGACCCTCCAACAGTCTTCACCTCCATCACCTGTTGTTCTGGTTGCTTAACGAAAAAAACCAAAATTGATCTCCGAAGATGCTTTCCATGATGGCTGCCCCCATTAGCTTTCAAGTCCTTCATTAGTATGATTATAAATCCTTGAGGATTTTACCTTCGCACCTGTATGGCTAGGAGAAATGTTTCCCCCGCTTACTCATCTCAATATTCTTCCCCCCATCTAAGACTGAGACCTAAAGTCACTAGTAATGGAGAAACCTGACATCTGTGGGTGGATACCTTTGGTCAGAAAATATTCCATACTAAGGCTTGTTATTTACCCACATTCAACTTCGGGCGAACCAACATTTAATTTGAACGACGAACAGGGAAGGGGATCTACTCTTAACATTGAGGTCGAGCCCAAAAAGGGCGGTTAAAGAGGCCTACTGACCTTCAAACAGACTTTGACGAAACAGGGAAATGACCAACATATTCGGGGAGGCTTCCATATCCAACTATTTGGGGCCTCAAGAGACAAACATAGAACAAGCTGGCTTGGTCTGGGCTAAACACGATATAGGCACACTGGTGCCTTCTGCGCTCGGCTACGTCTGCAGGACCTCCAGACCTCTGCTAATTCTGGCTAAAAGAGGCCAAATTCCAGCACCAAGACGGAAACTCTCACTCACAAAACAACCTCTAACCCTGAATCTTGCCAGAGACTGGCTCCTCGTCAGCCTTACAGGTGGAAAAATGTGTTTCCCTCTTCGACCCAACTACAACAAGAAATCGTCGGCCTAGACAGGCCCCAGAAAAATAAAAATGTCAACTTTACCCATCTATTGCTTTATATATAAACCTTATTCACTTATCCTCCGGGCTTATCTGTATGCCGCCTATCAATTGTAGCCATACCTCTATAGGGTGGGATAGCAATTCCCCGAAATGTTTTTTCTTTATCGCTCCTCCTCTCGTGACCAGCTCTGGTGATGACACGTCACAAATGGGTTTTCCCATTGCAACTACCCTCCTGCCTATCCAGCGTGCAACTTCCCAATACGAGGATCACTATGGATCATCGATCCTCCTAAAACCAATCTACATCGTTTCTTATGTCACATTGCACTTACCGTTGTGGGAACCTTATTCCTGACCGTAGGATATCCTTCAGCCTCCCCGAGCCGTCTACGTGGCCATAGATCTACCCCCATGTTTCAGTGGTATCGCATGTCATTTAAATAATATAACTTGTCGTCTGTCGTCCTCGTGACTCTTGCTCCAGTTTCCATCTTTCCAGTGGTATTTCACCATCGTGATAGCCGTCATGACTATTCCCTGTGTGCCTCATTCATGCGACCATCAACGAGGATTGTTGATCCTCCTTTAGCACCCATCCAACGGTGCCAACTGGCACGGTGGTTACCCCTTCATTCATTTCCTTTGTACTATAGGTTTAGGCCCCTTTTGGGTTATTTTGGCCATCTTTTAATGCTTCCTCCCCCATATTTTTCGTTTCCTAACCTATTCAACACCCCCTTCTCCACTTTCTTATGCCCTTTAGCACCTGGCTCATAGAAAATAAGGGTAATCCCTGGTTTTCATAAAAAAAATTGGACTACCTCTTTATACCACTTCCATATGCATGTTGTGAAAGTTAGGTGCTAACAACTGGCTCCAATTGGGGATGATATCCTCCCTGCGAGGTAGCATAGAACCTCGTAAGCCTGGTGCCTGATCCATTGGGCAGCTCCTGCAAGAAAATTTTCCCTGCAGACTGTTAGAGAGGGTCTTCCTGAGAATATTCATGGAAAACTTATGGAGAGTCAGCTGTGTTGTGTCTCCTATGGGGATCTAAACCCCAGCCAAATGCTATGTCCTACTGCAGATTGGAAACTCCTTACAACCAAAAATGAAGTTGTACACTATGAAAACAGACTGGAAATTGTTGCAAATTGAGTTTTACTGCTAAAGTTTGAAATGCAGAAAACCTGCGGCTTATTTATGTACAAACTACTCTAATTGTGAGGCCACAACTCTAAGTAATGCAAAAGTGCCAGTGTAACTAGTCTAGCAGCTAGCGCTCCAGGTGCGTCTCCTCATCCTGTTCAACAAAATGCAGAATAGCGAAGGTCCATGGCCTGAGGAGACAACGACGGACGAGGACCCTTCGAGCGAAATCAGAACCCCTACTCCAGCTATGGAAATCCTCTATATGTTATGCTACTGGATCATAAAAAATATGGTACACCCCATGTGTCCTTTTCATCAGAGCACACTTTCTTTCTGAAAAGCTGCATAGATGCCATTTAATCTCCTTGGCGCTCGTATCAGGCCCCAGGTTTGTGTACCCCTCACAAATCTCCATCAAAAATTGAAACTCATGTGGGCCTAAACCCCTGCACGGCTTAGTAAGCCTGGAACAATCAACCCCAAACCACCTTCTTTCTGGGCTGCTCATGACTCCAGGCTTGAAAACTTGGTTCTACTCCAAAACCCCAAGAGGAAGTCTGCCCTATCCTTTGAAAGGTTCTGGGAAGGGTTATTCTTCCTGAGCAGTCGACTCCAAGCTCGAGAAACCTGCACAAAAATATGGCTGCTCAGCTTGGTCTTCATCAAACGGCTTGATCCTCTGGTCAGCTGGCCAGAGATATTGGCCAAGTCTAAAAACTTCCGCGAGGATCCTGTAATCGTCTTCCGTGCCCCAAGTGGATTCTGTATAGGAATCATGTGGGTTGCTCGGGTCAACATCCATCCCTTTAGTGGTTTGATCAACTTGCCGAAGGTATTCACCTGGCCTAAGACTTTATTCAAGAATCCCATATTTTTCCTCGAGGATCACATATTCTTCCTTGAGGGATTTACACTCCTCTTCAAGGACTCTGTACTCCCTTTCAACTCTAGCTTGCAACACCTCCTCTTCCTGCTGGGAAACTTTGGGAAACCTCTAACTATCTGCCCCTCTTTCCTCTCTCGACTGACGACATAATTCTTTCTGTAGAGCTTCACAGCTGCTCTCGTTCATGGTTTTAAGGATCTCCCTTATACTAGAAAAGTGACTATGCTTTGGGGAAAAGGGGTTCATCAGTTTCGGGTTCAGCATTCCGATGAATCTCAATGGTGGGCCCAGGATGTGCCATCGGGTTTTCCTCTTCATCCGGTATTCCCAATAGGCAAAGCTAGCTACCTGAAAATTCATCTTTATCCTTGACTCCAAAGAGGCTTACGAATTTCTCCAAATGGTCCTCCCCATACTCATCATACCTCGGCGGATTGAAACCTTCATTATTACCGCCATCAAAAGGAGCTTCAGTAGAATTACCATAATCTACTTGAAACAAAAAGGGATTTCCATCTTCTGGTATATCACCGAGCTGATCAAATTTCCGCTCACCCTGGAAAAACCCGGTCTATAAGGGAAATTCCCCTTGTTCCTTCCCTTCTTTAAATCTTGATTCCTCTTCACTCCTTTCATCGTGATCTCGGCTTGATAATTTTCCGGACATCCTTAGATTATTTTCAACCTCTAATGCATCAAGAAACATTTGCTGCAAATTGGGAGACCTCCTTTCCATTTGGTGAAAAGACAACTCCGGGGGGGAAACAGAAGCATAGTGAAATTTTGCAGCATTCTCTAAGGGCTAGATTTCCTTCGGCATATTATAATAGAGACTGGAAAAACTTATGTTGAAGCAAGACCAGGTCTCGTTCTCCTGCCTTCTCGTGGATTATAACTCGAAGAGGACTAGGTCCCATGGTCTTCTTTGACCCCAAAACCCCAAGAAAGCTTCAGACAACTCCCTCCAATTGTCGACAGACTCTGGCTGCAAATGCTCGAACCATCTCTTTGCAACTCCTTGGAGGGATTTTGCAGAAGCCCTTAAGCAGACATCATCATGCTCTATTTCAAAAAGATCCAGGAAATGTTCAAAACCTTGAAGATGTTTCTCTGCAATAAGAATATCGGATTCTCCATTAAAGACAGGGAGGTGTTTATGGTAGTCCAAAGGAAATTCGTGAAGGACTAGGGGTAGCTTTAGGGGACTGTATATTAGCTGAGCTCTGGAAAACAAAGGGGTAGATGCAGGGAGGGTATCATTGGCCTTACACTTAGAGAATTCAGGGGACCGGCTATGGGTTATTCATTGCTCAAAGGCAAGGACGGGATCAAATTTAGGAGTAAAAGGAGACTATACATTCTCGAATTTGAGTGAAGGATATACAAAGGAGGCTCTCTCATGACCTGGAGCTCTCCGGTGAGACATAATTTTTTTGATATATATACATAACGACAAAAGGATGCCGACACAAAAGAATAGGGATTCTTTAAAGAGATTAATACTTTGATACCTGGAACTTAACTCTTCCATGTCTCAGGCGGCTGGGCTCGTCCTCTAGTGGAGTCTGCGGGTTGAGCTTGAATAATGAGTGGAGTCACCAGGTGGATGATATGCAACCCTTCTGGTGTCTAACTGTTGTCCACCAACAACAATCATATCTTAAACTTTGTCATTCCCCCACGAATGACTAGATAATCGTTCCCCGGTAGCAGCAACAATTTGTTAACACCCAAATCGTACCCTCTAGGTTGCGGGGGAGGGAAAGTTGGGGTAACCACTAACCAACTTTGGCCTAATGCTACTGACCCAGCACAGTCGGAGAGGGCTCTCTCTACAAATCTCTGAAAAACTGGAAATATTCAAAGGCATCAACAATGAACAAACTGGCCAACTTTCCTTACTCAAAAATATCCAATTAAAGCATACACAAAAGGTCAAATTTCTAAAGTAACAAATTGTGTCGAAAAGTTGGAGGGATAATCACAAGGAAAAACAATTGGGTGATGGAGTCAAGGGATTACACATAAATTAGATAACAGTGCCATAGTATGAACTACTCTAATAGAGGCAAGGTAGCCACTTGCTTGCCGTCGTAAAGATATTTTCTGGTGGTAAAAGAAGAAAATAAGAATAGTTTATTGATATGAGCATCCAACAATGATGAATTCAATATCAACTTTAGTAGCAATATTTTGTGAACACCTAAGATAATAGTCGGAGCTTGTTTTCAAGAATTCCAAACTATTATACACTAATCTCAGGCATGAAATGAAAAACATAATGTAAATGCATAACAGGAAACACATGCACGTTAAGAAGAAGAAGAAAACTAACAACAAGTTAGAATGACATAGGAATCTCTGTAAAACAATCTACCATAGGCACTGCACATTGTATTAATATGAAAGTCTCAAAACTGGGCTTCGCCCCTCAGGCCTTAGCCGAAAGATTTTCCAACCCTTAATTATTCTATTACAATGCTTTTATAGGCTCTTGGTCTTGAATTTGGTTCTTAGGAAATAAACAAAACCACGCTGCCACCTTGACAGCCCCGAATTTGGAATATTACATACGTGTCAAAAATAAAAATAGACTGACTAAGATGGGAAACAAAATATTATGAGCGGGGTGCCACCTTACTTTGAATTCCTCAATCGGCCCCACGAGTCAAACAAATCCTATACCTTCAGAGAGTTGTCAGCCTATGATTCTTCAACAAGAGGAGGAGGTGTCACTTCTTCAGTAGAGAGCACGAGATCATGGAAGAGCTCTGTGCCTTGACAGACGTTTCTTTCCTCTTCCAGAATCTCCTCTTTTCTCGGGTTCCTTATCCTTGCTAGCATAGATGGATTCCATGTGGTCAAACATCATAGGAGACTAAGGAGCATGTTCTCCGTCCATCTCAGACCATGCCTGTCAAGACATGAAAACCACTTCAGCTCCCTACTTTCTCTCCATGACCTAATTCAAATTGAAAGATGCCCCAGGCCGCTAGGTGTACCGCCTCCTCTATATACCGATCTCGTACACTGGATGAAGAAACCATATCCATAACTGCTGTGATGATGATAGCAGCTACGTGCGTCCATAATCGCTATTATAACCTGATCAAACCCTTTAATCAAGTAACAATGATTCCCAAGGTCCTTCTTGGAAAAGATCTTCAGATAGAGGGAGAGGCAGACGATGGTGCTGAGGTGGTCCCCCGTCGCATCGGCCATCATTTGGACGGTAGTAGAGATTCCCTTAAGCTGCTTATCCCCAGGTATTGCATATGTCACACAACTCCACATCATTTCTCCTTCACACGCCAAAAGATGCGGGTCACATCACCTTCGTGGCTCCTCAGACCCTCCAACAGTTTGTGCCTCCATCACCTGTAGCTCTGGCTGCTTAACGAAAAAAACCAAAATTGATCTCTGGAGATGCTTTTCGTGTCGACTGCCTCCACTAGATTTCGAGTCCTTCATTAGTATGCTAATAAATCCTTGAGGATTTTACCTTTGCACCTGTATGGCTGGGAGCGATGTCTCCCCCACTTACTCATCTCAATCTTCTTCCCCCCATCTAGGGCCGAGGCATGAATTCATTACTACTGGAGAAACCTATCATTTGTGGGTGGATACCTATGGTCAGAAACTATTCCATACTGAGTCTTTTTATTGACCCACATTCGACTTCGGGTGGACCAACATTTACTTTGAACGATGAGCAGGGAAGGGGAGCTATCCTTAAGGTTGAGGTGGAGCCCAAAACGGGCGCTTAAAGAGGCCTACTAACCTTCAGTGTAGTGCCCCTAGACTTTTGTAGACATTGAGGGCACCTGCTGAGTGACCCGGCCGATTGAAACATTAATTAAATAACCTTTTGAACTTATTTTTGAGTATGTGTATCTGAACTATTGAGGTAAATGAATAATGGCATATGTTAAACAATTAGCTATGACTATGGAAAATTATGTTGATGGATAACGCTTAACGACTAGCTGTATGGTGATTAACTAATTGTCGAGGAAATGTATATTTGATTAGATGAATAAGAAGTTGAATAAATCATAAATGTTTAAAGATACTAGGTTTAGAAATCAGATGATGATTATTGAGGATAGTGCTACTAATAATTTGTTGTGAGAAGTGTGTGTAGAAACAAGTGAGACGGTTCACCAACGGACACACAAAGGAACATGAAGGGTCATAGAGTACGGGTAAATCACACACAGGGGGAGCGACGACGATGTCGACTTTCGACAAGAATACCATGCATGAGCAGATAAGCATTGATCCGCTTGCTCAAGAGGAATGCATGAGGGCGTACGAGATGGGCCTCGATGGAGCTGTTCATGTACGAGTTGAGGGGCGTGCAGTGAGAATGGACTCACTCCTCAGCGCCATTAGTCCCTAGATAGCATGTAGACGGAGGATGGATGGTCACGATTCCTAAAATCCCTACAAGAGTTCCCGCGAGTCAAAACGGAAAGATGGTGACAGAAGGGCCCAATGATGCGGTACCCTGTCGAGAACGGAAAGAATGGATGCAAGGACCCAACGATGTGGTACCATGCCAAGGAATGGAAACCATGGATGATTGGACCCGACGAAGTGGTGCCATGTCAGGGAATTAAAAATTAAGGAACCAGGAGCCCAACGGTGCGGGACCGTGATCCTAGTGAGTTTGATTGTTAAATTAAACTGCATAAAAACTTATGAGAATAACTCTAGATTATTACTTAGCAAATGCATAAAAATAGTTTAGACATTTGCACTTGAATAGTTATTTTTGTTGAGCATTTAAAATAATAGAAATCATTATTTAGGAGCAAAATAGAATCCTAAGATTAGACACCTAGTCAACTAAAAGCTAGGAGTTGATTAAAATATCTAGGGTACAAACTAGAGCAAACTTAGGGGTATAGGTGCACTTCCCAGAGAAACTGACACTTGGATGGGTGAGTGTTTTAATTAAATAATTAATTAAAAATATTTAATTATGCATGAAGCGACATGTGTCGCATGAGATTTTCCTTTATAAGGAAGGCTTAGGGAATGGGTAAGGGGCCGATAATTTGGACGATTGTCATAATTTTCGAGTGCCTCAATGACTTGCTACTATCTAAGGGTTTGGCTAAGAAATCCTGGGGGGAGGGGAATCCCAAGCTGGATTTCTGAGAAACGTGTGTGAACTCTACGACCCGAACTGCTCGGGGGTTCGAGAGGAAGGAGAGTACTCTTGGAAAGGTTGGGAGGTTAACCGAGGTGTCCGTTGGTGACTGTGGAAATTGATGGAGGATCTACAGCTGTGCTTCTTCTTCAACTTAGCTACTTGATTACCTTGGTCAGGTCAGTAATGAAAACAATTCTCTTACCCTCATTTTCATTTTTATGCTAACCATAGTCGATTCTAGTTTGTAATGAAATAATTGTGAATTCTAGTATTTAGTGAATTGTCAATCCTAAAAAGAAAATGATAGAGATGATGTATACTACTAGGATGATCTCTGTATAAGTTAAGGTACTCAGAATTTAATAATAGAAGAAATATTGGCCATGTACGATATGCTCAGCTTAGATTTTATTCTTCTCAGATCTGTTGGATAAAAACAAGATCTGTATTTCCCCTTGGGTTATCTATGTCGATATTTCTAGATACTGAGTAATTAGATCTGTATTTTCCCTTCGATTATTTCTGTCAATCTTTATTTTTGGATCCCAAATAATTAGGTCTGTACTTTCCCTTCGATTATTTCTTTCAATCTTTATTTTTGGATCCCAAATAATTAGATTTGTACTTTCCTTTCGATTATTTCTGTCAATCTTTATTTTTAGATCCCAAATAATTAGATCTGTATTTTCCTTTAGATTATTTTTGGACGTTTCCAGTGTCGAATTCAGATCGGCAATGGATCGGCTCTGTGTTTCAATCCCAGAGTTTGGTTCTAGAAATTTGGATCGGCTTCAATAGAATCTCTGCAATCGGACTGGGGACTCACTTCTTAATTAAATTCAGATTCATCTGATTTCTTCTGCTTTCTGAATCCTATTAACGTTCAGCTTCAACTCACTTCAGTTTTATTTGAAAGGTTACCTTATTCACGTTTTGCTATTTGGAAAAGGTGAAAGATGACCACTGCCTCTGTTAGACCCCAATTTCTATTGTGTATTCCGACCTTGTGTCTCTAAATTCCTTGGCTTCAATCCAATTGCAAACTGTGTTGAAAATCGTGTGTATAGTGCTTAGCTTCGATCTAATTGTAATTGTGAAAATCGTGTGTACAGTTCTTAGCTTCGATCTAACTGTAATTGTTAAAATCGTGTGTACAGTTCTTAGCTTCGATCTAATTGTAATTGTGAAAATCGTGTGTACAGTTCCTTGGCTTCGATCCAATTGCAAACTGTGCTGAAAATCATGTGTACAGTTCTTAGCTTTGATCTAACTGTAATTGTGAAAATAGTGTGTACAGTTCTTTCGCTTCGATCCAATTGTAAACTGTATGAATTCTTCAGCTTGATTTAATTATAAATAAGTAAATCTGCATATCGTTGTCAGCATTAGAATGTGCTATAGTTGGAATTTCTGAAGACAGAGATGAACCGCTATAATTTTGACCATGTATTTAGGTATTCCCTTGACAACTAATTCTGAGCATGATGATAACATTCACAATCCACCCACTGCACCATTAGCTCCTTGCCCAATCGCCACGATTGAGGAGATTCGCCGAGAGCCATTATCGCCGAAACTTAAGCTAGCTGTAGGGTTCGTTTAGAACGGTCCTGATCTACACCTGTATGGATAGATAGCGACACGTGGGAGGAACTCTACGAACTGCTGAGAGGAGTCACCGGCCCGTAGTTAGCATTTATGTTAAACTCAATTGATTTGTATGTTATAAACGGAGGAACTCAACGAACTGCTGAGAGGAGTCACCGGCCCGTAGTTACCATTTATGTTAAACTCAATTGATTTGTATGTTATAAACGGAGGAACTCAACGAACTGCTGAGAGGAGTCACCGGCCCGTAGTTATCATTTATGTTAAACTCAATTGATTTGTATGTTATAAACGGAGGAACTCAACGAAATCCTGAGAGGAGTCACCGCCCCATAGTTAGCATTTATGTTAAACTCAATTGATTTGTATGTTATAAACGGAGGAACTCAACGAACTGTTGAGAGGAGTCACCGGCCCGTAGTTAGCATTTATGTTAAACTCAAGTGATTTGTATGTTATAAACTTTGGATTCGAATTATGTTCTCCACTAACTTGCAGGTTGGCAAGGTCTATCTGAGTACCCCGATCGAACTATTAATTCGCATGAACTGTCAACTCAACGATTTCAGTAGGGATTTCCTTGGACAAATTGTTATCTAAAAGAGTAACAAGAGATGTAATCTTCACGTGAACTGCACTCTTTGAATAAATATGGGTATGGACATATTCGGCCATGTCAAGTTAAGATTGGTGATGTGTCATTTACTTTTATGAAAAAGCAAATAAACCGATTCTAGAGTATTTAGGAGTCTTGCTTTAAGAATGGAATTTACTACGTTTGATTAGAAAATGCCATCGAAACTCCTTAAGTAAAGTCTAAGATATGTTGTGTAATAAATTTGACTGTTTACGGTTATAAATCTATTATCACATACAATCATGGTTTAGATGGAGTAGTTACCTTTAAGTTTAGTGAATTGGAGGTTGTGATGTATAATTGTTAGAAGAATAGTTAGTTGACTTTATAAAGTATATAGTTATGTGTATTTAAATAAGTATGACCACTCATGAATTAGAGTTGTGATGCATAATTGTTATGGGAATAGTTCGATGATTTAAGGAAGTACCTAGTTTTGGATCATTTCATAGTTAAAATAAATCTCTAGTAATCATTTGGATAAATTTTGAATACTCATCTTTTATGGAATATTGTAATTACTTGTATATTTATATGGAAATGAGAATTGGTGTGATTCATTTAAAAGAATTTATGTGTATTTACGTTTACTTTTTATTTTGAGAAGTGTCATTACTCATCTTAGGGAAAATTGTATTTATATTTATATTTTTAGAAGTGAAAATTTATAGGGTTCATTTAAAAGTAATACATGCATATTTATATTCACATTATGAAAAGTGTTTTCAATTTACAAATTGAAAAAGGGATTTGTTTAATTTTCTACTCAAGTATATTAAGGGGACAAAAGACCCTTCATTCTTTTATTATTCATTTATTAGAAAATCTTTATATTTTCACATGTAAACCTATATTCCTAATTAAGTATTTGTGAGAATATCATTTTAAAGATCAAATAGAATGGCACGACTTGAATTCGTTGATTTGGTTAGGGTCGGATGATTTGTATATAAACAAAAAAAAATAAAAAATTTACTGACATTGAACGACCCTACATTTGGTATCAGAGCGAGGTCGAACTTAGTTCGGACCTAGACAATTCTGCGCGAAACAGTATATGATGTTTAGCTGACTAATAAATTTTATTTTACACTTGAACAGACTTCATCATGGATCGAAGAACTCACCAGGGTAGAACCGGAAGGGGACGAGGACGAGCTGCACGCCCGTCAACCCCAACAGCCCCTGTGGATAATGCTCCGAGAGCTGAGGAAACCATTAACCTACCTACGGACGAGGTCATGACAATGATAAGGAACTACCACAGAATGACAGAAGCATTGATGACACGACTTGACCGCGAGAACGTTGGTTCTCAAGTCACTGCAGTACCGCAGGCGCCACCTCCGGTCAACATACACCGAGAGTTAGAAAAGGTGAAGTTTCCTGAATTTTGGGGTTCCACTGAGGGGACCGCCATAGAGGCATGGCTAGAAAACATGGCCATGTGTTTTTCTTTGAGAGACTACACATCTAACATGAAGGTATGGATGGCAATACTACAACTGAAGGGGGAAGCCCTTCTTTGGTGGAAGACCTTGCGACCTCAGCTAGGTCTAGAGCTTGAGGAGATATATTGGGAATTGTTCGATGAACATTTTCGTCAGCATTACCTATCAGACGAATTCATTGAGCGACAGCTGAATGATTTCCATGCACAAAAGCAAGGACTACGAACAGTACAAGAGTATGAAATCCGTTTTATGGAGTTACTAAGGTATGCACCCCATGTTGCCACGGAAACATTAAAGGTCAATAAGTTCATCTACGGATTAAACCCAGTCATCCGGGACAAGGTTCGTATTTTGACACCTTCTACTCTACACGATGCGGTCCAGAAGGCCCTCATAGCAGAAGAAGAGCTTCCCGGCAAGATACTGCAGAATAAGAACTTTATGAGTACAGACTGAGGGAGTCAACCTTTGCATGCACCCAAACATCAGTATGGGAATAAGAATTTTGGAAGGAGACCTTTCAACGGAGGGTCTAGCAGAGATGACAAAACACCATACTGACCACCACCACGGAATGACCATGCAAAGCCTTTTGCAAAACCGACACAGTTTGGACCAAGAAGAAATGATGCACCTGCTAGAAACAAAACAAGAGGGCCCAAAGCAGGATGTTGGAGGTGTGGGGGACCACACTTCCAGAGCGAATGTCCTCAAAAGGACCGGGGAAACCAAAGAGCCCAAGCACCACGACAAACTACCGCAGCCGATTTAGGATGAGCGCATCGTATACACGCTATCGTCAACAACCGCCAAGCTGAACATCAGTCCACCGTCCTCGAGACTACTGGTAAGATACATGGTAATGTATTTTCCTTGATTATAGACCCTGGAGCTACTGAAAGTTTTATTTCCTTAAAAGTTGTAGAAAATAATAAAATGATGGCAATAAGTCAAGATGATTTCGACACTATCGAGATGGCATCCGGTAGTGTCCAGAGTGTGGGTCTTAAGGTAGAGAACTGTGAAGTCGACCTAGGAGTATGTTCTTCTAGAATATCCTTTTATGTTACGGAATTGGGTACATACGATCTAATCCTAGGGATGGATTGGCTAGAAGCACACTCGGTGGTGATGGATTGCCAAAGTAAGGAACTAACTTTCATCGACGATGAAGGTTACAGGAGGATGTTAACTAGGAAGAAAAAGAAAGTTTCCTTGAGAATTATATCGGCTATGCAGTTGAAGAAGAGCATGAGAAAAGGGTGTCAATTGTATGCGGTGATTGCATTGAACAAGGAAGGAGATAAGGTAGAAGTAATTAACCACCCCTTGTTCTCAGAATTCATGGACGCGTTTCCTGACGCATTACCCGGATTACCGCCACAGCGTGAACTGGATTTCACTATAGAACTAAAACCTGGAACCGAGCCCATAGATAGGACTCCTTACCGAATGTCCATACCAAAATTGAAGGAATTGCAAATTCAACTACAAGAGTTGTTAGATTTAGGACTGATCAGACCTAGTGTGTCTCCTTGGGGAGCACCTATTATTTTTGTGAAGAAGAAGGATGGGTCTTGGCGCTTGTGCATTGACTACCGTCAATTGAACAAGGCGACCGTAAGAAATCAGTATCCCCTACCCAGAATAGATGACCTCTTTGACCAGATGAAGGGTGCGACGGTATTCTCAAAAATCGACCTAAGGTCGAGATACCACCAGTTGAGGATCAAGGATGAAGATATTCCCAAGACAGCGTTTAAAACTAGATTTGGACACTACGAATTTGTCGTAGTACCTTTTGGCTTAACAAATGCACCCAATGTATTTATGAACCTGATGAACGGTGTGTTTCGGCAACACCTTGACAAGTTTGTACAGTTGTTCTTAGACGACATTCTGATTTATTCAAGAACACCGGAAGAACATGAGGAACACCTGAGGATAGTCTTAAAATGTTTAAGAGAAAATAACCTTTATGGAAAATTATCAAAGTGTTCGTTCTTCTAGAAGGAGATTCATTATCTTGGACACATCATATCCGGCAAAGGGATAGCTGTAGATCCAGCCAAGATTGAAGCCATTTGGGACTGGCTGGCACCCACAAACGTACATGAGGTACGAAGCTTTATGGGGCTTGCTGGGTATTATAAACGTTTTGTGGAAGGCTTCTCTAGAATAGCAGGACTTATTACTGAATTGCAAAAGAAGAACCGTCCTTTCATTTGGACGAAGAAATGTGAAGAGGCCTTTGTTAAATTAAAAGAATTACTGACTACGGTACCAATCTTAAGAGTTCTCGATATGGATAAAGATTTCCTGGTGTGCATGGATGCTTCAAAGGATGGTATTGGTTGTGTATTGATGCAAGATGGAAGAGTAATTGCGTACATGTCCAGAAGACTTAGGCCGCATGAAGAGAACTATGCAACCCATGATATGGAGATGACTGCAGTGATGCATGCTTTGAGGTTATGGAGACACTATCTCGTAGGGAGAAAGTTTGAATTAAAGACTGACCATTGTGGGTTACAACACATCTTCACTCAAAGCGACCTTAATGCAAGACAGAGAAGATGGTCGGAAGTACTCAGTGAGTATGACTTCGACATAACTTATGTGAAAGGGACTTTAAACAAAGTGGCAGATGCACTTAGTCGTAGACCTAGGATATTCTCTAGCATACCATTAAAGACCAACTTAAGAGAAAAGATCTTGGCACTACAACAGAAGGACAAATGGTATAATGAAGTAAAAGCTGAGTTGGAGAATGAACGGATGAGGATACCCAAGTTTGAAGGGTACTCTTTGGACATGGATGGTTTATTACGGTATAACCGTCGCATGTATGTTCCTGATAATGAAGAAATTCGAGGTTTAATACTGTATGAAGCTCACCGAGCCGTCTATAGAGCACATCCTAGAATAAAAAAGATGTACGCAGATTTGAAACCTTTGTTCTTTTGGCATGGCATGAAGAGGGATGTGGTAAGTTTTGTGGCGAAGTGCATGGAGTGCCAGATGGTAAAGGCAGAACATCGACACCCAGCCGGATTACTGCAACCACATGCAATCCCAGAATCAAAATGGGAGGTTATTTCTATGGATTTTATAGTTGGGTTGCCCTTAACCAACAGGAGACATGACACAATTTTTGTGGTTGTTGACACTCTTACCAAGAGTGCGCATTTCCTGCCGATTAAGAACACGTATCAAGCTCCGGAGATAGCCCGAGTTTTCATTAATGAAGTAGTAAGACTATGTGGAATTCCGAAGAAAATTATTTCTGATAGAGGATCAGTATTTACAGGAAGATTTTGGACAAGCTTTCAAGAAGCTCTTGGGACTCAAATTAACTTTAGTACCGCCTACCACCCTGAAACGGACGAACAAATGGAAAGAGTGACCCAAGTATTGGAGGACATGCTAAGAATGTATGTAATGGATCAACAGAAAAAGTGGGAAGAATATCTACCCTTGGTAGAATTTGCATACAACAACAGTTATCAGAGTTCTATTCAGATGGCTCCTTTTGAATTTCTCTATGGAAGACCTTGTAGGACTCCCATAAGTTGGGATATACTAGAGGATAGGACATTACTTGGTCCTGAGGCAATACAAGAGATGGAAGAACAGATGGTCATGATTCGTGCTCGACTAAAGGAAGCACAGGATCGCCAAAAGAGCTATGCGGATGCACATAGGACTATTCGAACTACGAAATTGGGGATAGGGTATTTCTACGAGTAAAACCACAGAAGAGTTCTATAAAGTATGGAAAGGGAGCCAAGTTGTCACCTAGGTTTGTAGGACCCTCTAGAATTTCAGAACAGATAGGACCGGTTGCCTATCGTCTTGACTTGCCATCATCATTAAGTAGAATTCATAATGTTTTCCATATTTCTGTATTGCGCCACTATGTTCCCGATACTTCACATATCATTCACTTGAGTAATGTGCAGATAACGGACGACGGGGCCGTGATGGATGAACCGATCTGGATTTTAGACCAGCGAACGTGGCAGCTTAGGCACCGTGTGATTGATCAAGTCAAAGTAAAGTGGGACAGCTATAGTCCAAGCTCTATGACTTGGGAGGACACAACTGAGATGCATCGTATTTTTCCATTTTTATTCTGAACTTTGGGACGAAGTTCTAAATAAGTAGGGGTGTATGTAGTGCCCCTAGACTTTTGTAGACATTGAGTGCACCTGCTGAGTGACCCGGTCGATTGAAACATTAATTAAATAACATTTTGACCTTATTTTTGAGTATGTGTATCTGAACTATTGAGGTAAATGAGTAATGGCATATGTTAAACGATTAGCTATGACTATGGAAAATTATGTTGATGGATAACGCTTAACGACTAGCTGTATGGTGATTAAGTAATTGTCGACGAAATGTATATTTGATTAGATGAATAAGAAGTTGAATAAATCATAAATGTTTAAAGATACTAGGTTTAGAAATCAGATGATGATTATTGAGGACAATGCTACTAATAATTTGTTGTGAGAAGTGTGTGTAGAAACAAGTGAGACGATTCACCAACGGACACACAAAGGAACATGAAGGGTCGTAGAGTACAGGTAAATCACACACAGGGGGAGCTACGAAGATGTTGACTTCCGACAAGAATACCACGCATGAGCAGATAAGCATTGATCCGCTTGCTCAAGAGGAATGCATGAGGGCGTACGAGATGGGCCACGATGGAGCTGGTCACGTACGAGTTGAGGGGTGCGCAGTGAGAATGGACTCACTCCTCAGCGCCATTAGTCCCTAGATAGCATGTAGACGGAGGATGGATGGTCACGATTCCTAAAATCCCTACAAGAGTTCTCGCAAGTCAAAATGGAAAGATGGTGACAGAAGGGCCCAACGATGCGGTACCCTGTCGAGAATGGAAAGAATGGACGCAAGGACCCAACGATGCGGTACCATGCCAAGGAATGGAAACCATGGATGATTGGACCCGACGAAGTGGTGCCATGTCAGGGAATTAAAAATTAAGGAACCAGGAGCCCAACGGCGCGGCACCGTGATCCTAGTGAGTTTGATTGTTAAATTAAACTACATAAAAACTTATGAGAATAACTCTAGATTATTACTTAGCAAATGCATAAAAATAGTTTAGACATTTGCACTTGAATAGTTATTTTTGTTGAGCATTTAAAATAATAGAAATCATTATTTAGGAGCAAAATAGAATCCTAATATTAGACACCTAGTCAACTAAAAGCTAGGAGTTGATTAAAATATCTGGGGGACAAACTAGAGCAAACTTAGGGGTGTAGGTGCACTTCCTAGAGAAACTGACACTTTGATGGGTGAGTGTTTTAATTAAATAATTAATTAAAAATATTTAATTATGGATGAAGCGACATGTGTCGCATGAGATTTTCCTTTATAAGGAAGGCTTAGGGAATGGGTAAGGGGCCGATAATTTGGACGATTGTCGTAAGTTTCGAGTGCCTCAAAGACTTGCTGCTATCTAAGGGTTTGGCTAAGAAATCTTGGGGGGAGGGGAATCCCAAGCTGGATTTCTGAGAAACGTGTGTGAACTCTACGACCCGAACTGCTCGGGGGTTCAGGAGGAAGGAGAGTACTCTCGGAAAGGTTGGTAGGTTAACCGAGGTGTCCGTTGGTGACTGTGGAAATTGACGGAGGATCTACAGCTATGCTTCTTCTTCAACTTAGCTACTTGATTACCTTGGTCAGGTCAGTAATGAAAACAATTCTCTTACCCTCATTTTCATTTTTATGCCAACCATAGTTGATTCTAGTTTGTAATGAAATAATTGTGAATTCTAGTATTTAGTGAATTGTCAATCCTAAAAAGAAAATGATAGAGACGATGTATACTGTTATGATGATCTTTGTATAAGTTAAGGTACTCAAAATTTAATAATAGACAGAAATATTGGCCATGTACGATATGCTCAGCTTAGATTTTATACTTCTCAGATCTGTTGGATAAAAACAAGATCTGTATTTCCCTTTCGATTATCTCTGTCGATATTTCTGGATATTGAGTAATTAGATCTGTATTTTCCCTTCGATTATTTCTGTCAATCTTTATTTTTGGATCCCAAATAATTAGATCTGTACTTTCCCTTCGATTATTTCTATCAATCTTTATTTTTGGATCCCAAATAATTAGATCTGTATTTTCCTTTAGATTATTTTGGACGTTTCCAGTGTCGAATTCAGATCGGCAATGGATCGGCTCTGTGTCCCAATCCCAGAGTTCGGTTCCAGAAATCTGGATCGACTTCAATAGAATCTCTGCAATCGGACTGGGGACTCACTTCTTAATTAAATTCAGATTCATCTGATTTCTTCTGCTTTCTGAATCCTATTAACGTTCAGCTTCAACTCACTTCAGTTTTATTTGAAAGGTTACCTTATTCATGTTTTGCTATTTGGAAAAGGTGAAAGATGGCCACTACCTCTGTTAGACCCCAATTTCTATTGTGTATTCCGACCTTGTGTTTGTAAATTCCTTGGCTTCAATCCAATTGCAAACTGTGTTGAAAATCATGTGTACAGTGCTTAGCTTCGATCTAACTGTAATTGTGAAAATTGTGTGTACAGTTCTTAGCTTCGATCTAACTGTAATTGTGAAAATCGTGTGTACAGTTCTTAGCTTTGATCTAACTGTAATTGTGAAAATCGTGTGTACAGTTCCTTGGCTTCGATCCAATTGCAAACTGTGTTGAAAATTGTGTGTACAGTTCTTAGATTCGATCTAACTGTAATTGTGAAAATAGTGTGTACAGTTCTTTGGCTTCGATCCAATTGTAAACTGTATGAATTCTTCAGCTTGATTTAATTATAAGTAAGTAAATCTGCATATCGTTGTCAGCATTAGAATGTGCTATAGTTGGAATTTCTGAAGACAGTGATGAACCGCTATAATTTTGACCATGTATTTTAGGTATTCCCTTGACAAATGATTCTGAGCATGATGATAACATTCACGATCCACCCACTGCACTGTTAGCTCCTTGCCCAATCGCCACGATTGAGGAGATTCGCCGAGAGCCATTATCGCCGAAACTTAAGCTAGCTGTAGGGTTCGTTTAGAACGGTCCTGGTCTACACCTATATGGATAGATAGCGACACGTGGGAGGAACTCAATGAACTGCTAAGAGGAGTCACCGGCCCGTAGTTAGCATTTATGTTAAACTCAATTAATTTGTATGTTATAAACAGAGGAACTCAACGAACTGCTGAGAGGAGTCACCGGCCCGTAGTTAGCATTTATGTTAAACTCAATTGATTTGTATGTTATAAACGGAGGAACTCAACGAACTGCTGAGAGGAGTCACCGGCCCGTATTTAGCATTTATGTTAGACTCAATTGATTTTTATGTTATAAATGGAGGAACTCAACAAACTGCTGAGAGGAGTCACCGGCCCATAGTTAGCATTTATGTTAAAATCAATTGATTTGTATGTTATAAATGGAGGAACTCAACGAACTGCTCAGAGGCGTCACCGACCCGTAGTTAGCATTTATGTTAAACTCAAGTGATTTGTATGTTATAAACTTTGGATTCGAATTATGTTCTCCACTAACTTGCAGGTTGGCAAGGTCTATCTGAGTACCCCGATCGAACTATTAATTCGCATGATTTGTCAACTCAACGATTTCAGTAGGGATTTCCTTGGACAGATTGTTATCTAAAAGAGTAACAAGAGATGTAATCTTCACGTGAACTGCACTCTTTGAATAAATATGGGTATGGACATATTCGGCCACGTCAAGTTAAGATTGGTGATGTGTCATTTACTTTTATGAAAAAGCAAATAAACCGCTTCTAAAGTATTTAGGAGTCTTGCTTTAAGAATGGAATTTACTACGTTTGATTAGAAAATGCCATCGGAACTCCTTAAGTAAAGTCTAAGATATGTTGTGTAATAAATTTGACTGTTTATGGTTACAAATCTATTATCACATACAATCATGCTTTAGATGGAGTAGTTACCTTTAAGTTTAGTGAATTGGAGGTTGTGATGTATAATTGTTAGAAGAATAGTTAGTTGACTTTATAAAGTATATAGTTTATGTGTATTTAAATAAGTATGACCACTCATGAATTAGAGTTGTGATGCATAATTGTTATGGGAATAGTTCGATGATTTAAGGAAGTACCTAGTTTAGGATCATTTCATAGTTAAAATAAATCTCTAGTAATCATTTGGATAAATTTTGAATACTCATCTTTTATGGAATATTGTAATTACTTGTATATTTATATGGAAATGAGAATTGGTGTGATTCATTTAAAAGAATTTATGTGTATTTACGTTTACTTTTTATTTTGAGAAGTGTCATTACTCATCTTAGGGAAAATTGTATTTACATTTATATTTTTAGAAGTGAAAATTTATAGGGTTCATTTAAAAGTAATACATGCATATTTATATTCATATTATGAAAAGTGTTTTCAATTTAGAAATTGAAAAAGGGATTTTGTTTAATTTTCTACTCAAGTATATTAAGGGGACAAAAGACCCTTCATTCTTTTATTATTCATTTATTAGAAAATCTTTATATTTTCACATGTAAACCTATATTCCTAATTAAGTATTTGTGAGAATATCATTTTAAAGATCAAATAGAATGGCACGACTTGAATTCGTTGATTTGGTTAGGGTCGGATGATTTGTATATAAAAAAATTTACTGACATTGAATGACCCTACATTGAGACAGACTTTGATGAAACAGGGAAACGACCAACATATTCGGGGAGGCTTCCATATCCAACTATCTGGGGCCTCAAGAGACAAACATAGAACAAGTTGGCCTGGTTTGGGCCGAACACGATACAGGGACACTGGTGCCTTCCGCACTCGGCTACGTCTGTAGGACCTCCAGACCTCCGCTGATTCTAGTGAAAAGAGGCCAAATTCCAGCATCAAGACAGAAACTCTCACTCACAAAACAACCTCTAACCCTGAATATTGCCAGAGACTGGCTCCTCATTGGCCTTACAGGTGGCAAAATGTGTTTCCCTCTTCGACCCAACTACAACAAGAAATCGTCAGCCTAGATAGGCCCCAGGAAAATAAAAATGTCAGCTTTACCCATCTATTGCTTTATATATAAACCTTATTCACTTATCCTATGGGCTTATCTGTATTCCGCCTATCAATTGTAGCCATTGATTTCTCATAGGCTGATCTCCTCTATCAGATCTAGTTTCTCTTTTAACTATTGATTGGACAGCTAATATCTGTCAATTGTTGGATCCTTCCATGCGTCCCAATCTCCGTCATCTGCCCCAAAGCACCTTACCTCTGCAAGGTGGTTTCGCAATCCCTCGAAATAGTTTTTCTTTATCGCTCCTCCTCTCATGACCAGCTTTGGTGATGACACCTGGAAAATAGGTTTGTTCATCGCAACCACCCTCCTGCCTATCTGGTGTGCAACTTCCCAATACGAGGATCACTATTGTTCGTCAATCATCCTAAAACCAATCTACACCGTTTCTTATGTCACATTACACTTACTGTTGTGGAACCCTTATCCTCGACCTTAGGATATCCCTCGACCTCCCCGGGCCATCCACGTGGCCAGAGATCTACCTCCATGTCTCGGCGGTATCGCATGTCATTAAAACGGTATCACTTACTGCCTATCTTTCTCGCGACGCTTCCTCTAGCTGCCATCTATCTAGTGGTATTTTACCATCGCGACCGCCCTCGGGACTATTCCCCACGCGCCTCGTTCATGCGACCATCAACGAGGAATGTTGATCTTCCTTTAGTGCCCATCCAATGGTGGCAACTGGCGCGGTGGTTACCCCTTCATTCATTTCCTTCAGACTATAGGATTAGGCCCCTTTTGGGTTATTTTGGCCATCTTTTAATGCTTCCTCCCCCATATTTTCCCTTTCCTAACCTATTCAACACCCACTTCTCCACTTTCTTATGCCCTTTAGCACCTGGCTCATAGAAAATAAAGGTAATCCCTGGTTTTCATCAAAAAATTTGGATTACCTCTTTATCCCACTTCCATATGCATGCTGTGAAAATCAGGCGCTATCACCTAGCACACATGATTTATTATTTTATAGACTGACATATTGGGCATGGACCCTGATTGATTTACATTATTGATTATATACTAGGCCAAGGAGCCCTAATGATTTGATTTATGTTTTATCATATGATTTGCGTACAAACCCTAAAATACTGAGATGGCCTTTTGTTACTTACTGTGCATAGTTATGACTTACTTGATTTACTTATGTGGTGTGTTGAGCATGGACTCAGAAACATACGGATGACCTATGTACTGGGAATAAGGCCCGATGTACCTAGAAGGATTATTATTGTGAACTCGGTGTAAGCCCCAATGTACATTGAGTGTTGGGCATAAGCCCTGAAGCACTCCAAGCTTGATAAACGAATATCGGATCCGAGGCCACTTGAATATTCTTGATGTGCCTCACACCCACATTCTATCACTAGTGTTGAGCAGGAGGCTCTGAATTTCACTAACGTAACACCCATGTGAAAGTGTTGAGTTAAAAGCTCTGAAGAGAACTTGGGGTTACTATGTCTCAAAAGTGTTGAGTTGGGAAGACTCTGAATAGCACTTCTATTTTCATCACAATTATTTAATTTGGTTAAAGGAATCATCTTCTATCTATCATCAAGTACTGCGGGAACTACCATGTTAAACGAGGGAATACGACATGCAAGAGAGAGACCTAGAGGTGCCTATCCAAGCCTACCAAAAGACCGTCCAAAGAGTTGGACCTTGTCCTTAGTTATAAAAAAGAAGTATCATGAGAGATATATAAATAAATAAAATAAAATTACCATAACTTAAGTATGAAATGACTAAGAATAGTCTTATGTGCATGACTTGCATAAAGGTCTCAAGTTAATATTATTATTAAAAGTATTCATAATGATGTTATTACTATTTATAAAATATATTTATTACATAGAGTTTAAGCATAGATGGCTATCACATTATCATACTATTAATATGTAATATAAAATAGTATTGTTAATATATAACTACTATTTTTACTATTATGTAAGATACAATTTAAAAGTCACTTCCAGTTAAAACAAATAAATGTCCTAGTTTAACAAGGACTAGATACTTAGTAAAAATATCTTTTGAAAATATTAATTTAAATAAAGAAACTAAATAATTATTCAAATAGCTATATTCTAGGACTCCCCTATATAAAAGAGGGTAGATCCCAAGAGAGGGGATCATCTTTTCATTATCATTCTCTTATGAGAATAGAAGAGAATTTTTCCAAAAGAACTGAATCAGTCCCACTCATATCGAGATCTAATCCAGCAGCTGAACCTAGGGCCTCTACTTCTCTCATTGCATGTTGGAACCAGCTTGGGGGGATCCAGTTAAGACCAGGAATAGTTTAAGGGTCACGGTTGGGAGGAACATGGTAGTCCCAAAGTGATCCAGTTAAAAGATCACACTACAGGCCAGCCAAATCCATAAGCTTTCTGCATTAATTATTGTTAGAGTGTGCAGGTCTTGTAGAGGTAGATTAAGCTTCAATATAACCAGGTATGAACTACAATTCTGCATTTCAATTTACAATAGAAGCTAGGATTAATACATTAGGATTTATCTTACAGAACTGTATTTTTCCCAAATCTTGATAATGTATCTCTTCCATAGAACAAGGGCCTCAGGGAATGGGCTCATAGGGTTACACAATAAGATTATTTTGGTTACCTTAAATAGAATTATTATCTTCACTATAATCATAATTTTGAACCAAAACCAACTAGAGGTCTAGCCTATGCTAGACATGAAGGTCAGCACATAAACCTTAGAATGCCAAATCAATACGTAAACTGATGACTGAGTTCTTGCACGATCTATATCTAAATTGTATTTTATTTTGAAAAGTTATTCCAGACTTATATTTATAGGGTCAAATTCTTTTTATAGTTTCTACCATTCTTTTAAACTTAGAAAGAAAATCGTAGACATGATTGGAGGATTTTCATTTTAAAAGAAATCACATTACTGGTAAACCCCCAGGTCTTATCGAATCCACAGTAGCGAAACTTTATTACAGTATTAAAACTCATCATCACCAACGATTTCATACCAAAAATACCACCTATGAAGTTAGCTGTACATTGTCATCAAACTAATCTCTGCCTACCAAAGCGAATAACATAAGAGTACGCATACAACATGTTTTCTTGTATCTTTAGCTTCCATAGGTTAAACCACTAATTAGTTATCAAATTTTACTGTTCTTTTCATAATCAAGCAGACATTAACAATACGATTTATTTAAACATAGATTCCAGATTTTAAGAATCTCTTCAACCATTTAAACAATTCATCAAAACCCTGACATGTCTCTTTTCCATGACAAGATTCAGATCCACATCAAAATGAAATTGATACTTTTAAGCATTTAAACACATTATGTTTTCTACATCAAGACGTAGGTCAAGGGATCAATACCCACTATCAAATCGCAAACCCTTGCTATCGTTGAATTTTCAAGAATCATAACCTTAAGCCACAAAATTCCTTTTTCAAGAAAATGTCTACCCAACAATCAAGGGTTATGCTTGCATCGTCACGGAGTAACCCCAAAGTGCTAGGCAAATAAACTATCTAGATGTTAGACAGAGACACCACCCCGGCATAAGCAAATGCAGGATGTCGCAGAGCTACACTATTACAACCTTTCATTTAAAAATACCAAATCAATTGCCCTCGGGATAGAACCACAATAGCCAATACAGATATCAAATAGACATTAACCATGCATATTCCATCGGAAAAATGCAGAGGTCAAACAAGAACACGAACCATACATAGAAAGACGCAGAGGCCCAACATTTTACATATCATCAATACATGTTCAATATTCAATAGAAAATGCATGTATTTGTACTTCTTGTCCAAACCCCAAGTTATACAATGTGGGCATTATAGCTCGTCATAAAACCTTAAGAGTCTTCACAGAGCCGAATGGCAAAAAAGTTATACATCAAAACCAAAAACCCTCCGGGGTTATTCCCATTAAAAATAGACACATTTCATTAACCGGTCCAGCCAAAGGCGACCTCTCAAGAACTCTAAACAAGATGCAGTGAGCCAAAAAGGGGCTTCACGAAGTTCCTCATAACAACGATAAACAACATACCCTCCCTAGATGCGAGAGGAAGGGACAGGGTTGGTAAGACCCTGAAATTACCACTCTCATTGCCAACATAGTCCAAGAGTGCTAGTCATCAGTTAGTAAACCACGCAGAGGAGAACCGCCACCAACTACCTTCCAAGCAAACATTCCCACGAGATTAAATCATGAGTTAAATATTTAAATGATAGATAAACGCAAGAAGGAAAGTATGCTATGTGTTCAATAAAATCACCTAAGCATTGTCGAAATCACCCTCCAGCATCCATACTACACAACCACCTGGTGCACTAACCATGAGCGTAGCTCAGGTTAGGGCACAAACCACCCAGATAAGTAAGGGACTATCCAAAACCAAGTATGATGAACAATGAAAGTAGGTGTAAAACCCTAGGACGAAACCCTCATTTTGACCAGCTGGCCACCACAACCATGTGGTTGTCACATGCAACATTAATATTCCACCAAACCTCAACTACTAATTAAATAATTACCCATACTCCATAGTATGAGTCTCAAATGCCTTTATACAATGTTTTGTATTGTAACATTTATGCCAAAGGGTTAGTTCGCTTTCCCTTTTTAGAACACTACACCTCAAACCCTTCTAGGATCCTGTCATGGTTTAGCTAGGAAAGAGTTTCTACTATTGTGTACCTATACAAACACACCAACATCACATGTATTAGCAAAATTGCAAGTAAGTCAGGTTGTCCCAATTGTTTATTCCTTACCTCTCGGCAACTCTAACGGGGATCTGTTTATCAACATCAAAGTTTCCCCAAGTAATTTCAATCTCCCCTCAACAAGTCCATCATGCCTGGAGATATCAGTTAAGCTTTTTACAAACTCAAACATACATATAAATCTTGAAAGTAAAGGAAGGACCTTAGGTGCAATTATAAAAATGCCATACGATTACATAGACATCAACTAACTTATAGTATCACTTCCGCAGGAAAAACACGAATAGTGAAACTATCTTGCTTAGAGATCATAAGTTCTCATTATTTCAAAACCAAGTTCCAATACAACGTCCCAGTGCTGAAGTTAATCACTTATTTTGGATTTTAGCAATGAGAAGAATTTTTTTTATTTTTACTATTTTCGAGATATTACAAGTGGTATCAGAGCTCAGCCACAACACTAAGTGACCTATTGGGCTCATTACAAACATCCGCTGCAGATACATAGAAATCAAAAATGTATGTTTATAATTTTATGCGCATATGAGCTAACAAATTTTCTGTTCTTAACATTGTTATGACAACCAGGTACAAACACAGTCTGAGTAATGAATACAGAGAAAGAAAACAACATACAAGGGAATTTAAACTTACCACCAAGAGAGCAAGAGATAGTGGTGGAGTTAAACTCGGACTTGGTGAAATACCTGCAGAATCTACATGTAGAATTCCAAAGCTTCAAAGATGAAAACATACAAGAAAGATGAGCACAACAAGCTATAAATGAAGCTCTGCTTCAAACTTTAACAAGGTCAAAGCCCCACGGACAACCTGCTTTCTCAGCCAATACCTCTAAAGTGAGACACTGTCACACAAAGAAATCCATCAGTCCTAAAGGAGAGGAACAGGAAGAACACCTACCGGAGTCAATGGAAGAGGACTATAATAACTCTTCCGATGATGATGGGTCCCCACCCCCTTGCAAGAAAAGGAGGAAGAGTGACGACAGTTTACAAGGAGAATTCAGAAAGATAAAAGCCCCAACATATGATGGAGAGATTAATATCGGGGAAAAGACTGAGGAATGGCTGTTAGGAATGAACAAGTACTTCAAAGTCCACAACTATTCTAGTGAAATGCAAGCCCGACTGGCCATTTACAATCTAAATGGTAAAGCAGCCAGATGGTGGAGGGATTTGAAACACACAAAAAGGCAATAATTGAGAGACATAACATGGGATGCTTTCAGCAGAATATTCCAAGACAAATACATGTCTGAAAGATTCTTTGACAAGAAGATCAAAGAATTCCATGAATTGAAAATGGGCTCCCTCACCATGGAAGCATTGAACATAAACATATTCTTAGATTTGTTGGATTATGTCCCATACATCAAAGATGAAAAAGTCAAGATACAATAATTCTTGGGATGTCTACCACCAAACTTCAGAGAAAAGATTGAATTTGACATGCCCAAAACCTTAGATGTGACTTTACACAAGGCAAGACTTTGTTATGAACATGGGAAGCCAAGGAATGATAACATAAACAGAAACAGGGAAAGGTTCATAACCTTTTCAGACAACCGCAGACTGGGTTTTAGACCACCACCTTACCGGAAACAAAACGAAAGTTTCCCTCCCAACAGAGGTTTTAACTGACCTCATGCACGACCAAATGCACCCCCCACCACCTGCCAACAGACCAACTTTTAACAAAGGGGAAAAGGATTCCCCACCAACCATTACTTGTTGGAAGTGCCAAGGGCCACATTACTCCAGATATTGTCCCAAAATATCGGATGGAGTGCTACACAATGTTGAAGCAAACCCTATAGTAGGGGACGTGGCAAGAACACCCAGAATTTATGTTGCACTTGATGGCCGACAAGCAAACCATCAGGCCACTATGGTTGAAATTGAGGGTAAGATCTCAAACACAGCTATTTCAGTTCTAATAGACCTCGGTGCATGGTGAAGCTACATATGCCCTAAGGTCGTTGACACGTGTAAGTTAAACCGAGTGAGCCACGAGAAACCATGGCTAGTACAACTAGCCACTGGTACCGAACGGAAGGTCTCTGAACTAGTTAAAACTTTTGAAGTAGATCTGAATGGTTTCCCAACTAGGGTGGATTTAAGCATCCTACCACTAGGATCCCACGGTTTACTTATAGGCATGGACTGGCTAGAAGAATATTATGCCCTACTTGACTGTTTGAACAAATCTCTACTATGCACGGATAACCAAGGGAATCCGAAGACCATTCAAGATATCCCTAAGAAAGTTTCCGGAAGACAGATATCTACCTTACAAGCAAAGAAGTGCGTAAGGAAGGATTGTAAACTCATTGCAGTCAACATTCAAACCATAGAAACTGTTGGCATAGGATGGATCCGTAGGAAGTGCAGAAGCCGACAGAGGCGAAAGGGTAACTCTGTTGAAGAAGGACCTTTCGCCACTTTTTGCAGAAGTATAAGCATTGTTAAATAGTTGAGTCAGTCATGTGGACCATTTTGTAAAATGATGTAAGCATATAAATAAAGGAAAATTGTAAGCCTAAGGGAATAGATCGATTGGAGATTAATGCGATCTTTTGGGTTCGGTTGTAACTGCAATATCATGTTTTGACTGTTTCTGCGACTGGTTTTTCTGCAGTGTTTAATGAATGCACAAAGATGTTCGGTTATGAGGTCTATTTTCTGTATTTTACAATGATGAATAATCATGTCTATTTATGATATTGTGAGTTTGATAATGCTTAATATGACTAAGTAGGATAAGTTTGTTAATGCGAATGGTTTATAGCAAATCTGTGAATTATTTCTGATGCGAATGGTAAATGAGTAGTTGATCATAGGATTAGTTATCTCTAGTTCGTGGTTCGTGTGGTAGTGTGGATTCTAGGTGTAAGAGCATATCCTCCTTACCACTGCGGAAGCTTGGTTCCTGCGGCACCCCTTATCTGCCTCGGGTGAGACCTCACCTGCTTCGCAGGTGTTGCTAGGAAGGGTAACTCCTTTCCGGGCCAGTGAATAAGAGGTTGTTGGTGTTGTTGACGATGGAGTGAACCCTTGTTGAAAGACCCTGTGTCAATAATAATATAGGAGTGGCTCATGCAGTTTACATTCAGAGGACCTACCAACCAAAGTATCGGATCAGATCAGTGGACTCCAGAACTAATTCGATAGTTGAAGCAAGTCAACAATACAGTATCAAGGGCTATTGATTTCTGGATCGATAGTATCCTAGAGGGGTACATCACTGAGTTCGCGGTAGATACGAACAGTTCTTACAGCGATGTGGAAAGATGATTTTTCAGGGGACCAAGGGGTAGGTTCATCCTATCGCTAAAACCGATGGATTAAGATGCTGGTGTGAGAAAAGGGTGTGATGAAAATGACGTCCGATGAGCAGACAGATTGGTGTGCAGGGGTTGTAGGTATTGCATGGTTACGGATCCGTTACGAAAGATGTAGGGTAGATGGACATGAGCGACAACAAATTTTTAGGGAAGTTGAGGAAGACTGTGGCACCTTGAGAAGTGGAACGATATTCCGACGTCCTAATAAGAGGAGGAGGACTGAGGAAGAGTCCCTTGAGAGGACTGGAAGGGAAGACTACACAATAGGGCCACAAAGGACAGAGCTCCCTTATTACGAAGAGGAAGGCAGTGACCAGGCTACCCCAGAGGAAGGATGGATCGTAAGCTACCACATACCTTCGACCCCACACACCACTTATCAATTTAAAGGAAAAACCACAAATAACTCACAGAGCTATCCCACGTGTAGTGGAAAGAGTAGCGCATCAGTAAGTAACAACATTAGGAACACCACGATGGCAGACGATACAAAGACGCCGAGTTTTGTAGGAGACGAGACAGAGGATCCTGAACAATTTTGGTTTTTATACGAAGCAATGTGGACTGTGAAGTAGGTCCAAGAAGAAGACATCAAAAAGGGAAAGTTGGAAACAAAATTTTGAGGCCGGGCATTCGACTAGTTCTTAAAGTTTACCAAGGTCCCAGGAAAGACGTTGGCAGAAATTAAAATAGCGATGATTTAAGAATTTAAAAATCCCATGTAAGAAGCACATTACATTACTGAGCTAAAAGAGATTAGGCAATATTCGAACAAATCGGCATGGGAGTTCGATCAGAGATACAAGACACTGATAGCGAAAGTCAGTTTCCCAATAAATGACCTATAGCATAAAGAGTGGTTTATCATCGGGCTGGTACCACATATTCAAGGACCATGATGCAGTAGAAGGTTGCTGATCAAGCTGAAGCATTAGAAATTGTAATGAAGTTAGAGGCTTCATCGATCAGAGATACTGGAGCCGGAATGGATAAGATTCAATCACAAGTGGCTACATTGATGCTCCAACTGCAGGATATGAAGCAAGGAAAAGATAACAGCACAGACGTATGGTGCACCAGATGCAGGACAGAAGGCCACCATAAAGATAAATGTTCAATGTTTCAACAGTATTTGAATTCAGGAGCTCTGAACCCCCTTCACCAAGAATACCTACAATGGTGTCCCATTTTCCAAGCCAAAGGACATCGACCAGAGGAATGCATATACTTATAGAAGATAGTGTCAAAATTGATGAGTCTATATTGTAAATTCTTTCGATCAGTGGGGAAGGACGAAAATGATTGCAGAGCCCATGAATTGTTGCAACAACGAAACATCGATGCATACTTGGTCAAGGGAGAAGAGCAATAACTGGGGTTGCAACAACCGCAGTTTATCCAGACACCCACAATTTGATGAAGGACAGTACAGGAAACTACAATATGGAGCACCGCAGTACCAGCAGCCGCTATATCAACAATACCCACAACCATAGTATCAACAACCACGGTATTAGTAAGCACAGTACGGACCACCACGTGGAGGATTTGGTGGAGGATTTCGTGGAGGACATGGTGGTGGCGTAGGAAGAGGAGGAACCTTCGGACGTGGTCGAGGACCTCCTACATATTATAATTATGGGAAACAAGGAAATTTCACAAGGGATTTCCCAAATCAGGCCTCGCAGTGCACGTATTGTAGTAGAACAAACCATGCTATAGAGGATTTCCCACAGCTCATCACCAAATAGAAAACAAATAACCTTCCAACCCCGCTGAACCAAAACCAAAATCAAAACTAGAACCAACCAGTAGTACAAAAAATATCAACAGAAGCTAGGAGACACTCCGCAACAGTAGGAATAGTGACGTGAGGAGGAATAGTAACAGGGGGTTATAGACCACAGACCATTGTCCAACCAGCAGGAAAGAAGAATGTTACGTTTGACGAAGGGGCACAAAAGGGCACTTTCCTAAAAGCGTAGCAGGAGGTGCTGTGACAGATGAGGAACGTACCTCTTCAAAAATAAATCTATGATATGCCACTGACGTTCGACAGGACGAAGTCGCATAGAAAGGCCACTAATTTAAGAGCCTTCCTAGAGAGCTGCTTAGCATTAGCAAAGGATAAGGAGGCATTGGAGGAGATATCCAACATACTGAATCGATGGGAGAGTGAATGCAAAGAGCCAAGAGTCAATCACATACATAAGAAAAGGAGGATAGGTAGAGAAATGAGGGTGTCAGCACAAATCGGAGCATTCGATGTCGACTCCATTATTTTGGATTTAGGGTCAGATGTGAACATTCTAACAAAACAAACATGGGAAATGATGGGGATATCACAAATGACCTGGTCACCAGTACAGCTGTGATTGGCAAACCACGGCAAGGTCACCCCCCTCGGCCGAGTGTGTCAACTTCCCATCGAAATCGAGGAACTTCAGATAGATGTCGATTTCGATTTTATAGAAATAATAGACAATACATTTCCATATTCGACACTATTGGGAATCGACTAGGACATGGAAAATCAGGCGATCATCAATTTCAGGAAGTGGATCATGTCATTTGAAGATTGGGAAATAAGGGTTGTCACACCGCTAGATCCCGGGGAAGGACAACAATACGTAGGTCCCCACCAAAGATGAAGATATGGAAGGATGGGATAGCCTATATAATATTTCTGAAGATTACATCAATCCAACTGATGAAGGGGAATAAGAAGGGCGCAGCACTAGTTCAGCATCTTCAGATTCAGATGAGTCATTGGAAAATTGGCAAAACAGACTTCATGAAGTATCGTTCTGCAAATGTGCAAGGATTACACAGTCGATGCATTGGGTGGAAACTGAGGAGTGCACACTGCTAACGTACAAAAGGATTACCGAATTTGAGCACCTTCTTAATAGAATTCAAAGAAAAGGTAGCGGAACCGCAAAGACTCTTGGCCTTGGAGGAAGCCTTGAAGGCTACTCCTACGTGCTAGTGGGTAGTGCCTAAATCAAGGATATCAAACTGGACACTATTTCGATGCCTCCTAGAGGTACACTTCAATGACACCACAACATGGAATAGAAAAAAGTATGATGGCCAAGGTAACCCAAACGAACATGTAAAGGCTTGTCAGCACCAATGGGCAGCACGAACGGAGCAAGAGTGGGTGCATGCCTTTGTGCATATGTTGCATGAAGTACCACAGAATTGGTATGTCATAGCAGAGCTATGACTCAGTACACTTTCTTAGGATCAGTTAACAATTGGCTTTAGCCAAACATTCTCCTTCTCAGAAAAAAATCCCTTCATCCATAATACACTTTAGATAATTGAGAAGAAGATTTTCGAGGCAAAACCGACAAGCGTAGGCATCAGAAATCCGATGGACCATGACACCTGAAATAATGATGGAATACTACAATGTCGTAGGAGAACCGAATGATGACAATTATGTGAAAATGAGATCACATCCAAGAACTATTCAAGAAATTACACTCTCTCATATGAAAAATCTCACACAACTACTCAAAAGCGCAAAAATTATGCACAAGAGTAGATTTCTGTATTACTTCTCATGAATAATAATTACATTAGCCAACATATGAATGTAATAGGCTGTTATTAAATAACATTACAGCAGAAAATTGAATGTTTAAAGATGCCAAACAAAACTCTTAATCATCAGACTTGCTAAAACTGCCCATCCTCCCTAGGTGGCAAGTTGACTTTCCAAATCAGCCCAAAAGCTCACGAATTGCTAATTTAGTGAGATGAAGGTGAAATATAGGTAAAATCAATGCCATATACGAATTTTGGGTGGAAATAGAATTAAGGAAAGTTTTTGGTGAGAAAAACACTTTCCTAGGTTGACTAGCTTTTCCCTATGGGGGAAAAAGCAGTAAAAAAGCAGCAGTTTCTTCACAAGTGCTTCTTTCTTCCTTAAACTCATCCAAATATGTTTAGCAAAGCTCCCAAGTGGCCTAGGTAGCTTGTAGATCACACCTTGAATGGAATCTTATCCTCCCATGTTTCCTTGTGGACCATACAATGGCAATTTCCTCATTTATTACATAGAATTAACCAACAAGTGATTAATTAATGCATCTTATGTAATTAAATAAATGGTAGGAAGGCTTAATTAATCCAACACCCCCTCTTAATTCTAACTTAAATGAACTAAATATCATAAAATAAAATACTAAGGGCCCAGTAACAAGATTTGGTCACCCCGTACAAAATACTGCTGGTCCACAAAACAAGGATAGAAGGAAAACCTCATGGGAAAAACCTTCCCTCAAAATATGGACATATAGAAATTGAAAGGTTACTGATCAACCCTTCACTCCACTACATGTTCAACCATCCCAAGTAGTGATCTAAGATAGCTGAATGTCTTCTCTGTGAAAGCCTTGGTGAAGATATCAACAGTTTGCTCACATGTGGGGCAATACTGCAAATCTATGATCTGGTCATGCACTAAGCCTCTGATGTAGTTCATATGAATCTCTATGTGCTTGGTCCTCTACATCTGTACTGGATCACATGAAAATCTAATGGCACTCTGGTTGTCACAATAAATGACAATAGGAGTACTGAAAGAAATCTCAAACTCAAACAAAATCCCCTGCAACTAGACACACTGTGTAGCAGCATTCACTGCTCCTCTGTACTCTACCTCCACTGAAGATAGTGCTATGGAATTATGTTTCGTGCTAGACCCGAAAATAGGGCCACCTCTAAGCATGAATACAAATCCTGATGTGGATTCCCTGTCAAGGATATCACCAACCCAATCCGAATCTGTGAAACCCAAGAGATCTAAGCTCGAATCTACCACATAGTGAATCCCATCACTCTTTGTGCCCTGCACATAATGAAGGATTCTTTTTGCAGCCCTCCGATGTAGCTCATGTGGCTGATCCATATATCTAGATGCTACACTCATAGCATATGCAAGATTTGGTCGAGTGTGTGTCAAGTAGAGCAAGCTGCCAATCAACTGCCTGTATAGAGTACTGTCAAAAAGCGGTGTAGATTCTGCTTCTTCCATTCTAACTCCAGAAAGGAATGGAGTCTTAGAAGGCTTGCAATCAGCCATCTTAAACTTCTTTAATATATCAGAAGCATACTTTGAGTGACATACCTTGGTTCCTTCTTTTGTTTGAGAAATCTCAAGCCCCAAAAATTGCTTAAGAATTCCCAAGTTACTCATGGAGAATGCTTGGTGCATTGCGGTCTTAAGAGATGCTATTTGTTCAGTGCTATCACCTGTGATCAGCAAATCATCAATATACAACACTATTAACATAATAAAACCATCAACAAACTTCATATAGACATTTGGGTCAGATTTACACCGAACATAGGATTGTGACAGCAAAACATTGTCCATCTTCGCATACCAAGCCCTGGGGGCTTGCTTGAGTCCATACAAAGATTTTTTCAACCTACAAACAAGGTTTGGATATGATGTGTACCCCTATGGCTGCTGCATATATATCTCTTCTTCAAGTTCCCCATGGAGGAAAGCACTTTTCACATCCATGTGATGTACTTCCCACCGCTTGGAAGCTGCCACTGCGAAAACTAGTCTAATGGAGTCTTTCTAAGCTACCAGTGCAAATGTTTCATTATAATCAAGTCCTTGGACCTGAGAATACCCCTTTTCTACCAGCCTTGCTTTGTAGTTAATGGCTGTACCATCCGCTGCACATTTAGTCTTATAAATCCATTTTCATCTTACCAACTTTCTGCCTACGGGGACCTTGACTAGCTCCCAAGTTTCATTCTTCTGCATTGATTGAAACTCCTCATCCATAGCAATATGCCATGTAGGATCATGTGAGGCATCGTCATATGTTTGTGGATCATAATCTATCATCATATATAACTTCTAAAAAAGATAAGGATCATTCACATTGAGAGCAGTCTCAAACTGTGATCTAGTCCTTCTTTGGTCTTAGGGTTGCCTGCTAGTTCACCTATTGCTTGCAAAGTTTTTGCAGCCCACTTAGGCCTTGTAGGTGAGTTAGCATATGCAATAAATTGATCCTCATCATCAGAAATATAATAATAAAAGATATCAAGAACATCGCTTACTTCTTCTTCAATTGGTGGTGAAGATGAATCTCCAATTTCTGCGCTCTGAGAGGGCTCTTCCTCAAACTGCACACTTCTTTCGATGAATGCTTTATGAGTGGTCATGTTCAGAAGCTTATAATATTTGGATTCCTTTGAATATACAACAAGCAAACATGGTTGGCTTTGGGGCTGCATATCCCTCCTCTTCTCAATCGGAATCCTAGAACAAGCCTTTGAGCCAAAAATCCTGAAATGAGAGATGTCTGGTTTGTTACCTGTCCAAGCCTCGAAAGGAGTGATAACTTTGAGAGCTTTGTGTGGCAGTCTATTCTGAATTTAGGTGGCACAATTTATTGCTTTAGACCATAGATTAGGAGACAAACCTTTTGCCTCAAGCATGCATGTGGCCATCTCCTTAAGAGATCCGTTCTTCCTCTCAGCAACCCCATTTTCCTGAGGTGTAAATGGAACTACATGTTGCATCTATATGCCTGATGAAGCACAAAATTGATGAAACTATAATTTCACATACTCACCACCATTATAAAATCTTATCACCTTAATATGCCTACCAGAATGATTCTCAACTGAGGCTTTGAATAGCTTGAATAACCCAAAAACTTCTGATGTAAGCTTGATGAAATAAACCCAACAATACCTGCTGAAATCATCTATGAATGTGAGAATATATTTTGTTGAATTCAATGAATCATGAGGAAATGGACCTGATATATCAGTGTGTATAAGTTCCAATGGTGCAGTGGTTCTCTCAATGGTATATCTCCCATACTTGTGCTCAGGGTGTTTTTCTAGGATGCAGGATTGAGAGACACCTTTGGAAAATTTGATATTCGGCAGCCCTATAACCATCTCTTTCTCATGAAGTTGGGAAAGGTATTTGAAGTTTAGGTGGTCAAATGTTTCATGCCATAGCTTGCTAGACTCATTGGAATGGGTAAATAGAGAAGAAGGTGAGGATTTTGGAACAAAATGAGAAAACTTGTAGATTCTAGAACAGTGGTCAGCAGTACCAAATGCAATAAGTTTTCCTGTTGAAATTTTTGCTATCTCAACATCATTGGGGGTAAAGGTTACTCTCTTGGGAAGCCCTGTATGGGTCATCTGATAGACTGACAGTAGGTTTGTAGCAAGTCCAGGGACATATAAAACATTATTGAATGACCCAAACTCGAGATCTATGCTACCTTTTCGTTTGTTAGAAGTTTCAGAATTGTCTCCCAATACAATATTCAGACCACTGGAAGAGTCAAGTGAAGTAAAATACTTAGTTGCAGACACCATGTGTCTTGAAGCACCAGAATCAATGATGAATGATGAAGATTGGGAAGTGTCAGCCATCAGTGCATGAACTCTCTCTTTGTCCTCAGAATTTGATCCTCCATCCTTCTTTCTTGCACTCTTTGGGAGAGGAATGTTGGCTTTCTCCAATGCCTGAGTTAATTGGTTGGTGGTCTTCTTCATACAAGAGCTTTCGGGATGAAATCCCTTACTGCAATAAGTGCACTTTGTCCTCTCATTCTTCTTGTTCAGATTCTTCTTGAAGTTTGATGGATCTCCATTAAAATTATGCTTGTCTTTCCACTCACCGGTGGGCTTCTTGAAGTTCCTCTTCTTTTTGCCTTTCGAATTCCTTGAGTGTCCAACATTTAGACAATGGTCTTTCGATGGATTTTTAATGGCTCCCATTAAGACCAGCTTCTCTTATTCTTGTGTTAATGACTCCATGAATTCTGAAAGTGATGGGCTCTTCCAATTTTTAATTGCTTTTCGGGTGGAATGGAAGGTGGAAACAAAAATTGAATACTCTAAGCCAAGCTTGGAGAGAATGGCCAAAACTAATTTCTCATCTTTCTTGTCTATTCCACATTGCTTCAGCTGCAATACAAGAGACTTGAATTTGGAGAAGAAGTCTTGAAGATTATCGAAATTTTGCAAACTCAAAGAGACTAGCTCGTTATCCAATTGGTGGCCTCTCAATTCATCGATTTTACCGAGCAATTCTTGAAGTTTCAGCCATACTTCATTGGTTGAAGTGAGGCCATCAAGATTAAATAAGAGTTCTCTAGATGTAGTGAGACATAACAGCCCATAGGCTTCATCCCTTCGATTATGCCATTAATATTTCTCCACTGCTGAGGTTGGCTCAGCTTCTGTTGCCATGGTCACCCTCTAGAGCCCTTTGCTCCTCATTAGAATCTCCATCTATGCTTTCCAATCAAAGTAATTGAAAGGAGTGAGGATGATCTGTTGTGTATTATCCATTGCTGCAACTGATATAAATTTTGGACTGAAATTAGAACACTTCTGGATTCCAAAATGCACCCTGCAGAGAAAAGAAATCAATCGGTGGTTTGATCAATGCGCCCTTCCTGAGACTGTTGGATCCTGCAAGACAATCAATAGATGAAAGGAATAGCTTTATGGATCTGATACCATCTGAAAATCAGATCACATCCAAGAACTATTAAAGAAATTAGACTCTCTCATATGAAAAATCTCACACAACTACTTAAAAGCCCAAAAACTATGCACAAAAGTAGATTTCTGTATTACTTCTCATGAATAATAATTACATTAGAAAACATATGAATGTAATAGGCTGTTATTAAATAAAATTGCAACAGAAAATTGAATGGATAAAGATGCCAAACAAAACTCCTAATCATCAGACTTGCTAAAACTGCCCATTCCCCCCTAGGTGGCAAGTTGACTTTCCAAATCAGCCCAAAAGCTCACGAACTGGTAATTTAGTGAGCTGAACGTGAAATATAGGTAAAAGCAATGCCAAATACGAATTTTGGGTGGAAATAGCACTAAGGAATGTTTTTGGTGAGAAAAACACTTTCCTAGGTTGATTAGCTTTTCCCTATAGGGGAAAAAGCAGTAAAAAGCAGCAGTTTCTTCACAAGTGCGCCTTTCTTCCTTAAAATCATCCATAAATGTTTAAGAAAGCACCCAAGTGGCCTAGGTAGCTTGTATATCACACCTTGAATGGAATATTATCCTCCCATGTTGCCTTGTGGACCACACAATGGCAATTTCTATTGATGTATATGTAACTTCAGAATGTATTTCACATATATGTATATTGTATTCCTATAGAGACATTATTATTCCTCTATATGGAAGTGTCGTCATTTATATTGTAAGTGTCATAACTTGTACTTGATGGGTTATTAGACCACCTTGTTAGGGTCGGCCCTGTATAAGTCATGTGGGTCAAAGGGTTATTAGACCACCCTATTGGTGGTTGGCCATGTGGGTCAAAGGGTTATTAGACCACCCTAGTGGGGGTCTTCCCAGTCAGCATTATGTTAAGTGGTTAAGTTGAGGCCGACGTAGTTGAGTAAAGGTCAAGTCAAGTTAGTGTATAAATAGAGAGTGTGTCTCTCTCATTTTACACATTCTATTCTCTCACTCACACTTGGAAGAGTGGCGCACTTGTGGAGGAGGAGGCTCTATTGCTAGGAGAAGAATATCTCTTGTATTCTGGTTGTATCATTGCTCTATCTATCTCTGAAGAAGTTATTGGGGTTTTTCACCTTTATGGTTTTCGCCAAGTAAACTCTGTGTCTCTTGTGTGCTTGCATTATTGTGTCCATGATTGATATGCTGTAGATTTGTTGTACATTTTGTTCTCTCAGTTAAGATCCTAGATCAGATTGAAGTAAATTATGAAAATTTAATAATTTCCTCATTTATTACATAGAATTAACCAACAAGTGATTGATTAATGCATCTTATGTAATTAAATAAATGGTAGGAAGGCTTGATTATTCCAACAAATTATCCCAGAGCTACACATGGGATGGAGGTAGAAGGGAGTCACAACGTGAAGGCACCTGAGCTAGCCTTTGACCAGTACAGCTAGCCATTGAATATTATAAAGGTAACCTTTGGATCAAAGGAAAACCGGAAAGTCGTGAATGTTGGAGAGCATTGGGATGAATCAATTATTACGAAAATAACAGACCTGCTGCATGAATTTCTGGACTTATTTCCGACAAGGTCCTTAGAGAGACAAGATATTCACACATTAGAGGATGAGTTCAAGATAGATGAATATGTGATCACAAGAAATTTGTGACCACAAATGGCATCACCTAGCGCGAATACCAAACCCTGCAATATGGTGCCAAAAGTACGGCACCACCTGGTACCGCAGTGCTTCAAAAAAAAAAAAATTAACAATAATATTAATAAAAAATAAATAAAGGTAGGTATCACACGAATCATAATAAATCACAAAAAGAGGTCGACATGATAGGCCTAAGACGGAAGCTGCCATGATGCGTAATAGTCCAATCCAGCATTAAAGGCGCTAAAATCCGCATTTATACTACCAAACAACGTCAAACCCAAGACACCGGGAGTTAATATCCAGCACAAGCAACGGATTTGGCGCATCCCGATGAGAATCGACAATGATGGTGTCGAACAGATGAACATTCCTAACTAATATCTAGAGGGAAATGGGGAAGCAGATCCAGCTGCTGTACTACTCCAGGAGTCAAATGGAAGTGTATGTGTCTAGCACCAGCACCGAAAGATCACAGGCCACACCAATTGTTCAGGAGTAGCTTGAAGTCATGTCATCAATTCCATACAAGAAAAAAAGAAGTGTGACGCGACCCCTTGATATTGTTCGGTAGAAAAAGAAAGCCACCTGGGAATCCACCAGGAACAAGAAAGGCATTGTAGGATCCCCCATTGATGAAGATGTGCAGGAGGGATACAACGGTCCCATACTTTCAGAATACATTCCAGCTCGTCGAGAAGGGGCACCCATGCAACGGATTAACAAAAAAGATAGATACACCATTGCAGTCGCACTGGTACCTCTAGGAGTTAAGAAAATTGGGGACATTACCACCAAGTTGCAGAGATTACAATACACCGACTACGACCTAGCTAAGTTCAAAGAGTATGCAGAAGCTTACGAGGATGTCCCCCATGCGGGCGACCCAACCACGAAGGAGCCAAGGGAGTGGGCACAAGGATTGGCACAATCATGGTTGCTTGGCATCACCCTCCTACCATATTATGGGCGCCTGGCATATGTCAACGCATGCGCAAGCAACTCCTTGAATGCTTCCATGACCGATCCCTGTGGTTGCATGAGAGAATCCCAGTTACCATCGACCTCGTCACTAGAGTTACCGGCCTACCACAAGACGGAGCCAACTCTTCAAAATTTTTCCAAGGAAAGGATAATGATAAGAAAGTAGCCGAGCAGTTAGCTATAAAATATGGAGTACAGAAAGATTCACGGGGTTACTTGATCCACACCATTAACAATCAGGCACTCCGAGTTGCAACAAAAATATTGGCAGTCAAAGTAACAAGGAAAAATCGACCGTTGCAATGCAATTCAGTGGTCATTACAGCAGCAAAACAATGCGTCGGAGGAGAACAGCTAAACTAGGCTCAATTCCTACTGCACGAACTAACTGAGGACCCATATGATGCCCAGGAAAACAGACGAACTTTCATGTATTCATGGTTACTCCTCCTAATTGCCTTAAAATCACGAAGGGAAGAAGACGACTACCAAGAGGTGGACCTCGCGGAACCACGAGTGTGCGATGGTGCGCGATACTAGAATTTATGGGAAACTATCGATAAGGAACACTAGCAGGAAAATGTCATCCAGTTCTATGTTTGGCTTGAGAGGATGTGGATGGACGCAATGATGATACCGCAGATCAAACTGCAGGCTGCAACCAAGTATCAGTCCATCGCCTAGATATCTGTTGAAACATACACGATCTACCTCTGAGCACACGTAGATCCAACCAAGGAATGGGTGAGAACATAGTAAAAGCTCATTGAGACCGAGCTTGACAACATCATCAACCACTGGTACGAGGAATGGAAAGTTCCTGCAGATCTGAAGGACATTGCTACAGCATAGGCAGCAGGCCGACAACACCTGACCAAGAAGGATGAAGCTTCCGCTAACCAGAAGGAGAAACAAGAGACTGTTGCAAAGTATCAAATGGTAGAATCTAATCATGACAGAACCTCAACCTCCAACACCCCAATAGACCCAGAGCTCGACCTCCAGCAGGAAGAATGAAGGACAAAGAACAGAATGGACCACGATGAATGCCGTACACAAGTCGGGCTCACTATGTAGCAGGATGACAGTCTGTTGGATATCATTGCACAAATCATAGAGCACAACCGTCGGAAGGTTACAAAGCATTCCATGGACAATTTCCACTACATCGGGGAGTTGTTGAATTCGGTGGTGAATACAATAATCAACAGTAGGGTACCACATGGGGATATCCAGCAAAACCTATCGACCCCCAGAATCGAGGTCAAGGTCAGCAACCAGAAAGGCATTGTTCAAGTCGACACCCATGCCTTCTTTATAGGAGACGAGAACTTGGATCTGGAGCTCCAAAAGGATCCCTGGACAATGGTCAATTTCAACCTAGTACCAATTTTGACATTACATGGGGTCCAAGTGGCAGCAAGCGCAAAAATATGGGACCGTGAGGCTACGATGCACAATAAAATGGTTGATTACATGAAACAACTACAACGCAACGAGATGACCATACCGTAGTACGTGCTTCGCAGGCACAGGCTTTAGAGGAGAAGGCGCAATTAGAGAAATCCCTGGTTGACAAGGAAGCAAGCATTGCAGAGCAGACCAGAGCGCTCACCGCGAAGGAAGAAATTGCGATGGAATGGACAAGGCTCGAAAGAGTGCTAGCAAAGGTATGCGAAATAACGGCATTGGACTTGGATGTTCACCCAGAGAAGCCCAAGCTGTCATGTTGGGAGTTGCCGTGAATGAACCCCGAAAAGAAAATACAGAACTCTAGGCTCGAGTAGCACCCAACACACCGCCGACACAAGTCCAGAACTGATAAACAACGATAGAAGAAGCAATGATGGCAATCTAGGAGTTGGAACAGGATGCACAGAAGGTGGTGATAAGTCTCACAGAATTTTGGGATAGGTTGGTTGAAGATGACCAGTTAGCGACACTAAAGAAACTGTATCGCGAAGCGGAAGAGCAGCTAGAAACATTTAAGGGGTCATTTAAAGCAATTCCCACCATGACAAGGATGACAAAGATTGTGGAACTACAGAGTATGAAGTAGCGAGCTGAGAAAGCCCATGAAAGAAAGCAATGACGAGTGGCACATTTAGACGAGCTTCAGGCAAAGGCAGAATCCTTGATTGCACGAATGGTTCCAGAGATGAAACAGGTATATGAGCAACTACAGGAGGTGAGACAAAAAGTGTGCGACCACCCAACAGAGCAGTAGGTGATTGACAGTACACATATTTGCACATCAGTGAAGGAGATCGTCAACCAGATCCGGACCACCTATGAGGACTTTCAACAACAGTGCAACAAATCAACAGTGTCCAGCTCAGGTGGCTCGGGAGGAGCCATAAGTTTGTGTTGGGGGCTTGTTGGCACAGGATAGATCCGCATGAAGTGCGGAAGCCGAAAGAGGCAAAAGGGTCACTCCGTGGAAGAAGGACCTTTCGCCACCTCTTACGAAAGTATAAGTATTGTTAAATAGTTGAGTCAGTCATGTGGACCATTTTGTAAAATGATGTAGGCATATAAATAAAGCAAGATTGTAAGCCTAAGGGCATAGATCGATTGGTAGATTAATGCGATCTTTTGGGTTCGGTTGTAATTGTGATATCATGTTTTGAATGTTTCTGCGATAGTTTTTTCCACAGTGTTTAATGAATGCATGGAGATGTTCGGTTATGAGGTTTATTTTCTGTCTTTTACAATGATGAATAATAATGTCTATTTATGATGTTGTGAATTTTATAATGCTTAATATGACTTAGTAGGATGAGTTATTTAATGTGAATGGTTTTTGGAAAATCTGTGAATTATTTCTAATGTGAATGGTAAATGAGTAGTTGATCATAGGATTAGTTATCTCTGGTTTGTGTGGTAGTGTGGATTCTAGGTGTAAGAGCATATAGTCCTTGCCACTGCGGAAGCTTAGTTCCTGTAGCACCCTTCTCTGCCTTAGGTGAGACCTCACCTGCTTCATAGGTGTTGCTAGGAAGGGTAAATCCTTTCCGGACTGATGAATAAGAGGTTGTTGGTGTTGTTGACGACATAGTGAACCCTTTTCGAAAGACCCTGTGTCAACAGAAACTGATAGGGAACAAAAGATCGAAGACTTCCCAGTCCTTGTGGAATTCAAGGATGTATTCCCCAAGGAAATACCTAGACTACCACCTAAATGGGACCTAGATTTCTTTATAGAGTTAACACATGGCTTCGTACCAGTGTCAAAAGCGCCTTACTGCATGAGTCCACCTGAATTAGTGGAATTCAAGATTCAGTTACAAGAGTTGATCCAGAAGGGTTATATCTGACCTAGTGTGTCTCCCTGGGGAGCACCAATACTCTTTGTCAAGAAGAAGGAAGGGACGATGCGGATGTGCATCGATTACCACCAACTCAACAAATTGACCATGAAGAACCGTTACCCACTCCCTAGAATTGATGACTTGTTTGATCAAGTTGGAGGAGCGAAAATCTTCTCAAAGATCGACCTACATTCCGGATATCACCACATGAGGATCCATGATGAAGACATTAGTAAGATCGCTTTCCAAACCCAATACGGTCATTACGACTTTGTGGTCTTTTGATGTATATGTAACTTCGGAATGTATTTTACCCATGTACATTGTATTCCTATAGAGATGTTATTATTCCTCTATACGGAAGTGTTTGTATTCCTATAGAGATGTTATTAATCCTCTATATGGAAGTGTCATCATTTATATTGTAAGTGTCATAACTTATACTTGATGGGTTATTAGACCACCTTGATGGGGTCATCCCTGTATGAGTCATGTGGGTAAATGGGTTATTAGACCACCAAGTGTGGGGTTGTCCCATATTAAGTTAACCATGGGTTATTAGGCTAAGCTAGACAAGTTGGCCCCACTGGTTTGTTGGGCAGGATGGGACAAGTATAAATAGATATCAGGAGATCTCTATTTGATCATTCACTTACTCACTCTTCCATCACTTGGAAAGTGGCTCACATGTGAGGAGGAGGATCTGCTGCTAGGAGAAGACTATCTCTTGTACTTTGGTTGTATCATTGCTCTTTCTATCTCTGAGGAAGTTGCGGGGTTTTTCACCTTCTTGGTTTTCCCCGGTGAAACTCTGTGTCTCTTGTGTGCTTTCATTATTGTGTCCATGATTGTTATGATGTAGATATGCTGTACATGTTGTTCTCTCAGTTAAGATCTTAGATTAGATTGAAAATTCTAAAAAAATAACATGGTCATGCCTTTCAAACTAACTAACGCACCCGCCAACTTTATGTGCATGATGAACAACATATTTAGTAAATACCTAGACAAGTTCATTCTAGTCTTCATCGATGACATTTTGATCTACTCAAAGAATGAATAAGAACACAAAAAACACCTACGGATTGTATTACAAATACTATGAGAACACCAACTATACGCTAAGTTTAGCAAGTGTGACTTTTGCAAACCCCAGATACAGTACCTAGGGCACATCATCTCGGAGGAGGGGATATCAGTTGACCCCGAGAAGATTAAATCCATAGAATAATGGTCTACCCCCACTTGCGTGACCAACATAAGATCCTTCTTAGGGTTAGCTGGATACTACCAGAAGTTCATTGAGAACTTCTCCCGAATTGCTTGTCCTATGAAAGCCTTGCAAAAGAAAACAACCAAATTTCTTACAATGGAAAAATGTGAAGAAAGTTTCCAAAAGTTAAAACAACTTTTGACTAGTGCACCTATCCTACAGATTACTGACCCCGATGGGGACTTCGTAGTTTGCACAGATGCAAGCAAGGAAGGGCTCTGTGGGTCCTTATGCAAAATGACTTCACTATCTGTTATGAGTCAAGGAAGTTAAAGGAACACGAATATAATTACCCCAAACAAAACCTTGAACTAGCCGCCATTATCCACGCCTTAAAGATGTGGAGGCATTATCTTATGGGAAAGAAGTTCCTATTAAATATGGACAACATAAGCCTAAAGTACCTATTTGACCAACCAGACTTAAACGCCAGGCAAGCCAGTTGGCTAGCATTCCTTAGTGAGTGCAACTTTGAACTAAAACACATAAAGGGAAAAGGGAAAAAGATTGTCGATGCTTTAAGTCGATAGGCCCATATGATATATGAGGTGACCGTGAGTCAAACTGACTCATATTTACACCACCGAATTAGAACGGCATGTCAACATGACCGGTTCTATGTCGAGATCCTTAAGAAGATCCAAGAGAATAGGTTATTCCAACAATAGAAGGAGTATAAGATAGTTGAATAACGACTACTATGGTAAAAAGAAAGAGTTTATGTTCCATAAAACAAGGACATTAGATCTAACATCCTCACCGAGTTCCATCAGAAACCCTACTCAGGGCATCCCGGATATCAAAAGATGATATCGGCAGTAAAAAACACTTCTTTTGGCCTAAACTGATAGCCGACATAGCTTTATTCATTGCTAAGTGCTAAGAGTGTCAGCTGGTCAAAGCAGAACACCAGCACCCTTCTGGACTACTACAACCCTTACCCATTCCAGAGTGGAAGTGGGAGATCATTAGTATGGACTTTATCACGGGGTTACCGAAAAGTAAGAGACAAAATGACTCCATCTTTGTAGTAGTAGACAAGTTATCCAAGGTATCACACTTTATACCAATAAAGTCTACTTACAAAGTCATGCACGTCGCGGAAATATTCCTAAAGGATATTTTTCGATTGCATGGGATACCCAAGGCAATCATCTTCGATCAAGATATGAAGTTCACTAGAAACTTCTAGAGGGCATTGTTCTCCGGTTTGGAGACACAAATACAATTCAGTACCGCATACCACCCCCAAACCTACAGACAAACGGAATGAGTAAACCAAATCCCTCAGGACATGCTAAGGATGTATGTCATGAACAACCCCATGAAGTGGGAGGACTACTTGCACCTCGTAGAGTTTTCTTACAACAACGGTTACCAAACCTCAACCAAAATGAGGCCTTTCGAGGTGCTCTATGGCAGGAAGTGCCTGTAGTGCTCTGGTTTTTGGCAGAGCACATGACAAGCTTCTAAACTAGTTTTCTGTACGGGTTTGTTTCTATATAAATAAATAAAAACAAATTATTTAATCATTTACTATTTTTTCTATTATCATAGATGTCTTTCCTCTTTCTAGTTATTTTCATCAACATTCAAGAGGTAAAATAATATCATTTTCCATTTACATGCTTGTTTCAGTTCAGCACATATATATGTTTTAGCATAATGTTTTATCATAAGTTTAAAATATGATTAATGTAATAATTAACAAGGAAAATACCTATTTCCGAAGTTTGAAGTTTGTAGATTGTCTCGTAGCTTTCCGTAGATTTTCTTCTTGATTTTAATCTTTAAATACTACCAACCAATTGAATGAACCACCCTACCGACTATCTCTTATCATGCTGGCCCTAGGAAACTGATGGGTTTCCTATCCCTCGATCCCATAGACCTATAATCCCGAGAGCATCTTTCCTTACAACATTTCCATAGGTGCAGTTTTCCCCTTGAGTTTTCCACGTTTTCCACCTCTTCCTTGGATTTTACCCCTTCCTCCAAGCCTTGAGTTTCCCCTTCCTCAACTTAACCTGCAAAATCACAGTTCTCCCCCCAAAAGAAAACCTCTATCCTAAAAACCTTTCCTTCCTCGAGAAGACTTGAGGCTTACTCCACCACCCCAAATTCTTTCTCTAGAGCCCTTCAATCATTAAATCCCCTGACTTTAACATTCATACAAGTTTACAATATAATAATATATTTCTTCACTTAATGCACCAACAGTTAAATGTACTTACAATAAATTTATTGCACTTTAATTGTTCGATGGTAAGTATTTATTATGGTGGGAGATATTACCTAAGGGTTCTCTATTCAAGATCTATTTTAATAACTGTTCGTTTATTCCCCATATTTGCACTTAGTTCTTTTATAATAAAATAATACAATAATATATATTCTAGTTTGACTTTTCAGTTCAGGACAAGGTATGTCTTAATGGTTTACCAATCCGACAAGATAACTTATCATTTAACTTAAACTCTAAGACTCATATTGAATAAATAAATAATATTTAAAACCTATTCCATCACATCACATTCATTCAAGAATGATTATCCTATTAGGGCTAACTTTTGAAATGGAAATAATCACACCTTAATAATTTATAAATCAATATTTCAAATCTTACTTATATTGCAATTGTTACGATAGGGATATTAATAGTGCTAGAATATTATTAATTAAGTAATAATAATAATAAGATCACCATTTATTAATTAATAATAATAATTAAATCACCATTTAACAATAATAAATGGTAAATTAATAACAATATTTTTAATTATTTGTTTATCACATGAGTACCCTAACATCAACATAGTATCCTTGTTCTTATAAACACAGCACTGTTGAGGGCTTAAACAATTTTACTAATTAATTAGACACTACCATTACACTATTCACAACAGTTCTCATATGACAATGTTAACTGATGACACTTGTCTTAATTACTTATTACAATGTTTTCATATAATGACTAATTCACTTATTTACACATTGATAACCTAACCATTCATTGCCTAAGTTGATTGATGTATCCTTAACTAAGTTATCTCTGACATTTATACTACTATTCGAGCGTGACAAGTATGTTATACACCAGTACTATTGTACATGTACAAGGTGTGCATGCATGGCCAATGTCGTGCTCTGGTTTTTGGCAGAGCACATGACAAGCTTCTAAACTAATTTTCTATACGGGTTTGTTTCTAGATAAATAAATAAAAACACATTATTTAATCACTTACTAGTTTTCCTGTTATCATAGATGTGTTTCCTCTTTCTAGTTATTAGCATCAACATTCAAGAGGTAAAATAATAATATTTTCCATTTACATGCATGTTTCAGTTCAACACATATATATGTTTTAGCATAATGTTTTATCATAAGTTTAAAATATGAGTAATGTAATAATTAACAAGGAAAATACATGTTTCCAAAGTTTGAAGTTTGTAGATTGTCTCATAGCTTGTTATAGATTTCCTTCTTGATTTCCGTATTTAAAGCTTAGCAACCGATTGAATGAACCACCCTATCGACTAGCTCTTATCATGTTGGCCCTAGGAAACTGACGGGTTTCCTAGCCATCGAGCCCACAGACTGATAATCCAAAGAGCATCTTTCCTTACTGCATTTCCATAGGTGCAATTTTCCCCTTGAGTTTTCCACATTTTCCACCTCCTCCTTGGATTTTACCCCTTCCTCCACGCCTTGAGTTTTCCCCTTCCTCATATTCACCTCCAAAATCATAGTTCCCCCTCCAAAAGAAAACCTCTCTCCTAAATACCTTTCCTTCCTCAAGGAGACTTGAGGCTTACTCCACCACCCTAAATTCTCTCTCTCGAGCCCTTCAATCATTAAATCCCCTGACTTTAACATTCATACAACTTTACAATATAATAATATATTTCTTCACTTAATGCACCAATAATTAAATGTACTTACACTAAATTTATAGCACTTTAATTGTTCGATGATAAGTATTTATTATGGTAGCAGATATTACATAAGGGTTCTCTTTTCAAGATCTATTTTAATAACTGTTTGTTTATTCCCCATATTTGCACTTAGTGTTTTTAGAATAAAATAATACAATAATATATATGCTAGTTTGACTTTTCAGTTTGGGACAAGGTATGTCTTAATGGTTTACCAATCCGACAAGATAACTTATCATGTAACTTAACCTCTAAGATTCATATTGAATAAATAAATTATATTTAAAACCTATTCCATCACATCACATCCATTCAGGAATGATTATCCTATTATGGCTAACTTTTGAAAATGAAATAATCACACATTAATAATTATAAATCAATATTTTAAATCTTACTTATATTGCAATTGTTACAATAGGGATATTAATATTGCTAGAATATTATTAATTATGTAATAATAATAATAAGATCACCATTTATTAATTAATAATAATAATTAAATCACCATTTAACAATAATAAATGGTGAATTAATAACAGTATTTTTAATTATTTGTTTATCACATGAATACCCTAACATCAACATAGTATCCTTGTTCTTATAAACAAAGCGCTCTTGAGGGCTTAAACAATTTTACTAATTAATTAGGCACTACCATTACCCTATTCACAACAGTTCTCATATGACAATGTTAACTGATGACACTTGTCTTAATTGCTTATTACAATGTTTTCATATAATGACTAATTCACTTATTTACACATTGATAACCTAACCATTCATTACCTAAGTTGATTGATGTATCCTTAACTGAGTTATCTATGACATTTATACTACTATTCGAGCATGACAAGTATGTTATACACCAGTACTATTGTACATGTACAAGGTGTGCATGCATGGCCAATGTAGTGCTCTGGTTTCTGGCAGAGCACATGACAAGCTTCTAAACTAATTTTCTATACGGGTTTGTTTCTAGATAAATAAATAAAAACACATTATTTAATCACTTGCTAGTTTTCCTGTTATCATAGATGTGTTTCCTCTTTCTAGTTATTAGCATCAACATTCAAGAGGTAAAATAATATCATTTTCCATTTACATGCATGTTTCAGTTCAGTACATATATATGTTATAGCATAATGTTTTATCATAAGTTTAAAATATGAGTAATGTAATAATTAACAAGGAAAATACATGTTTCCAAAGTTTGAAGTTTGTAGATTGTCTCGTAGCTTGTTATCGATTTCCTTCTCGATTTCTCTATTTAAAGCTTAGCAACCGATTGAATGAACCACCCTATCGACTAGCTCTTATCATGTTGGCCCCAGGAAACTGACGGGTTTCCTAGCCATCGAGCCTACAGACTGATAATCCAAAGAGCATCTTTCCTTACTGCATTTCCATAGGTGCAATTTTCCCCTTAAGTTTTCCACATTTTCCACCTCCTCCTTGGAGTTTACCCCTTCCTCCACGCCTTGAGTTTTCCCCTTCCTCATATTCACCTCCAAAATCATAGTTCCCCCCCCAAAAGAAAACCTCTTTCCTAAATACCTTTCCTTCCTCAAGAAGACTTGAGGCTTACTCCACCATCCTAAATTCTCTCTCTCGAGCCCTTCAATCATTAAATCCCCTGACTTTAACATTCATACAACTTTACAATATAATAATATAATTCTTCACTTAATGCACCAATAATTAAATGTACTTACACTAAATTTATAGCACTTTAATTGTTCGATGATAAGTATTTATTATGGTAGCAGATATTACATAAGGGTTCTCTTTTCGAGATCTATTTTAATAACTGTCTGTTTATTCCCCATATTTGCACTTAGTGTTTTTATAATAAAATAATACAATAATATATATTCTAGTTTGACTTTTCAGTTTGGGACAAGGTATGTCTTAATGGTTTACCAATCTGACAAGATAACTTATCATGTAACTTAACCTCTAAGATTCATATTGAATAAATAAATTATATTTAAAACCTATTCCATCACATCACATCCATTCAGGAATGATTATCCTATTATGGCTAACTTTTGAAAATGAAATAATCACACATTAATAATTATAAATCAATATTTTAAATCTTACTTATATTGCAATTGTTACGATAGGGATATTAATATTGCTAGAATATTATTAATTAAGTAATAATAATAATAAGATCACCATTTATTAATTAATAATAATAATTAAATCACCATTTAACAATAATAAATGGTGAATTAATAACAATATTTTTAATTATTTGTTTATCACATGAATACCCTAACATCAACATAGTATCCTTGTTCTTATAAACAAAGCACTCTTGAGGGCTTAAACAATTTTACTAATTAATTAGGCACTACCATTACCCTATTCACAACAGTTCTCATATGACAATGTTAACTGATGACACTTGTCTTAATTGCTTATTACAATGTTTTCATATAATGACTAATTCACTTATTTGCACATTGATAACCTAACCATTCATTGCCTAAGTTGATTGATGTATCCTTAACTGAGTTATCTATGACATTTATACTACTATTCGAGCATGACAAGTATGTTATACACCAGTACTATTGTACATGTACAAGGTGTGCATGCATGGCCAATGTAGTGCTCTGGTTTTTGGTAGAGCACATGACAAGCTTCTAAACTAATTTTTCGTACAGGTTTGTTTCTAGATAAATAAATAAAAAAAAATTATTTAATCATTTACTATTTTTCCTATTATCGTAGATGTGTTTCCTCTTTCTAGTTATTTGCATCAGCATTCAAGAGGTAAAATAATGTCATTTTCCATTTACATGCATGTTTCAGTTTAGCACATATATATGTTTTAGCATAATGTTTTATCATAAGTCTAAAATATGATTAATGTAATAACTAACAAGGAAAATACCTGTTTTCGAAGTTTGAAGTTTGTAGGTTGTCTCGTAGATTGCTATAGATTTCCTTCTCAATTTTCGTCTTTAAAGCTTAGCAACCTATTGAATGAACCACCCTATCAACTAGCTCTTATCATGCTAGCCCTAGGAAACCGACGGGTTTCCTAGCCACCGAGCCCACAAACCGATAATTCCGAGAGCATATTTCCCTACTGCATTTCCATAGGTGCAATTTTCCCCTTGAGTTTCCCACGTTTTCCACCTCCTCCTTGGAGTTTACCCCTTCCTCCAGGCCTTGAGTTTTCCCCTTCCTCAGATTGACCTCCAAAATCACAGTTCTCCCCCCAAAAGAAAACCTCTCTCCGAAATACCTTTCCTTCTTCGAGAAGACTTGAGGCTTACTCCACCACCCCAAATTCCTTCTCTCGAGCCCTTCAATCATTAAATCCCCCGACTTTAACATTCATACAAGTTTACAATATACTAATATATTTCTTCACTTGATGCACTGACAATTAAATGTACTTACGGTAAATTTATTGCACTTTAATTGTTCGATGGTAAGTATCTATTATGGTAGGAGATATTACCTAAGGGTTCTCTATTCGAGATCTATTTTAATAACTGTCGTTTATTCCCCATGTTTGCACTTAGTGTTTTTAGAATAAAATAATACAATAATATATATTCTAGTTTGACTTTTCAGTTTCGGACAAGGTATGTCTTAATGGTTTACCAATCCGACAAGATAACTTATCATGTAACTTAAACTCTAAGACTTGTATTGAATAAATAAATAATATTTAAAACCTATTCCATCGCATCACATCCATTCAAGAATGACTATCCTATTATGGCTAACTTTTGAAATTGAAATAATCACACATTAATAATTTATAAATCAATATTTTATATCTTACTTATATTGCAATTGTTACGACAGGGATATTAATATTGCTAGAATATTATTAATTAAGTAATAATAATAATAAGATCACCATTTATTAATTAATAATAAGAATTAAATCACCATTTAACAATAAGAAATGGTGAATTAATAACAGTATTTTTAATTATTTTTTTATCACATGAGTACCCTAACATCAACATAGTATCCTTGTTCTTATAAACAAAGCATTCTTGAGGGCTTAAACAATTTTACTAATTAATTAGACACTTCCATAACCCTATTCACAACATTTCTCGTATGACAATGTTAAATTATGAAACTTGTCTTAATTGCTTATTACAATGTTTTCATATAATGACTAATTCACTTATTTACACATTGACAACCTAACCATTCATTTCCTAAGTTGATTGATGTATCCTTAACTAGGTTATCTATGACATTTATACTACTATTCGAGCATGACAAGTATGTTATACACCAATACTATTGCACATGTACAAGGTGTGCATGCATGGCGAGTGTATGCACATGTCGGATATGTACTATAAACAAACCCCATCCTGCTTATACATACCTGCTAACTAATAATAGTATTTACCCCCATGCAGAAGAGCAAGCATAATATATAGTATAATTACTTTAACATCCTTGGTTATTTAACAGTTAACCCTTTATGATTTCACATCATTGTATTTATGTTTACATTAGTTTAATCAATCAAGTACAAGGAAGGGTATCTACTCTCACTAACTCAAGATCAAGGAATATCCAACCCTCAATAGTACTAACTAGCATATCCTTCCATCCTAACCTATGCGCACTTCCTCCCTATCCTTCCTCGTCTAGTACACAAGTGGATGTCGGATTCACCGACCTGAACACATAAGAACCTGAGAGAGATAGCATTGACTAAATAGAGGACCTAACCTCTCCTAGCAGGCATCCAACCATCATCATAACAACAACTTGGGGAGCGTGTCTCAGCACGGCCCTCCCACGACCCCGGGTATCATAGAAACATAGGGTGGGCAATACATCCATCCCTCTCAACATACTGGGTCTACACCCTTATCAACTCATACTTCGCTACTATCGAGATTATCGGTTTGTGTCATCGTATCATCAATTTTGGTTGCTAAGTTTTACTACATGGAAGATTTATTATCCCATATATCATATCAAGTATCTCGCTATCCCATAGCCCTTGTATCCTGTGCGTTAGTATTTCGCAAAATACACATTTTATAACAAGCATTTCCATTCGATCGCCAATTGATCCATGTAACATCCCCTTATTTGTGAGTTGAAACTAAGGAAAAAGGGGTAAATAAAAATTATGTTCATAAGAATGTATGACCAAATAACAAATTGATTCATGACCATTCCATAGACCCCCGAATGATGAGCACTTGTATCTTACATATTTACATTATACATTAACTTTCAAGATTCGTTTGATACATACTTATCTCGACAGAAAAAGACAAGCCTATCTCCATGACACTAAAAGTTATATTATAATGACTACCATGCATTCATTTATACAATCATCTTTTGAAACTTTGTTGCATATTATTGTATCGATTTGAGCACTAAAGATGAGGATCCATTAGTATACAAATGACTAAATCTTAAACTTACCTTTTCACAAAGTAATACACTTAACCCATTTGAATATCTTACATGAAATAAACCTATGACAACATCAATTCAACTTATTATTAACGTACATCTTTCTAAAGTAAATCACATCAATTATGGACACAGGGTATGATTATACATCTCTCGTAAAGTGAACCACATCATTTGAAAACAACAAAAGTTATGAATGTACATCTTTCATAAAGTAAATCACACCAATCACAGAAATTTCAAACACAAGAGGCACAAATATACATGTGGTTCACCCAACCTTTGGGCTACGTCCACGGGAGCAGTTGTCATATTTTATTTATCCAAAAGAAGGGTACACCTTTCAATAAGGTGTTTACAATTTACTTTCTCTTTCTCAAGCCTCTCACAAGAGAGCTTCAATAATATGAATCTAATACTATAAAGAATACACAACAATCCATACTCCATAATCTGGATCATAACGATCTTCCTCATGCAATACAACTAACACAGGTTCATACATTTCAATGTCGTATTGCATCCAAACAATAATCCATAAGATTCAACATTGTAATGAACACAATAGAAATCCAAAAGCATACAATACAGAACCTTAATGAAAGGAAATAAAGTCAGAGTACACTCGCATCCCTATATAACCATCGTCTGAGAAGATTTGATGGGATTTAGAACACCTTCGTTAAATAAAACCCTATCACGGCTGCATCTGAATAACAAGAAGTCGTGGCAATCAAAACAACACAGTAAACAATATAAATCCCTCAGGGATCAAACCAAAGCCTTGACAGGCGGTGTAGCATACATACTATCCTGGTATGATCTGAATAAAAGAGGTGAGACGCAGAAGTCAAAGCCTACTCAAAATAAAAGAAAACACACCTACATGAAGCCAATCTGAAACTCGAACTCAAAGCTACATATCGCATGGGCTATGCATCCCAATAAGGATCCATCATGGCTACAAAACCTAAATAAACTGGATCTTACTCAAACTTATGCAACGATACTAGGATCCTAATTAAAAACGAGACAGAGATCAAACCATGGCTTTCAACTCAGCATAATTTAAATGGAAATCGTTAGAGGTTAAAATAACAGAAGGTCACTATTGTAGCATGAAGCAAATAACAGGATGGAGGTCACTATTGTTGCTATTGTCACTTTCTCCATGCCTTTAATAAAGGGCACTATCAAGATACTCAAAACTTACTTCAAACTAATTTCCAAAATTTCCTCCGGCAATTAAATAACCAAATAACGTACCTGATATAAAAATAACTATTATGAGCACAAGGCATCCATATGAACTGAAAATGATAATTAACTTCATCCTGGAACGGAGGTTAACTCGGCGGGGTAATATGTTACTTCCAGAAGTAGTACAGACCGAACATAATAAGTGTAAGGTACATGGCATTCTTAAAAGAACTAAACAATCACATAAACTAGCATTCGACCTTGAGACAGAAGTGAGCTCCGTGATGAACTATTTCATCGGCAGGGTAAGATCTAAAGGTTTAATGAGTCAAAGATGCAAAGCATTATGAGAGGTAGACACAAAATCAAACCTTCGATCTAAAAACATAGTTTAACTCTGTGGGTGAATTACTTCCGCAAAGGAAAACAATTCAAAAAGAAAATCTACACATCCACATAGCTTGGAGAGGTAGATTTATGCAATTGTAAGCAGGGTTTACATGTTAAATAAATACCCTTCGCATACAGTTTTAGCACTAACAAAAATCAACGCATTCGCATATCCTAGAGCCGTAGGTCTCTTCTATTATGAGAAGGGTTTCAATCTTAAATAAAGCTCCCGGATTTCTTAAATACAACCTAACTAACTGTGATCCAAAGTATTAATATTTCGTGAGCAGAGAAACTGTGACAAATCTTCAACGTAACCCTCTCGTGGCAGCTAACAAAGTGACACATATAAATGTAATACACTTTTGTCTTAAAGTGATCAGGCTCCCATAAGTCGTCCCATCTCCAGGCGAGATCACAAAAAAGATTCAGATTTAAACATTCATAAATATCAGAAGGTTAAAATCTGGCAGCTATGGGATCTATCTACATTGCTGAGATTGACAATCTAAAGAAGTGAGTTCAGAACTCAATGTGGACAGGGATTTGATGAAGAAAAATTACTCATAAATCAATGCAGATCCAGGATAAGATCTGTACTCTATTCAGCAGAGAAAAATAAATGGTGGTATTCTGATATCAACAGGGATTGCCAATTTGAAACAAAGCATGCTCATATTTTACATGCAGATCTATGTTTATGATCCGTTCCCAACTCAATAGCGAAACGGTGGTAATAGTTGCTTAAGATCTAAAATTTAGTGTTAGAAAAATATCCAGTTTTGTACACAATCTAGCACAGAGGTAATCTAACATCGGAATACCCACTTACCTACAACGTCGAATTTCTGAAACTGATCTAGATTTCCTGCATAGATCCAATGTCCTGAGCCGGGACCATTCACCAACGCTAGAATCTTCCTTCTCCTTCCTCTATGGAAACGATCATGTTCCATTCTATAGCAGTGAGTATGAATGTTCGGATATCTACATCATCTTTTTCAGGATCTTGCATGCAATTAGGGTTTGCATGCAGAATCTAGGGTTTGCATGCACTTGCATGCATCCCAGTCACCAGTTTGATGCCTCCAGCACCTTTGCCACCTCATTCTAGCACCCAGGAGCCACTTACTACAGATTTTTATCCCTCCTAGTCTGAAATGCGCCCACTTCTCACCTACTGCCAGAGAAGGGTGCACTTGTTCACCTACCACTGCAGTTCCACTTCAGTTACACTCAGTTAGCTCCGATTCTCCCTGATTTGAGGCTAGTTTCACTCCCGACTGACTGTTTCACTTCCGTTGGACCTCCAGATTGACTAGATGACCTGTTCTGACTTCAGTTAGCCTCCCATGCGCCCCCACTGAGCCTCCTCTCCTTAGTCAGTGCTACACACTTGAGTTACACTTATTACACTCAGTTAGACTCAGATTGACACCTGGATGACTGGTTCTTGTGCATTGATGACCACCACCGATTGATGATGAGGACTCCTAGTTGGAGTCAAGCTACTCCATTCAATGATTTGAATGACCTCCTTAGGCAATTCGAATTGCTCTGTCATTGTGACAGTTTGTATTGTAATTCATTCACCCTTTCTGGGATAGAGAGCACTGCTGCATGTTTTGCACAGTTTTGCACCATATTTTCTATGTTCATCTGTTGTGATTGATTTACTTGTTCATTAGATCTGCTGTGACTAATTTTACATGGTATCAGAGCCATGACAGGGACAAGATTTCTTTTCTACAGGTGTTCTACATGAAGAGAGAGCAATCTTTGCTCACCAATATATTTTAGCAGCGGCATGCAAAATCTCATGTGCATTCGCTCATGTGCATGCAAGGCTGAAAATATAGTGTTTGTTTGTGTGTGATTTGCAGGTTTCTTACTTCCTCCATGTGCATTTGCTAATGCAAAGATGGAGACTTCTTCTTCACAAAATATTCTTACTCCATTCAACTATGATGAATGGAAACCAAAGATGATTGCATTCTTGAAGAGACAATGTCTTTTTGATATGTGCATTGGTAATAAAAGAGATTTTGATTCCGATGAAGAGGAGAATGATTGGCTCAATGATTGTGACAGAGCTTTTGGAACAATGTGTCTTGCTATGTCTCCTTGTATGCGCTACCTCAGTAATACTGCTGAAAATCTAAGTGATCTATGGGTCCAACTTGACAGAGAATTTGGAAAGCAGGAAGAAGAGGATCATGCTAGCCTTTTGGAGAACAAGCCCAGTGAGATCTCCTTATGTGTTCTTTCCGATCATGTGTTGGCCTCAACAATTGTTCAAGATGAAGAAGAAACTGTAGATTCAACACTCATTATCTCAAAGTCTTCTATTTCGAATTCTGAGCAAGATAAACAAGCTCATACTCTAGATTTCGAAGAGGTTCTTGAATCCTCTCTTTCACATGAGTTTGTCGGCATGCGGAATAATGATCTACTTGATGTTTTGGAGGTAAAATCTGATTTTGGAGGTGAAGCATTCGCCCTCCTTGATTGCATGCCTTCTATAAACTTATGTTCTATCATTTGCAAAGTTTCTCAGAGTTTTAATGAAGATGAAGAGCACTACCATTCGCTTGAGTTTAATTCTCATGCACTTTTTGCTGATTTTGGTTTTGATCTCACCCTTGTTGGTTCAAAGGAGATCTCAAGAAACCATTCATCTATTTTTGGAGCTGATTTAACTTCTATTGATAAGAAGTTCAAGTTTCAAGATCTATTTGATCCAGTTGGAGCTATTCCTACCTCACTTGGTTCGAATCACAGGTTCCAGGATCATCCTCATATTTTCATATTTGTTCTCACCTTTTTCGGTATGAAGAGCAAGTTCATAAAGTCTCCACATTCGCTTGCATCCACTAATGGAGAATTCAAGCACATGTTTTTGGAGCATGATCCATTTACTCCCAAGAGTAAGATACCTCTAGACATATCTACTTGATTTTGGAGCAGTTAAATCTTTTGGTGTACTACAGTCTATTTTGAGGGGGGGTATTTTTCCCATAAGGTTTTCCCCATTTCCTCGGTTTATTGACTGTTATTAGTTTTTGGATTATTGCATTGGGGTGACCTTTGGTCTTAGTTACCAGGGCCCCACATTATTTTTGTTGGCACATCATAGTCTAGCTTGAGGGGGGGTGTTCGGATATCTACATCATCTTTTTCAGGATCTTGCATGCAATTAGGGTTTGCATGCAGAATCTAGGGTTTGCATGCACCTGCATGCACTTGCATGCATCCCAGTCACCAGTTTGATGCCTCCAGCACCTTTGCCACCTCATTCTAGCACCCGGGAGCCACTTACTACAGATTTTTAGCCCTCCTAGGCTGAAAGGTGCCCACTTCTCACCTACTGCCAGAGAAGGGCGCACTTGTTCACCTACCACTGTAGTTCCACTTCAGTTACACTCAGTTAGCTCCGATTCTCCCTGATTTGAGGATAGTTTCACTCCCGACTGACTGTTTCACTTCCGTTGGACCTCCAGATTGACTAGATGACCTGTTCTGACTTCAGTTAGCCTCCCATGCGCCCCCACTGAGCCTCCTCTCCTTAATCAGTGCTACACACTTTAGTTACACTTATTACACTCAGTTAGACTCAGATTGACACCTGGATGACTGGTTCTTGTGCATTGATGACCACCACCGATTGATGATGAGGAGTCCTAGTTGGAGTCAAGCTACTCCATTCAGTGATTCGAATGACCTCCTTAGGAAATTCGAATTGCTCTGTCATTGTGACAGTTTGTATTGTAATTCATTCACCCTTTCTGGGATAGAGAGCACTGCTGCATGTTTTGCACAATTTTGCACCATATTTTCTATGTTCATCTGTTGTGATTGATTTACTTGTTCATTAGATCTGCTGTGACTAATTTTACAATGAATACCTGGTTACGAGATTACCCTCCCTCGTTGCATTTACTAAATAAGTTGTGTCCCCATTGAAAATTCCGCCCCCTCCTTTATCGCATTAATTTTCACAATCGAAAATCCACTCTCCTCTTCCCCATCTGCTTTTTTCCTCACGCCGCAACAAAAATGACGGAGATAAAGACTCGCACCCCTCCATCCTCATGACAGCTCGAGATAGCTGAGAGACAAGTGGCGGTTTTTAACTTTTGATAGGAGACAAACTCCCTCATAGTTCTCAACGAGGTTTCCCCACTACACAACAACTACTCTTTTATGCTTTGTGCGCTTGTCATTAAAGCAACTAAAGTGGGGGTTTGCACCGAATTCTCCATTAAAACAAATCAGCAAGTGGTGGTGGAAGAGTCCCTCAACTCAAGCTACATGTTCTTCATACTCAATCAAAATAGGGAGTGGAGAGTTAAGAATGAGTTGGCACTTTTAACTCTTTAGAGATCGAATTTAATGAGTATAGTTTCTCAATGTAAACTCACATTTGCTAAGTGAAAATATGCTTACCCACTAGGTTACAAAAGGGATGGTGATTTTCTCATTATAGAGATAGGTTAACAAGAATACATATATAGAATATAAATTTTTAAAGAAATTCTTTTGGCCTTGATTCTAAGTTTATAATTTTACGACTGGAGGGTTAAACCTCATGAATCTTAAACCTTACTGATGGGCCTTGAGCTCCTCACCAATGTCGCCTACGCAATTACAATTACATTTATAAATAAAGGTCAAAATAGGTCATAAAGGAGGGATATAACAATTCAATCAATTTCATCATAGGATGGCATCCACGTACAACATCATATATTTCACATTCCATCAATGAAAACATTAAAACATATATTGTCATCATAAAATAAATGAATCTCATGATAACCATAACCTATTAATTGCATGAACATAGTAAGATCATAATATCATAACATCATATTCATATTGACAACATAACATAGTAATGACATACACATGGTAGCAACATATAATTGGGTGTATCGTGTCATAAGTATAGTTTACTCAGTCTAGTTAAGTCCAATAGATAATAAGAAAATAAAGTTCAATATGTCTCACGGATAAACTTGTCTAGTCGAAATATGGGGCGTTACACTGTCGGACCCCCGTGACTTGGGACAGTCCAGTAGATAGACTTATGTTAGGCCCCGACCTACTAAAAGACTTGGAGCAACTAGTCTCTAAGGTAGAAAAAAACGTGAAGGAGGCACAAGACTGCCAAAAGAGTTATCCGAATGAGAAAAGAAAAGACAAAGACTACCAAGTCGGCGAACATGTGTTCCTGAAAGTAAAGGCAAAAAGAAGCTCTTTGAGCTTAGGATGATGCGGGAAACTAGCCCCCAGTTTTTGTGGACCTTTAGAGATACTGGCCAAGAAGGGCCCGATAGCATATGAGTTAGCCTTACAAGCTCATGTAAAATTTCATAATGTTTTTCATGCATCTCTTTTAAAGAAATATGTACACGATAATAAACATGTCATTGATTGGTCCTTGTTATAGATGGAACCCGAAAGGGAGTTCATGCCGGAACCACTCACAATTCTGGACAAGAGAGAAGTGCATCTTAGAAGATGGACCATTACCCAGCTGAAAGTGCAATGGAGGCACTTTGGACCAAAAGAGGCTACTTGGGAAAATGCGGCAATGATGAAAGAGGCATACCCTGCCTTGTTTCATGACTTAATTTCTAGTCCCTACAACACCAAGACGGTGTTATTTCTAAGTGGGGAGGGATGTAATATCCCAAATTTTGGACTAACTATTTATGATGTTATATTGGGTCCACAGCCCCAACACATATGGTTTATTTTGATTATTGGGCATAACCCATAGCACACATGATTTATTCTTCTATAGACTGACATATTGGGCATGGAACCTGACTCATTTACATTATTGATTATTTACTGGGCCAAGGAGCCCTAATTATTTGATTTATGTTTTATCATATGATATGGGTACAAACCCTAATATACTGAGATGGCCTTTTGTTATTTACTGTGCATAGTTATGACTTACTTGATTTACTTATGTGGTGTGTTGAGTGTGGACTCAAAACACATGGATGACCTACGTACTAGGCATAAGCCCCGATGTACCTAGAAGTATTATTATTATTTACTGGGTGTAAGCCCCAATGTACATTGAGTGTTGGGGATAATCCCTTGAGCACTCCAAGCTTGATAAACGAATACCGGATCCAAGGCCACTTGAATATTTTATATGTGCCTCACACCCACATTCTATCTATAGTGTTGAGCAGGAGACTCTGAAATTGCACTAGCGTATCACCCATGTGAAAGTGTTGAGTTAAAAGCTCTGAAGAGCACTCAGGGTTACTATGTCTCAAAAGTGTCGAGTCGAGAAGACCTTGAATAGCACTTCTATTTTCATCACAATTATTTAATTTGGTTAAATGAGTCATCTTCTATCTATCATCAAGTACTGCAGGAACTATCATGTTAAACGAGGGAATCCGACATGTAAGAGAGAGACCTAGAGGTGCCTATCCAAGCCTACCAAAATATCATCCAAAGAGTTGGACCTTGTCCTTAATTATAAAAAGAATTATCATGGGAGATACATAAATAAATAAAAGAAAATTACCATAACTTAAGTATGAAATGACTAAGAATAATCTTATGTGCATGACTTGAATAAAGGTCTCAAGTTAATATTATTATTAAAAGTATTAATAATGATGTTATTATTATTTATAAAATATATATATTGCATAGAGTTTATGCATAGATGGATATCACATTATCATACTATTAATATGTATTATAAAATAGTATTGTTAATATATAACTACTATTTTTATTATTATGTAAGATATCATTTAAAAGTCACTTCTTGTTAAAACAAATAAAAGTCCTAGTTTAACAAGGACTAGATACTTAGTAAAAATATCTTTGCAAAATATTGATTTAGATAAAGAAACTAAATAATTATTCAAATAGCTATATTCCAAGACTCCCCTATATAAAAGAGGGAAGATCCCAAGAGAGGGGATCATCTTTTCATTATCATTTTCTTATGAGAATAGAAGAGAATTTTGCTGAAAAAACTGAATCAGTCCCACACTCATATCTAGATCTAATCTAGCAGTTGAACCTAGGGCCTCTACTTATCTCATTGCATGTTGGAACCAGCTCAGGGGGATCCAGTTAAGACCAAGAATGGTCTAAGGGTCATGGTTGGGACGAACATGGTAGTCCCAAAATTATCCAGTTAAAAGATCACACTACAGGTCAGGCAAGTCCATAAGCTTTCTGCATTAATTATTGTTTGAGTGTGCAGGTCTTGCAGAGGAGGATTAAGCTTCAATATAACTAGGTATGAACTATAATTCTCCATTTCAGTTTACAATAGAAGCTAGGATTAATATATTAGGATTTATTTTACGGAACGGTATATTCCCCAAATCTTTATAATGTATCTCTTCCATAGAGAAAGGGCCTTAGGGCATGGGTTCACAGGGTTACACGGTAAGATTATTTTGGTTCCCTTAAACATAATTATTATCTTCAGTATAATCATAAGTTTGAACCAAAACCGACTAGAGGTCTAGCGGGGATAGTCTAGCTAGCCTATGCTAGACACCAAGGCCAGTGTAGGACCCCTCTTTTAGGGTCCCCTTGAAATGAACCTGAAACTTTAACAACTTCATACAAACAAATTAGCCATCATAGTTATTGGAAAAATAAAATAAAAAGCATGAATAACTTAACAAAAATAAGCAAAACCTTAACCTCTCAACCCGATCCAGCTGGTCCATTGTCGCCTTCGTCTTCCGTAAGATCCCTCCAGCAAAGCTCGTTTAACCATTGGCGAAGCAACCCTTAGCTTCGCCACCCAACCATAGGCTCATGCTTTAAGTCGCATGGCCTCCCCTGAGCTTTGGGTCGTAGAGCTCACACACAAAAAAAATCAAGAAACCCAGTTTGGGATTCCCCCCCACCAAGATTTCCAGCCAAACCCTTAATAGCAGCAAGTCATGAGGTAACTCAATATTACGATAGTCATCTAGGGTCTCGGTACTTTACCCATCCCCAAAGTCTCCCTTTTAAAGGAAAATCCCCTGCAACACATGTCGCTTCATGCATAAATAATTATTTAATTAATTCTTTAATGAAAAACAACTCACCCATCCAAGTGTCAGTTTCTCTAGGAGATGCACCAACATCCCTAAGTTTGCTCATGTTTGTCCCCTAGATATTTCACTTAACTCCTAGATTTGTGGTGTAGGTGGAGTTGACTAGGTGTTCATGCCTAGGATTCCATTTTGCTCCTAAATAAATATTTATAATATTTTTAAGTAATCACGAATATCCTTTCATGTGCAATGCCTAAATAACACTTAATATTATTTAAATGCCAAAGTAATCATTTATGTGAAAATGCCTAAAGTAATCAAATGCATTTCTAAGTAAAGTTCTAGGTGCAAAATTATACGTTTCAACGCAGTTAAGTTTAGCAATCAACTTTTACTAGGGACTCAATGTCGCGCTGTTGGGCATCCTTGTTCCTTAATTTAATTTCCCTGACATGGCACAACTCCGTCGAGTCCAGTCATCCATAGTTTCCATTCCTTAGCAAGGCACCACATCGTTGGGTCCTTGCATTCACTCTTTCCGTTCTCGGCAGGGTACCGCATCTTCGGGCCCTTCTGCCATCATCCTTCCGTTTTGACTTGCAGGAACTTCATGTAGGGATTTCAGGAGCCGTTACCTTCCATCCTCTGTCTACACGCTATTAGGGACTAATGGCGTTGAGGAGTGATTCCATTCTCACTGCGCGCCCCCCAACTCGTACGTGACCACCTCCGTCGTGGCCCACCTCGTACGCCCTCATGCTTTCCTCTTGAGCAAGCAGATCAGTGCTTATCTGCTCAAGCGTGGTATTCCGTCGGAAGTCGACATCGTCGTCGCTCTCCCTGTGTGTGATTTACTCGTACTCTACGACCCTTCATATTCCTTTGTGTGTCCATTGGTGAACCGTTTCACCTGTCGCTACACACATTTCTCACAAACGTAAATTAGTAGCACTGTCCTCAATAATCACAATTTGGTTTATAAATCTATTGCTTCATTAAGCATCTATAATTTACTTAATCATTACTCATTCGTCTAATCACGTAATCAATTGCACAGCTAGTCGTTAAGCATCATTCATATGTACAGTTTTCATATCAAAGTTAATCGTTAAACAACATGAAATCGTTCATTCACAGTAACTACTCAAATACACATATATCATTATCTCATTGATTTACAATCAATCGTAGTCATGAATATACTCAATATAATATTAAGGGGTTGTTTTATTAATGTTTCAATCAGTCGGGTCACTCAAATAGGTGCCCTCAAGGTCTATAGTAGTCTAGGGGCACTACATACACCCCTACTTATTTAGAACTTCGTCCCAAATTTCAGAATAAATACGGAAAGCTATGACGTATCTCAGTTGCATCCTCCCCAGTCGTAGAGCTAGGACTGTCACTACCCCACTACACTTTGACTTGATCAATCAAGGCTAAACATTAAGGAAGATGTAATCAATCAATTATCGCACTCCACTCATATAATTTAATTTCTTAATTCATTTATCAATTATTGCCGGCATTCACATATTTAGGTTTTCCTCAATCATTTAAGACATAACAAGGCTCAAGAGACCACTATATCGAAGTTGTTCAGCTGGGTCACTTGACAGATGCCCTTAAGGTATAAAGTCATTCTAGGGGCATTACATACACCCCCCCCTTAACTAGAACTTCGTCCCGAAGTTAATTTTTGTTCTTGTACTATCAACGCAAGGCTTTATCTTAATTTCTATTCTCCTCTTCTGTCATTCTATTCTATTTTTCTCCAACAATCATGGCTATAAGAACAAGTGGTTCAAGTCATTACTTCCTATCTCAATTAGTATGGTTCCAATACATCCTCAGGAACTCAATCGTAATTTATCATAATATCAATCCGATGATACATTCACAAGTTTTCAGTCCCAACTAGATTTCCTTTATCTCTTATTCATTCACAAAGATCCGTGATATCAAATTTAACTACAAGCCATATGCATCCATAGTTCACACAATAGTTACCCGGTCCTCTTTTGTATGACAAAATCCAAGCAAGAATTCATGTTTATTTGGCTATCCTTTCCTCTAAGGCGTGAAGATAAACATCCTATAGTATTCATTAGAATACGAATAATCAAATCAAGAGCGACTGTCAAATAATCCAAAACCGATTCCCATAAGACTACTCCAATTCCATAAATTTTAAAAAGTTTGATCCTCAATATGACATGGTTCCAAAGTGTCGGAACTTGGCAACTTAGTTGAACATATAAAACTTTAACTCCTAGCTGTTTCATCAGCAATATCATGTCTAGGTTAATGAGCTCTTCACATTCTTACTTCGTTCATTATTTTCAAATCCATATGATCCATTCGACAATGTCTTCTTAACTGTGTGGGCCATCCTTAATCTCATTAAGTCCTATCATCAGAACTAGTCGTCTCTTTGCTTAAGTTGCACCTTGTAAGGTGGTTAGCATCATTGCGTTCACTTTTTGTGTTGATTATCTCCATACTTCGTTTTACTAAAATAGTCTTCAGGTTATGAATTTCTTTCTCCTATACACCATTTAGTTAGAACTCAAGCATATACTTTATTTCTTCAATTCATGACCATCATCACACCTATGGTATTTTAGGTTATCTTCTTTCTTAAAGATCCTTCTATATTCACAACTTATATGCACTTTTCCCTTTTTCCTAATTTTAATTATTTGTAAATATATGATTAGGTATATTAAGTCTTTCCCCTTTCCTCGAAATACTTAAACTATAACTAATTTGTATATATAAATATACATCTCTTTTTCTAACTTACTACACCTAATCATTGATAAATAATTTTGTAATAGCAATAACCCTTCACCTTATAATTATATAAATTTTCCCCATCGCTTAGCTCAACCACCCTTATTGTCTCAGAAAAAGGATAATTTATTTATTTTATTATTTTTTTGGGTAAAATAATCAATTGAGTTATAATGTTATGAATATCCTTCAACAATTATTACACCTTTAAAAAAAAAAAAAATATTCACTAACCAAAACTACCATATACTATGGGACTCTATGTAGGTGAACAATTAAAATATCCGTCACATTTAAATTTATCCACAAGGATGTACCATGAACAAGACATTAACCTAAGCCATATTTGTATAAGTCTTGAATTTATATTAATTCACTAGATATGCTATTTCATTATCTAGTTATAAACTTGATATTATACTTATCCTCTTAATTAATTTCCAAACTAGGTATACTATTGTGTTATCTAAAAGTAAACTTGATATTATACTTATCCCCTTCAATATTCAATTAGTTTCCAAGGCTAAAAGTCTTGAGCTTCTACATAAGCCTAACCATTGTTAACATACATCATGCAAGACATAATAATTTGGTGCTACTTATTATTGGTTATTATATAAATTTCAAGGTTAAGTTAATCACTAAGCAATTAGTTGTTTGAACTTAACACCTATTGTTTGCATTTTCTTTCGACTTACATCCGTTCATATATATATATGCCATCCTCATATATAACTTATATAGCACTCAACTTAAACTTTATATAAAGACAAGATAAACTGAACATCCTATTCCATTATTTTTCACTACCTATGCGCTAGTTACAATTATAAAGAGATCTAGAAATTCAAATGAAACATACACATCATTCAATTTAAACTTTAATAAAAATAAACCAAACATCCGATTTCATTCTTTTTCCACTATGCACTAATTACAAAAGAGATCTATAAATTTAAATGAAACATACACATCAATTTAAACTTATATAAAAATAAACCATACATCCGATTTCATTCTTTTTCCACTATGCCCTAATTACGAAAGAGATCTAGAAGTTCTAAATGTTACATACACAATATTCAATTTAAACTTTATTAAAGATAAACCTAACATCTGATTTCATTCTTTTTCCCCATGCGCTAATTTCAAAAGAGATTTAGAAATTCAAAATGTATTTATTTTAACAAATGCTTAAGCCGGCTCTTAGCATGGAGGGTTACCGTAAATATACATATATACACAGCATTTCAGATTTAAGACTTAGTTAAATTAACGCCAACCTTACTTTCTATTCTTTTCAGCTGTGCGCTCAATGCCAATAAAACGGATCTAGAAGTTTATTGCAGCTACCATAGCGATGATGTGGCCAGTTGTTGGCGTAGGAGCCTTACTATACATAAATGCAACAATTAAAATATAAACTCATTTAGGGTAACGCTAAATATTCGATTTCGTTATTTTCAACCGACATAACATTAAAAGAACTTTAATATAGTACCCATTATTCGGTATTTCCAAGCTGTGCGTTTAATGCAAATGAAACAGATTTAGAAGTTCTTTATAGTTAGTTACAGTAACAATGATGTGGCCAGCGGTGGGCGTGGAGAGCGGAATCAGACACACACAAAACTTAGACAGGTTAAAAAAAAAAAAAAGGGTCTACCAGATCTGCGTTATAGCTTTCAGCAGTATACGACTGCACCGAATTAGGGATTGGATGCCATAGCAAAGTTTAAGCATTGATATAAACATGTGCCTAACTAATACAACAACTAGGTATCAAGATGAGGTTCACACGAGTTTGGCGGTCTAGTCTCCCAACATAACCCTTTGATTCTGGCAAAATCTACATTGGACTAAATATGCTCTCATTCGTAGCAGAACCAGTCCTCATTTGGATGCATGATGTGAATTCTCAAGGCGTTTAACTATTAAAGAAGAAAGAACAAGATATGAATTACAACTACCAGCAGATCGGTGCTTTTATATTCTGCCCTCGAATTGACCAAAGAAGTGTAATGGAACCACAACAGATCTACGCTCTGTAATATTCCCTTGATTTGCACAGAGATGTGAATAGAATGACAACATATCTATGCTCTGTAACCTAGGCCATTGATTTTTCACAGAGGTATAACTTGAATTAGACGGAGCTCTGAGTTGAGTGTAGGGTAAATTCACAATGACAACGGCAATAGAGATATAACAAATATAGGACAAAACACAAGCCGTGTGGAGTATGGATTGAAGTCTGGAAATTTGATCAGGTCATGACCGATCTACGGTCATGGTTCAGAAGTGGAAGCAAGGATAGTAACCGATCTACCGTAGCATAAAAGAAATATAATGGATTTATATTTAATATTTACTGTAAGATAAACGAAGAATATGTAACAGAGTCGATTTCATAGAGTTTGTAACGCTTAATGAATGGATCTATAATCCTTTTATACAACAGCGGTGTAAAAATCATCCACGGAACAGGAATCAAATGGTTCATCGCGCTAGACGAATGGATCTAAAATTCAAATCTTACGATAGATGCATAATACAGATCAACTTTATCGAATTCAAGGTTTGTAAGGTCTGATAATTAGATTCATAAAGATACAAACAACGTTAAAATATTCAAAGCGTGGATCAGATAGAAAAAGAATTAAGAAAAATTACAAATCGAATAGATCTCAGAACAATGACGATCACGCTATAAGTGATTTCCACAAAATCGACAGACAGAACAAAGAATTAAGAAAAATTACAGATCGAGTAGATCTCAGAACAATGATGATCACGCTAGAAGTGATTTCCCCAAATTCGACAGACATAACAGAGAATTAAGAAAAGTTACAGATCGAATAGATCTAAGAACAATGACGATCACACTAAAAGTGATTTCCCCAAAATCGACAGACAGAACAGAGAATTAAGAAAATTTACAGATCGAATAGATGTCAGAACAATGATGATCACGCTAGAAGTGATTTCCCCAAATCGAGAGACAGAACAGAGAAATAAGAAAAATTACAGATCGAATAGATCTCAGAACAATGACGATCACGCTCTAAGTGATTTCCCCAAAATCGACAGACAGAACAGAGAATTAAGAAAATTTACAGATCGAATAGATCTCAGAACAATGACGATCACGCTAGAAGTGATTTCCCCAAATCGAGAGACAGAACAGATAAATAAGAAAAATTACAGATCGATTAGATCTCCTTGTTCAGTAAATATATATATATATATATAATTTTTAGTGCTACCAACAAGATACTGATCCTCCCTTGTTAGCTGGTAAGTATAGACTTTCATTACTCTAAATAAAAATGGATCTAAAAATGGTATTGACTTCTTGTTTAGCGAATACTTACTTTCTTTACTAATAAATAGACAGTGATTCAAACAGATTATAGGATTTCGTCTACAGGATTTCCTCTACCCAGTAAATATAAATTTCCCTTCCAAATAATTAACAATAATTATAATATTGTGATCATCATACAATATAACAGTGATTTAAAGAAAAGTAACCTGTTCGGACGGTCGATCCAGCTGCCGCCGATGTTTGTTGATCCAATCATTTCCATCGATCTCTGTGAATCACCATGAACACCTCGGATAAAATATGAGTCTGGTGCCCTCAAGGCTCAAACGGCTCTGATACCAAATGTAGGACCCCTCTTTTAGGGTCCCCTTGAACTGAACCTGAAACTTTAACAACTTCATACAAACAAATTAGCCATCATAGTTATTGGAAAAATAAAATAAAAAGCGTGAATAACTTAACAAAAATAAGCAAAACCTTAACCTGTCAACCCGATCCAGCTGGTCCATTGTCGCCTTCGTCTTCTGTAAGATCCCTCCAGCAAAGCTCGTTTAACCATTGGCGAAGCAACCGTTATCTTCGCCACCCAACCATAGGCTCATGCTTTCAGTCGCATGGCCTCCCCCGAGCTTTGGGTCGTAGAGCTCACACACAAAAAAAATCAAGAAACCCAGTTTGGGATTCCCCCCACCAAGATTTCCAGCCAAACCCTTAATAGCAGCAAGTCATGAGGTAACTCAATATTACGATAGTCATCCAGGGTCTGGGTCCGTTACCCATCCCCAAAGTCTCCCTTTTAAAGGAAAATCCCCTGCGACACATGTCGCTTCATGCATAAATAATTATTTAATTAATTCTTTAATGAAAAACAACTCACCCATCCAAGTGTCAGTTTCTCTAGGAGATGCACCAACATCCCTAAGTTTGCTCATGTTTGTCCCCTAGATATTTCACTTAACTCCTAGATTTGTGGTGTAGGTGGAGTTGACTAGGTGTTCATGCCCAGGATTCCATTTTGCTCCTAAATAAATATTTATAATATTTTTAAGTAATCAGGAATATCCTTTCATGTGCAATGCCTAAATAACACTTAATATTATTTAAATGCCAAAGTAATCATTTATGTGCAAATGCCTAAAGTACTCAAATGCATTTCTAAGTAAATTTCTAGGTGCAAAATTATACGTTTTAACGCAGATACATTTAGCAATCAACCTTTACTAGGGACCCGGTGTCGCGCTGTTGGGCATCCTTGTTCCTTAATTTAATTTCCCTGACATGGCACAACTCTGTCGAGTCCAGTCATCCATAGTTTCCATTCCTTGGCAAGGCACCGCATCATTGGGTCCTTGCATTCACTCTTTCCGTTCTCGACAGGGTACTGCATCGTCGGGCCCTTCTTCCATCATCCTTCCGTTTTGACTTGCAGGAACTTCATGTAGAGATTTCAGGATCCGTTACCTTCCATCCTCCATCTACACGCTATTAGGGACTAATGGCATTGAGGAGTGAGTCCGTTCTCACTGCGCGCCCCCCAACTCGTACGTGACAACCTCCGTCGTGGCCCACCTCGTACGCCCTCATGCTTTCCTCTTGAGCAAGCGGATCAGTGCTTATCTGGTCAAGCATGGTATTCCATCGGAAGTCGACATCGTCGTCGCTCTCCCTGTGTGTGATTTACTTGTACTCTACGACCCTTCATATTCCTTTGTGTGTCCGTTGGTGAACCGTTTCACCTGTCGCTACACACATTTCTCACAAACGTAAATTAGTAGCACTGTCCTCAATAATCACAATTTGGTTTATAAATCTGTTGCTTCATTAAGCATCTATAATTTACTTAATCATTACTCATTCGTCTAATCACGTAATCAATTGCACAGCTAGTCGTTAAGCATCATTCATATGTACAGTTTTCATATCAAAGTTAATCGTTAAACAACATGAAATCGTTCATTCACAGTAACTACTCAAATACACATATATCATTATTTCATTGATTTACAATCAGTCGTAGTCATGAATATACTCAATATAATATTAAGGGGTTGTTTTATTAATGTTTCAATCATTCGGGTCACTCAAATAGGTGCCCTCAAGGTCTACAGTAGTCTAGGGGCACTACAGCCATCACATAAACCTTAGAATGCCAAATCAATATGTAAACTGATTACTGAGTTCTTGCACGATCTATATTTAAATTGTATTTTATTTCTGAAAATTTATTCCAGACTTATATTTATAGGGTCAAATTGTTTTTATAGTTTCTACCATTCTTTGAAACTTAGAAAGAAAATCGCAGACATGATTGGAGGATTTTCTTTTTAAAATAAATCACATTATAGTAAACCCCCAGGTCTTATCGAATCCACAGTAGTGAAAGTTTATTACAATATTAAAACTCATCTTCACCAATGATTTCATACCAAAACTACCACCTACGAAGTTAGCTGTACATTGCCATCAAACTAATCTCTGCCTACCAAAATCAAATAACATAAGAGTACACATACAACACGTTTCCTTTATCTTTAGCTTCCAAAAGTTAAACCACTCATTAGTTATCAAATTTTACTGTTCTTTTCATAGTCAAGCAGACATTAACAATACGATTTCTTTAAACATAGATTCCATATTTTAAGCATCTCATCAACCATTTAAACAATTCATCAATGCCCTGATAGGTCTCTTTTGCATGACAAGAGTCGGATCCACATCAAAACAAAATTGATACTTTAAGCATTTAAACAAGTTATGTTTTCTACATCAAGACACAGGTCAAGGGATCGATACCCACTATCGAATTGCAAACCCTTGCTATCATTGAATTTGCTAGAATCATAACCTTAAGCCACAAACTTCCTTTCTTAGGAAAATTTCTACCCAGTAATCAAGGGTTACACTTGCATCGATAGGGAGTAACCCAAATCACCAGGCAAATAAACTATCTAGATGTTAGACAGAGACACCACCGGCATAAACAAATACAGGATGTCGTAGAGCTACGCTCTTACAACCTTTCATTTAAAAATACAAAATCAACTGCCTTCAGTCTAGAACCACAATAGCCAATACATATATCAAATAGACATTAACCATGCATATTCCATTGGAAAAACGCAGAGGTCAAACAAGAACATGAACCATACATAGAAAGACACAGAGGCCCAACATTTTACATATCATCAATACATGTTCAATATTCAATAGAAAACATAGGTATCTGTACTTCTTGTCAAAACCCCAAGTTATACAATGTGGGCATTATAGCCCGTCACAAAACCTTAAGAGTCTTTACAGAGCCGAATGGCCAAAAAATTATACATCAAAACCAGAAATCCTCTGGGGGTTATTCCTATTAAAAATAGACACATTTCATTAACCGGTCCAGCCAAAGGCGACCTCTCAGGAACTCCAAACAAGATGCAATGAGCCAAAAATGGGCTTCACGAAGTTCCTCATAACAACGACAAACAACATATCCTCCATAGATGCGAGAGGAAGGGACAGGGTTGGTAAGACCTGAACTTACCAATCTCATTGCCAATGTAGTCAAGACTGCTGGTCATAAGTTAGTAAACCATGCAGAGGAGAACCTCCACCAACAACCTTCCAGGAAAACATTTCCACGAGATTAAATCCTGAGTTCAATATTTAAATGATAGATAAACACGGGAAGGAAAGTATTCTATGTGTTGAATAAAATCACCTGAGCATTCTCGAAATCACCCTCCAGCATCCATATTACGCAACTACCTGGTGCACTGACCATGATCATAGATCAGGTCAGGGAACAAACCACGCAGACGAGCAAGGGACTGTCCAAAACCAAGGAGGTACGATGAACAATGAAAGTAGGTGTAAAACCCCAAGTCAAAACCATCGTTTCACCCAACTGGCCACCACAGCCACATGGTTGTGACATGCAACATTAAAATTCCAGCAAACCTCAACTACTAATCAAATAATTACCCATACTCCATAGTATGAATCGCAAATTCCTTTATACAATGTTTTGTATTGTAATGTTTATGCCAAAGGGTTAGTTCCCTTTCCCTTTTTAGAACACTACACCTCTAACCCTTCTAGGATCCTATCATGGTTTAGCTAGGAAGGAGTTTCTCCTATTGTGTACCTGCACAAACACACCAACATCACAGGTATTAGCAAAATTGCTAAGTAAGCTAGGTTGTCCCAATTGCTTATTCCTTACCTCTCGAAAACTCTGACAGGGATCTGTTTATCAACATCAAAGTTTCCCCAAGTAATTTCAATCTCCCCTCAACAAGTCCATCATGCCTGGAGATATCAGTTAAGCTTTTTACAAACTCAAACATTCATATAAATCTTGAAAGTAAAGGAAGGACCTTAGGTGCAATTATAAACATGCCATAAGACTAGATAGACATCAACTAACTTATAGTATCACTTTTACAGGAGAAACAAAAATAATGAAACTATCTTTCATAGAGATTATAAGTTCTCATTATTTCAAAACCGAGTTCCAATACAACATCCCAGTGTTGAAGTTAATCACCTATTTAGGCTTTTAGCAATGAGAAGATTTTTTTTTTAATTTTTACTATTTTCGGGACATTACAACTCCAGCCTTCAAGAATTTAAAGATGTGTTCCATGATGAAGTTCTTGGTTTACCCCCTAAGAGGGATATCGATTTCACTATCGAATTGGTACTTGGTGCGGTACTTGCCTCTAAGGCCCCTTACCGAATGAATCAACCTAAACTAATACAACTAAAAATGCAATTACAAGAGTTGATTCATAAACACTACATTAGCCCGAGTGTGTCCCCATGGGGAGCACCAATGCGTTTTGTGAAAAACAAAGATGGCACATTGAGGTTGTGCATTGCTATCATCAATTAAACAAGATGACCATTAAATATCGACACCCGCTCCCTCACTTAGATCATCTATTCGATCAAGTACGAGGAGTGACAATGTTTTCTAAAATTGATTTAAGAACTGGTTACCATCAAATAATAATAAAGGATGAAGATGTTTATAAAAATTCCTTCAGAACACGTTATGGGCACTATGACTTCATGGTCATACCGTTTGGTGTGACCAATGCACCGGCAACGTTCATGTGTCTAATGAACAGTGTGTTACTGAAATTTTTGGATAACTTTTTCATCGTTTTTATAGATGACATCTTAATTTACTCTAAAACTGAAGATGAACATGAAGAACACTTAAGAATGGTCTTACAAATTTTAAGAGAAGACAAAGTCTAAGCGAAGTTTAGTAAATGTGATTTTTACCAAGATAAAGTACAATATCTAGCACATGTAATTTCGAAAGATGGAATTGCGATAGACCCGGACAAAATCAAATAAATGATAGATTGGCCAGTTACAAGGGATGTGACGGGAATTAAATCCTTCATGGGGATCACGAGTTACTACTGTATATTTATTGAGGGATGTTCAAAAATTGCATATCCTATAACCTCACTCCAAAAGAAAGGTGTTAACACCCATATATTTTTCTACAATATGCAGTTGAATGGAAGGGATAGAGGGTCAATATGTACCTAGTAGAGAAACCGAGATATCCTCCATGCTCTAGAGCTAAGTGCTAATGGGAAAGACTAAGGTGTCTAAGAAGAACCAAATGTGCAAAATATGGGAAAATGTTGAAGTGTGGGTATTAATAGGTGAGAGTCACACTTTATAACCTATAGTCTGCCGGTCCAATAATGAGAGACTAAACATCACACTGATCTATGCCATAGATTAGGTGTGGGGATAGGATCCACGACCCTATATGGAATACCACACAGCTAAGTTGCGAGGAGGATAGGAAAAGGGCAGATGCGATGAGCCTTTCCCACCATCCAGGTGTCAACAGCAAATGATGTCGCAAGAAGAATTGATAGAATTCCATATATAAGATCGGGTGCATGTGATGGTATGAACAAGTGGAAAGATCCACAGCTTGGACAGAGAAAAGGGGCTACATCAATGGCTCTCGTAGCTGATCACATGAAGAAGTAGCGTGCTGGATAGTGAAATAGAGGATGCGATGAACCTTTCCCGCCTACCAGATGTTAGCCTCAGAGCTCGTCGCACAGAGGAAAAAATCGTAGTAGGGACCACTTGGATACATGTGAGGCCGCCTTATGCAGAAGTGTGGACAAGATGAACGACGTAGATGGAAAGTTAAAATCAGATCCGACGATAAAGAAGAGTAGGCTGTCAAATCAAAGGATAAAGAAGCAACCGATCTGACGGTAGGCAATAACCATGTGAGAAACTGATGTTGGAGATTAAAGGACAACATGTAAAGAAGGGCGGGAGTTATGTTAGCATGGTTATATATATAAGAAACAACCGTGAGGGTTGACATTTGTTCTCGAAGATTGTCGAAGTTAGGAGGTCCCTCAACGTGTGGTAGACGGCGAAGGTGACAAAACCTCCACCAGCCTGTCGAGAGCTTCTAAACCGACAGGTAGGGCCTTGTAACCATCCTTTCTCTTAAAAAGTTGAATCTTTAGTCATAAGATGGGAGATGAATAGGCTTCTACCAGCTATAAAGCTATGGTGGCCCTGGAAGATAGGGACGCGGATGTGTTTGACCCATGCATTCGGATCTCTGTCCCTGAAATTAAAACTAAGTTAGATGCTCTGCATGAACAAGGTCTGGGCATACATGGGGTTTTTAGGTCGTCTTTGATTTTCTTTTTCCTAGACCAAGTACCTTCTTTCCCCGAGTCCATAACATGGTGCTCCGTAAATTACTTCGAGTCCACAAGGGTAATCATGGATTCCCCCAGGTCTAAAGTTGTTTGTGTTTTAAATGCATCAGTTGTAAAGAATTCATTTTTTATCCTCGAGTCGTAGTACCAAGAGTCGAAAAGTTTTTCAGAAGACTCTATGGTTGCCCTGTTCCGTCAAATCGCCTCGGAAAGCTATCGAACTTTCCTAGCCACATGTCTGAAACATCACTCCGAAGTTGCAGAAATGCCATACCCCTTGGACGTCAACCTTTTTCACGACGATTCCCAGTTGGTCTTCTCACTGTTGGCTCAATTCTTAGGTTTAGATACTGACCAATGGGTAATGGAGGTCCAGCTGAGTCTACTTTTCAAAATTAGTATTTGTTTAGCAAGGTTTGACACTGGACCCATCCCAGCTCTTAGGTTTGATGATTTTTTAGTAGAAAGAATGCATGTACAGTTGGGAAAATTACCGAATACTAGATTTTTCAGATACCATACATAGCTTATGAAGATGATCGTATACAGTAATGCGAAAAGCCCACATTTTCGTCCTTTACTTGAGACAAATGCTTCGCTGGACTTTGTGGTTGATTATTTCAACTATGTTTTACCCCCTGTGTATAAAGTCATTTTTGGGGAGGGACTGCCGAGAGTACTGCCGGAGATGAAGTCAATGATGCAATTAAAGGATGAAGTGGTTGTCAGAGACTAGTTCCTTTTGAAATATGCTACAGTCATTAGGCTGTATGGTTTTGTGAAGGAACCCTATGTTTTGCCTTCCTTTCTGACATTAAGAATCTTTGCCCTGGAATTTATCAGGCAGAAACTGATCTTGGAAGAGGCACTGCTCCTGCAGTTTAAAAAGGGCACTGATATAAAATACCCTTGGAAGGTGGGTCCTTTCATTGTGAAGAGCAAGGAGGCTTTACCGGAGATAGAGGAATTGATGAGACTTCTAGGGTTCAAAAAAGACATAACTGTTGAATACAACCCCCTGCATGTTATTTCTAGAAGAATGAAGGAGTGTAACCTAAGGGATTTCGAACACAAGGAGCCAGAAAGGGCACTCAGGGGACAGAACCTACTACAATGGGAGCCTGAGGAAAAAGAAGTTCCAAGTTTGCAGGAAAGAGACCCTGTAATGTCTGATGCTGTAATGAATATCGAACAGGTGCTGAACACTGGGGAAGTGGGCCGGAAGAGAGATCTGGAGGAAATTCAGGATATGGATACTGAAATGGGGGGTGAAGACAAACGACCTAGGATGATAACACAAGTTGAGGTGTTTGGTGAAAATACTCAAGTCGAGTCATTTATTTCCCTCACTAAAGAAGAATTGGTTGGTGGGACACCCCAAGTAGATTTGACTGTCTGGATGGATAATGAAAAAGAAGATAATGAGGGGCCTCCAACCCCTGAAGTTCAAATAAGAGAATACAAGTTTCAGGATGTTAAAGAAGGTGAGAACAACAGTAGATTCCATTCTAAAGCTGATCTGTGCGAGCAATATAAACATAATAGACAAGCCTCGGCCCAGAAGCTTTTTGACCTAATGCCGAGAGCCAATAATTTGTCCAATACTAAGACTTCCTTAGTAACCAGTAGAGATGAGAAGGAAAACACTTTAAATTTATTAGTATTGATAGAAGCCGAAGTAATAGAGATGAAGCTTAGTTGGGATACGATACCAGTACCTGACAAGATCCATTTTCACAAACAGATTGGTGATCTTATCCATGTTGATTTTGTGAAAGCGGCATTGAAAGGTGATAACTTAGAAGTTACTGTAGGGAAACTAGAGCATCAGCTAAAACAGGAAAAGAGTGAAAACCAAGCCCTTCAACAACTTGTAAAAAAGTTACAAATTGACCTGGTTGGGGTTGATGGGGAAGGAAAAGCCATGAAGCAACTACTAGCTAATTTCAAACCTGCAGGAAAAAGGCAAAAGTCTCTAACATCCAGCTGATCCAGGCCCCTGAGGAAACACAATTTGAAATACAAAGGGAGGCTTTATCTAAGGAATTAGACGATTGTAAAGCAAAAATACCGAAGCTTGTTGGAGAAAACGATGATTGGAAAAAGGAGAAAATAAGCCAAGAAAAGCAACTTGAAGATCTAAGACGTAACTTGTCCAGTCTAGACATGCGGCCTACAAATGTGAGTCAAGGTGGTGATGAAGACAGTACCAATAATCTGGCACAGGCTATGTCACAAGTCAGCCTCAGAGACAGTGAGATCAGGGAGCTAAGGGAAAGAGTGCGGAAACTAGAAGAAGGGAATAAGTAGGAGGAGGAGACAAATGGCATCCAGGAAAACCAGAGGGAATCGATTGAGCAGAATAAAAAACTCACTTGCCAAGTTGCAGGGTAGGTTGCTATGCAGGGGTGTAGACATTTGGTGTGGGATAGGATATTTATAGAGGCTGAATGTTTTTGGCCATACTTGGAGTTCATAAGAGTGAAGGAGAAGACAATCATTGATGCATTGTCAAGATGTGTAGCCACGAGAGAAACTTTAGCCCGAAAACCCAAAGAAACAACATTAAGTGCTGTTGCCTTTTTAAATGATTTGTCAGAAGAAGAAATGATCAGGTTAAACATTGGTAACTATATCATGACAATCCCTGTGGCTAAGAGAGTTTTGGGAAAGTATGCCCAAGTGGAAACCGTGGAGGCCAAAGCAGAAGATATGAAAAGGTAGGTAGCAGACTTCAGAAGATCATTTGGTAAGCTAAATGAAATGGGACTACCGTCCTTTTGGGATAATAATCTAGCGCTAATCTCTAAAAGTGCTTACGAAAAGAAGATCTAGGCTATAAGAATGGATCACTCGAAGTTCAAATAGATGGAACAATTGCTCATAGGAAAAACTTTAATGGAAAAGATCGAAGATGACTTTGAAGTCCTGAACAGATTGATTGCCATTGGCGAAAGGATTCCGCTAGCCTCCTATTCTGACCATATTGAAATCTGAGTGATGGTCAATGAGATGACAGATTATGACCTCCCTTCAGCTGAGCACTGGGTTGTTGTAAATGGATATACTAATATGAGATATACTCTCCGCTAGCTACAGTCGTTGTCTAATTTTTATGAGTTGTTAAATATTGTTTGAAAGGTCCGAAGACACATAAGACATTTTCAATTTTTGATATAATTTGTAATATTTTTTGAGGGGGCTAAACGGATAGCCAGCTGGAACTTTTATCTTTACTATGTTTGTTTTTACTGTAATGTTAATCTCATTCAGTGATAATATCGGCCAATGTAAGAAATAGTTAGGCTAGCTCTGCCTATTTTTGTTTCAAAGCAGTTATAGCAAACAAATTTTGATGAGGTGTCATTCTATTGTAAAACATTTTTGGTTTAGATGAGTCGAGCAAAGGGCTCCTGGCATCTATATATGCGATGTAATAGAATGATGAAAGGGTTGAACATCTTATTTGAAAGCTTTTGGTATTTCGAGGATTAGTCTGTAAGACATTTTAGAGTTGTTTTAATAAAGTTTGCAGAGCCAAAGCCTACGGTTTGACAGGGATTCCTGTGTAATTGGTTTGGTAGTCTGTATTTTCTTTCTTCCCATGTGAAATTGTCTTTGTCTCTTTGTTATTCTATTTTGTGTTATTTCTTTCATGTTTGGATCAAGGTAACGGTTAAGTGGAATTCATAGAAGTTATGCTCCATTTAGCTTTTTTCAAGTATTTCACCAACATATTCTACTAAAGTTGGTGTAGGATTCATCTTGGTATGCCTTACATTGATGGACTGTTTCTTTCCTCTTCTATTCCACAAATTAAATCTCTTTGACTACTAGGTGCTTGCTACCTTGCCCTTGTAAATGCGTTTGCAGAATCTTTGTGAATGATGTTTCAGAGTTTGTTAAATGTGACTCCATTGCCCAAACGAAATTCATATGTTTTTCAACCAAACATTGCTTGAATCATTTTTGTTTCAAACATAAATCTGATCTTCTGTATAATTGTTCCAATTGAATATCTTGACCATGAATGCTAGTGTTTCTTTTTCATTGTTGACAATCTTGATTATTCCAGTCTTTTCATGATATTTTAGAGAGAGCCCTCTCTGTCTATGTTGGGTCAGTAGAATAGGCCAAAGATTGGTTAGTGCTTACCCAGAATTACCCTCTTTCAGCCTTGGGGGTCAATTTCAATGTAAACAAATTGGCGTCGTTGCCGGGGAGCATGATTGTTTTATCAATCCCTGGGAGAATGACATATACGTCTGAATTTCAAAGAACAAGAGAGATCCCTATGGGAAAAATGAGGTTTCCACATTTTCAAGAAGGTTGAAGAATTTTTCCCTGGCGACTCCACTTAAAAAGATCAGACAATTCAGGAAGACTCGACTGGAGAAAGATCAGTATGCCAAAACATACTACTGAAGAAATTCCAAAGGCATCCTGGCCTCAAAAAAGATCCATACGCGAGGTAATCCTTTCCCTGAAATCCTGCTAGGAGTAGATAATCCTAAAAGTTTACTCAGACATAGAACTGTGAAAGATCGGGCCAGTACTCCTATCATCGAGACTATTTCTTTTTCAGAAGATGCATCTTTTTTTCAGGAATTGGATCTAGATGCTGATATTAGCAAACATTTGTCAATAACAAAATCTGAATCATACCTAAGCCTAGGTGAAGAAGCTATGAATAATTTTGAATCATATCTTTTAGATCTTGTGTGGTTTGATTCTAAAAATCTTGCCAAAGTTGAAGGCAATAAACCCAGTTCTCAGGCCCCCCAAGCGCATACTACAATCCCAGCCAGTGATCTTGCTCAGAATATTTCCCCACAAGCTCAGAATCCACCTAGACCCATGGCTGCCAGATTTGCACCTTTGGTCTTTCCTGTTGCTTTGCATCACCTCCCTCAGAACTACGCTCAGAGAATTGTCTCTTATAATGGAGAGGGAGACTGGTCAGCCAAACAATATGTTGATAGATTTGAAGATTTTATAGACCTGGAGGAAGTGGACCACGATGATGCTAAAATGAGATTGTTTTCCCAAAGCCTGTTTGGGGAACCCAAGAAATGGTTCAGACAACTACCCAATGCTTCCATAGCAGATTTTACAGCTTTTAAAGTATTGTTTCTAGGAAGATGGGAAACAATGGGCAGTCCTGCCATAGTCTTATCCCAGTATAATCACTTAAAGAAAGGTGGGTTTGAATCAGTCCATGAGTTTTATGCCATATTCATGAAGGCTTATAATTCTATTCCCGGTCATCTAAACCTCTCGGTAGGCGCTGCAAAGCTCCACTATGTAGATTCCTTTGATAGAGATTTCTCATGCAGATTAAGAGAAAGAAAATCTGCCTCCCTGCCTGCTATGCTGAAAGATGCCATGGAGGTTGAAGCCAACATGATGGCTTCTAGGAAAATAAAAGGCAAGACTGAAGCAGATAGGACAAAGTAAGAAACCCAAGCCTCTTCTAGTGATGCTAAATTTGATACCATGATTAAACTATGGAAAGATTGATGGATATGTTAGCCATGGAAAATAAGCCTCTTGTTAGGGAACAGCCGGAAAATCAGATAAGGAACCCTAACTTTAGAAGGCCTCCTCCTCCAAGAACTCCCAGAAACCAAGAAGATCACCAAATAAGGCCTCCTTTCCTTGAGACTTTGATAGATGAAGAGGGACCTAAAAACCCTGCAGCTGACTAGATACATCTTTTCGACACCCTAGAACACGAAGTTCATTTGAATGAAAAGGAGCATGATTTTTTCACCAAGGGAAATGTTGATAAAGATGTAGAATTCGATTCTAAACAGTACCAAATGGGCTACATGAATGTTGTGGATGATATTCAGAGAAAGATGAGGTTGAGAAACAGAGAAATACCAATAAATGAAGGGAAGTCTGCTCAGATTCAACCCCCTAAGACTCAATAGAATATAGATAAGCTAAAAGAAAAACAACCAGAGGATCCTGCACAGAAAATCTCAGAAGATAAGGGGCAGCATTCTAAAGAAGGTAGGCAGCCATAAGTCACTGACGTAGGGAAGCCAGCTTCAATATTCATCTTGAACGATGAACTGTCTAAGGTAAAGATCTCTATCCCCTTGAATGAGTTGTTAAGAAACAATGAATATAGGGAAGAGATAAATAGCCTAGTAAAGGGGAAGGCAGGAAATACATAAGACGTGTTGGAAGTGACAGATGATGCCCCCACTATAATCTTTGGTTCCAAACTAGAGGAGCCAGATGATGAAAAAGTCCCTCCCTTTTATTTGAGTTTGAATATCCATGATAAGTTATTACACAATGCCTTGATAGATTTTGGAGCTTCACACAACTTGATGCCAAAGTCAGTGGTGGACCAGTTGGGGTTAGAAGTCACTAGACCCTACAAAGGCCTATATTCTTTTGATTCCAGAAAGGTACCCTGTTTAGGTCTGATTAAAGATGTGGTAGTAACCCTTGCCCAAATTCCAGAGAAGAGCGTCATGATGGAAATAGTAGTGGCTCATTTGCCTGCTAAGTTTGCGATGTTGTTATCAAGATCCTGGGTAAAAAATCTAAAAGGAACCATGCAGATGGACTTATCTTATGCTACTTAACCACTTTTTGGAAGAAATAAGAACTTATACAGAGAGAAAAGGATGGCTTATGTGGTCAGCATTGACGAAAAACTTGAAAAGCACCCTATATTCGCTATGGATACAAACATAAGTTCCTCCATCCTCTTCAATGATGGTCCACATACTGATCATATACCCCCATTTTTCCACGAAGTCGAGGAAGACAAGGAATTTGCAGTAAGGCATGAGGCATCAGAGAGGAGAAAAAATGAAGAAGGACTATGTAAGATGTACTTTGATGGGTCACTGAGTAAAAATGGAGCTGGGGTTGGGGTTTGGATCATACCTCTAGACCAAGAATCTCAAGCCCTATCCTATAAATTGACTTTTGAATGTACAAACAATGTAGTTGAGTATGAACCTATACTTTTAGTACTGAGAGCTCTAAAATATTTGGGAGCCAAAAGAGTACATGTATTTGGATATTCAAAACGGGTAACTGATAGCTATCAGGCAAAACACCCCAGGATGAGAGCTTATAGAAACGAAGTTTGGGACATGTTTGGAAATTTTTTTGACGAACATAAGATCTGGGCAATTCTGAGGTGTGAAATTCAAATAGTAGACTCCTTGGCCACTACTGTTGGTGGTTTTAAAACTCCCATTTTTTCCCAAGAAAAATATGAGGTTGAAGTAATAAACAGACCCTCCATCCCAGACAATTCCAAGTATTGGGAAGTGTTTGAAGATGATCTACAAATTAAAATATTTTTAGAACTATCTCATGAGTTTGCTAATGTTCGGATTGATACAGAAAAAAAGAATGTAGAAGGTCTGATGGACCAGGAACAGTCAGAAAGAGGAAAGAATGAAAATAAGGATTGGAAGAATACTTTGGGAGGCAAAGACATTGTCCAGCTAAAAAGCAACTATATCCCCAAAGGATTAATACCTATAGAAAAGCTCTTTGATCAAAACAATCTGGCAAAGAATCCCAAATTTGAACCTCCCAAGGATACTGTAGAAGATCAAAATTTGGGTTCTGTTGGGGAACCTCGGATGGTGAAGCTGTCTAGAAACTTGGAGACTAGGAGGAAAAAGCAGTCTATTGATTTGATGAAAAAATATGCTGCTGCCTTTGCCTGAAGCTATGAAGAGTTAAAGGAGTATGATACCTCAATAATCCAGCATTCTATCCCAATCCAACCTGGGGAAAAATCTTTCAAGCAGAAGTTGAGGAGAATGAATCCTAAGTTGGTACCGGTAATAGAAAAAGAGATCAAGAGGTTGTTTGACGCAAAGATTATTGTTACTTTGAGATTCTCTCAATGGGTAGCAAACCTAGTTCCTGTAAGAAAAAAGAATGGAGAGATTAGAATCTGTATAGACTTCAGGAACTTGAACAGAGCTTCCTTAAAAGATAATTACCCTCTGCCAAAATTGGAACACATCTTGCAGAAGGTAGTAGGAGCAGAAAGGATTTCTACGATGGATGGTTTCTCTAGGTATAATCAGATCAAAGTTAGTCCAGAAGATCAAGAAAAGACTGCTTTTACCACTCCATGGGGCACTTTCATGTATGCTAAGATGCCTTTTGGATTGATGAATGTTGGAGCTACTTTCCAGAGAGTGATGGACATTTCCTTTGTTGAAGAAAAGGATAAGTTCGTAGTGGTGTACATGGACAACATAACAGTATATTCAAAGTTTGATGACGAGCATCTAAAACACCTAGAACGGGTCTTTAAGAAATGCATAAATTATGGTATCTCCCTCAACCCAAAGAAATCTCATTTTGCTTTAGAAGAAGCTAAACTCTTGGGGCATATCATATCCAAAGGAGGTATCAAGATTGACCCTGAGAGGGTTAGTGCCATCCAGAAAGTTGGAGAGCCAAGGAGCAAAAGAGAGGTGCATTATTTCATTGGACAAGTTGGTTTTCTGAGAAGGTTCATTCCTAGTTTCGCTGAAATTATGATGAGTATCACTAATATTCTAAGAAAGGAAAGTCAAACAAAATGGATGGAGGGAGCTAGAGATTCTTTCAAGGGAATAAAGAGTGCTATCATTGAGGCCCCTATATTAGCTAGCCCCGATTTTTCTAAAGATTTTTTGATTTTTTCTTATGCTTATGAGCATACAGTAGCAAGAGTGCTACCACAAAAGAATGACCAAAATGCAGAACAAGCAATTGCTTTTTTAGTAGGGTACTAAGAGATGCAGAGTTGAAATATGACATCATGGAGAAACAAGCTTATGCCTTGATAAAATCACTTAAATATTTCAGGATTTACATACTTCACTCACACATCATCGCCGATGTACCAAATAGTGCTATGAAAGGTATCCTTACCCAAGCAGATCCTGAAGGTAGAAGGGAAAAATGGATTGCTATATTACTAGAATATGACTTAGAAATAAGGCCTACAAAACTAGTGAAAGGGCAGGGATTAGCAAAATTGATGACCAAGGCTGATTGTGATTCCTTACAGATGATTTTTTTAGAAGAATACTCGCGGAAGCTAGACATTGAAGTACAGATGGGTCCAAAATTTTCTACATCCCCTTGGTACGCTGAGAGTGTTTATGTGTTACAAAATTTACAAGCTCCTCCAAGATTAAGCAAGAGTAGGTCCAGGGTTGTGAAATTAAAAGTTGCAAAATACTGTATTATGAATCGGTTCTTGTACTGGAAAGACCTTGGAGGTGTGTCGCTAAATTGCCTACTGGAGGAAGAAGCTAAGCATACTAAGAAAGAATTTCATAATGGAGATTGTGGCAGACATCATTCTTGGAAAGTAACAGTAAATAAGATCTTGAGGTCCGATTTCTATTGGCCTACCATGTTCACAGATGTGTATAAGGAAACCGTTGCTTGTCACCAATGTCAAATTTTTTAATTAAAGAGGAAAGTTGTCTCACTACCCCTTCACCCAGTCATAGTAGAAGCTCTTTCTCAACAATGGGGACTAGATTTCATTGGGGAAATAAACCCTGACTCTTCTAGGAATCATAGGTGGATATTGACATCTACTGATTACTTTACCAAATGGATAGAAGCTATACCTACCAGGAATGCAACATAAAATGTTATTATGGATTTTCTGGAGGATAACATCCTATCTAGGTTTGGATGCCCCAAACAAATTGTGACTGATAATGCACCTGCATTTTGTTCTAAGAAGATGATTAATTTTTGTCACAAATACCATATCAGTCTGAACCACTCTACAGCATACTACCCGAAAGGAAATGGACTAGCAGAATCCTCTAACAAAAGCTTAGTAAGAATCATAAAGAAATTGTTGGAAGAGAATAAAAGGGCTTGGCATAGAAAACTGAGATATAGCTCTATGGGCTAATAGAATAACCATGAAAAGAGCCATTGGGATGTCCCCTTTTCAGTTGGTATATGGAGCCGAGGTGGTGTTTCCAGCATCTTTAGGGTTGTTAGTTATGAAGTTGCTGCAGGGAATAGAAGAAGAGCTGAACCATATGCAGAGGAGAATAATCCAGATAATCAAGCTAAATGAGGTAAGGATGAAAACCTACGACAAGGTGTAGGGACACCAGGAAAAGATGAAGGAAGCTTTTGACAAGAAATCCAAAGAAGATGAATTCTCGGTGAACGATTTGGTCCTGAAATGGGACACCCCTAGAGAAGATAAACACGAGAAATTTGACCATGTGTGGATGGGGCCATATGTTATCACAGAAAATCGAGGGTTAAATTCTTTTATTCTAGAAAATCAGGATGGATCCGCTTGGTCTGGAGGGATGGTCAATGGAAGGTTCCTAAATCACTATCTATCCTAGAGGCACCAGGTGAACCATGTACGATAACTTGATATATATATATATTTTTAGTTTTACAGTTGTTATGAATTTTTTGTTTTAGGGTGAAACCAGAGAGCCTTGAAGCCCGAAAGTGAAGGCCCTAAGGTCGAGAAAGAGAAGCCATGATTTGATTTTTGAATGTTCAGCGTAGATATGTGGCAAGTATGGTCATCAGTTACTAGAAATAAGTCTCAGTCTAGGGTTTGAAGGAGCCACCCAATGGATTAGGCACTTAATCTACAAAGTTCTTTGCTACCTCGAAGGGAGGATAACATCCCCATTGGAGCCATTTGTTAACACCCATATATTTTTCTACAATATGCAGTTGAATGGAAGGGATGGAGGGTCAACCTGTACCTAGTAGAGAACCCGAGATATCCTCCATGCTCCAGAGCTAAGTGATAATGGGAAAGACTAAGGGGTCTAAGAAGAACCAAATGTGCAAAAGATGGGAAAATGTTGAAGTGTGGGTATTAATACGCGAGAGTCACACTTTATAACCTATAGTCCACCGGTCCAATAATGAGAGACTAAACATCACAACGATCTATGTCGTAGATTAGGTGCGGGGATACGATCCACGACCCTATATGGAATACCGCACAGCCAAGTTGTGAGGAGGATAGGAAAAGGGCGGATGCAATGAGCCTTTCCTGCCAGCCAGGTGTCAGTAGAAGATGATGTCGTAAGACGAATTGATAGAAGGCCGTATATAAGATCGAGCGCATGCGATGGTATGAACAGGTGGAAAGATCCACGGCTCGGACGGTGAAAGGGGGGTACATCAAGGGCTCTCGTAGCTAATCACATGAAGAATTAGTGCACTGGATAGTGAAATAGCGGATGTGATGAACCTTTCCCGCCTATTAGATGTCAGCCTTAGAGCCCATTGCATAGAGGAAGAAATTGTAGTAGGGACCACTTGGTTACATGCGAGGCCACCTTATGGAGAACTGTGGACAAGATGAATGGCGTATATGGAAAGTTAACATCAGATCCGATGGTAAAGAAGAGTAGGTTGTCAAATCAAACGATAAAGAAGCATCCAATCTGATGGTAAGGAATAGGCATGTGAGAAACCGATGGTGGAGATTAAAGGACATCATGTAAAGAAGGGCGGGAGTTATGTTAGCACAGTTATATATATAAGAAACAACTGTGAGGGTTGACATTTTTTCTTGAAGATTGTCGAAGTCAAGAGGTCCATCGACGTGTGGCAGACGGCGAAGGCAACAGAACCTCCAGTATCTTGTTCAGAGCTTCTAAACCAACAAGCAGGGCCTTGTAACCATCCTTTCTCTTAAAAAGTTGAATCTTTAGTCATAAGACGGGAGATGAACAGGATTCTACCAGCTATAAAGCTAGGGTGGCCTGGAAGATAGGGATGCGGATGTGTTTGACCCATGCATTCGACTCTCTGTCCTTGAAATTAAAACAAAGTTAGATGCTTTGGGTGAACAGGGTCTGAACATACATGGGGTTTTTAGGTCGTCTCTTATTTTCTTTTGCCTAGACCAAGTACCTTCTTTCCCCGAGTTCGTAACATGGTGCTCCGTAAATTACTCCGAGTCCACAAGGGTAATCATGGATGCCCCCAGGTCTAAAGTTTTCTGTGTTTTAGATGCATCAGTTGTAAAGAATTCATTTTTTATCCCTTAGTCATAGTACTAGGATTCAGAAAGCTTTTTAGAAGAGTCTCTGGTTGCCCTATTTCGTCAAATCGCCCCAGAAAGCTGTCGAACTTTCCCAGCCACATGTTTGAAACCTCACTCTGAAGTTGCAGAAAAGCCATACCCCTTGGACGTCAACCCTTTTGATGAGGATTCCCAGTTGGTGTTCTGACTGCTGTCTCAATTCTTAGGTTTAGATACTGACCAATGGGTAACGAAGATCCAGCTGAGTCTACTTTTCAGGATTAGTATTTTTTTAGCAAGGTCTGACACTGGACTCATCCCACCTCTTAGGTTTGATGAATTTTTAGCAGAAAGAATGCATGTACAGTTGGGAAAATTCCTGAATACTAGATTTTTCAGATACTAGACACAGCTTATGAAGATGATCCTGTACAGTAACGCAGAAAGACTGCATTTTCGTCCTTTACTTGAGACAAATGCTTTGTTGGACAATGTGTTTGAATTTCAACTGTGTTTTACCCCCTGTGTATAAAGTCATTTTTGGGGAGGGACTGCCGAGAGTACTGCCCGAGATGAAGTCAATGATGCAATTAAAGGATGAAGTGGCCATCAGAGACTAGTTCCTTTTGAAAGATGCTACAGTCATTAGGATGTATGGTTTTGTGAAGGAACCCTATGTTTTTCCTTCCTTTCTGACATTAAGAATCTTTGCCCTGGAATTTATCAGGCGAAAACTGAGCTTGGAAGAGGCACTATTCCTGCAGTTTAAAAAGGGCACTGATTTAAAATACCCTTGGATGGTAGGTCCTTTCATTGTGAAGAGCAAGGAGGCTTTACCGAAGATAGAGGAATTGATGACACTTCTAGGGTTCAAAAAAGATGTAGCTGTTGAATACGACCCCCTGCATGTTATTTCTAGAAGAAGGAAGGAGTGTGACCTAAGGGCTTTCAAACATAAGGAGCCAGAAAGGGCACTTAGGGGACGAAACCTGCTACAATGGAAGCTCGAGGAATAAGAAGTTCCAAGTTTGCAGGAAAGATACCTTGTAATGTCTGATGCTGTAATGAATATCAAACAGGTGTCAAACACTGGGGAAGTGGGCCGGAAGAGAGATCTGGAGGAAATTCAGGATATGGATACTGAAATGGGGGGTGAAGACAAACGACCTAGGATGATAACACAAGTTGATGTGTTTGGTGAAAATTCTCAGGTCAAGTCATTTATTTCCCTCACTACGGAAGAATTGGTTGGTGGGACACCCCGGGAAGATTTGACTGTTTGGATGGATAATGAAAAAGAACATAATGAGGGGTCTCCAACCCCTGAAGTTCAAATAAGAGAATACAAGTTTCAGGATGTTAAAGAAGGTGAGAATTGTAGTAGATTCCAGTCTAAATCTCTTCTGTGTGAGCAATATAAATAGAATAGACAAGCCTCGACCCAGAAGCTTTTTGACATAATGCCGAGAGCCAGTAATTTGTCCAAAACTAAGACTTCCTTAGTAACCAATAGAGATGAGAAGGATAACACTTTAAATTTAGCAATGTTGATAGAAGCCGAAGTAACAGAGATGAAGCTCAGATGGGATACGATACTAGTACCTAAAAAGATCCATTTTCACAAACAGATTGGTGATCTTATCCATGTTGATTTTGTGAAAGCGGCATTGAGAGGTGATAACTTGGAAGTTATTGTAGGGAAATTAGAGAAGCAGCTAAAACAGGAAAAGAGTGAAAACCGAGCCCTTCAGCAACTTGTAAAAAAGTTACAAATTGACCTGGTTGGAGTTGACAGGGGAGGAAAAGCCATGAAGAAGCTAGTACTTGATAAAGAAAAGCTAATTTCAAACCTACAGAAAAAGGAAAAAGTCTCTAACATCTAGCTGATCCAAGCCCCTGAGGAAACACAATTTGAAATACAAAGGGAGGATTTATCTAAGGAATTGGACGATTGTAAGGCAAAAATACTGAAGCTTGCTGGAGAAAAAGATAATTGTAAAAAGGAGAAAATTAGGCTAGAAAAACAACTTGAAGATCTAAGAAGTAACTTGTCTAGTTTGGACATGCGGCCTAGAAATTTGAGTCAAGGTGGTGATGAAGATAGTACAAATAATTTGGCACATGCTATGTCACATGTCAGCCTGAGAGACAGTGAGATTAGGGAGCTAAGGGTAAGAGTGTGGAAACTAGAAGAAGAGAATAAGAAGTAGGAGGAGGAGACAAATCGCCTCCAGGAAAAGCAGGGGGAATCGATTGAGCAGAATAAAAAACTCACTCGCCAAGTTGTAGGGCATGCTACTATGCAGGGGTGTAGACATTTGGTGTGGGATAGGATATTTAAAGAGGCTAAAGGTTTTTGGCCATACTTGGAGTTCATAAGAGTCAAGGAGAAGACAATCAGTGATGCTTTGTCATGATGTGTAGCCACAAGAGGAAATTTAGCCTGAAAACCCAAAGAAATAGCATTAAGTGTTGTTGCCTTTTTGAATGATTTGTCAGAAGAAGAAAGGATAAGGTTAAACATTGGGAACTGGATCATGACAATCGCTGTGTCTCAGAGAGTTTTAGGAAAGTATGCTCAGGTGGAAAGCATGGAGGCCAAAGTAGAAGATATGAAAAGGTAGGTAGCAAAAATCAGAATATCATTTGGTAAGCTAAATTAAATGGGACTACCGTCCTTTTGGGATAATAATCTAGATCTAATCTCTAAAAGCACTTACAAAAAGAAGATCTGGGCTATAAGAATGGATCACTCGAAGTTCAAACATATGGAACAATTCCTCATAGGAAAATCTTTAATGGAAAAGATCGAAGTCGACTTTGAAGTCCTGAATAGATTGATTGCCATTGGTGAAAGGCTTCCGCCAGCCTCCTATTCTGACCATATTGAAATCCGAGTGATGGTGAAAGAGATGACAGATTACGACCTCCCTTTAGCTGAGCACTGGGCTGCTGTAAATGGATATGCTAATATGAGATATACTCTCCACCAGCTACAGTAGCTGTCTAATTTTTATGAGTTGTTAAATATTGTTTGAAAGGTACGAAGACACATAAGACATTTTAAATTTTTGATAAAATTTTCAATATTTTTTGAGGTGGATAAATGGATAGCCAGCTGGAACTTTTATCTTTACTATGTTTGTTTTTACTGTAAGGTTAATCTCATTCAGTGATAATACGGGAAAATGTAAGAAATAGTTAGGCCAGCTCTGCCTGTTTTTGTTTCAAAGCAGTTATGGCAAACAAATTTTGATGAGGTGTCATTTTGTTGTAAAACATCTTTGGTTTAGATGAGTCGAGCAAAGGGCTCCCGACATCTATAGATGCGATGTAATAGAATGATGAAGGGGTTGAAAATTTTATTTGAAAGCTTTTGGTATTTCGAGGATTAGTCTGTAAGACATTTTAGAGTTGTTTTAATAAAGTTTGCAGAGCCGAAGCCTGTGTTTTGACAGGGATTCCTATGTAATTGGTCTAGTAGTCTGTATTTTCTTTCTTCCCATGTGAAATTGGTTTTCTCTCTTTGCTATTCCATTTTTTGTTATTTCTTTCATGCTTGGATCAGGTTAACGGTTAAGCGGAATTCATAGAAGTTATGATCCGCTTAGCATTTTCCAAGTATTTCACCAATATATTCTACTAAAGTTGATGTAGGATTCATATTGGTATGCCTTACATTGATGGACTCTTTCTTTCCTCTTCTGTTCCACAAATTAAATCTCTTTGACTACTAGCTGCTTGCTACCTTGCCCTTATAAATCCATTTGTAGAATCTTTGTGAATGATGTTTCAGAGTTTGTTAAATGTGACTCCATTTCTCAAACGAAATTCATATGTTTTCAACCAAACAGTGCTTGAATCATTTTTGTTCCAAACAGAAATCTGATCTTCTGTATAATTGTTGTAATTGAATATCGTGGCCGTGAATGCTGGTGTTTCTTTTTCATTATTGACAATCTTGATTATTCCGGTCTTTTCATGATGTTTTCGAGAGAGCCCTCTCTGTCTGTGTTCGTTCAGTAGCACAAGCCAAAGATTGGTTAGTGGTTACCCAAAATTACCCTCTTTCATCCTTGGGGGTCAATTTCGGTGTTAACAAAAGGGATAAAATTTAATTGGAAAACTAAGTGTTAAGAATGTTTTGAAAAGTTAAAACACTTACTTACCACCGCACCCATTCTAAAAATTGCTAATCCCTACAAATACTTTGTGGTTTTTACGGATACATGCTCAGAAGGGTTAGGTGGTTTATTATTACAAGAAGACCATGTAATAAGCTATGAATTTATAAAACTTAAGAAACATGAAAATAACTATGTGATGCATGACATAGAGTAGGTAGCCATAATTCATGCTTTGAGAATGTGGCAGCACTCTCTAATTGGAAAAAGATTCATTTTAAAAACATAATCAACAGAATCTCAATGCTCGACAAGCAAGGTGGTTGGACTTCTTGAGCGAGTACGACTTTGAAATCAAATACATTAAGGGAAAGGAAAATAAAATTGTTGATGCTATGAGTAGGATTGTAAATTTCCAGATTTCTACTGCGATGAGCAGTTATAAAACAGACTTGGAGAACATAATCAATAATGCTTTTGAAAATGATCAAGAGTATTTAATAACTAAAGAAAAATGGAAAATAAGTATTACTGAGAAAGAACCAACTGAATTTATTGTCGGAACCAACAACTTGCTTAAATATAAGAACCGAATATATGTACCCAATTCAGAAGAAGTAAAAAGATTAATATTAAATGAAACTCATAAGAAACCTTACTCTGACCATCCCGGGTACTAGAAAATGTTAACAACTTTAAAGAAGGAATATTATTGGCCTAACATGAATAAATATGTTGTTGACTATCTAGACATATGTCTAGAATGTCAGCAGGTAAAAACTGAACATAAACATCCAGCTAGGTTGTTGCAACCCTTGCCCATTCTGGAATGGAAATGGGATGTAATAAGTATGGACTCCATAACTAGATTACCTATGAATAACAGACAACATGATTCAATTATGGTAGTAGTTGATAAACTAAGTAAAGCTGCACATTTAATTCTGGTTAAGTATAATCTGAAAGCTATTAATATTGCTGACATTTTTATGAAGGAAATATTTAGATTGCATGGAATTCCAAAGGTGGTGATATTAGATAGAGATTCAAAATTTACTAGCAATTTTTGGAAAGCATTATTTCAAGGATTAGAAACAAAGTTAAAATTTAGTACTACATACCATCCGTAAACAGACGGGAAGACGAAAAGAGCTAACCAAATATTTGAATACATTTTAAGGATGTACGTGATGAACCAACCAGGTAAATGGGAAGAATATCTGCATTTAGTCGAGTTTGCATATAACATTGGTTATCAAACGTCAACAAAAATGACGCCCTTTGAAATACTATACGGCAGAAGGTTTCGTACACCTATAACATGGGAAAGCCCCATGGATAGGATTGTGCTCGAACCCGATTTTTTAAGAGACATGGAACAAATTGTTAAACAGGTATAGCAAAATATAAAATGTGCACAGGATAATAAAAAAATCTATGCATATCTCAAAAGAACTCAGAGAGAGTTTAATGTCATTGACCATGTCCATTTAAATGTAAAAGAAAAAAGAAGTTCCTTAAGGTTGGGTAAGTGTTCGAAGCTGGCTCCCAGGTATTGTGGACCATTCGAGGTACTGGCCAAGCTAGGGTCGGCAGCCTATGAACTTGCAATTCCTCCTTCCATTAAAGTTCATAATGTATTTCATGTATCTTTGTTAAAAAAATATGTTCATGATGCCACTCACATACTTGATTGGGATATGATTCAGGTAGAGCCCAAGGGAGAGTTCCAAACTGGGCCTATGTGTATCCTTGAGAGGAAGGAGCTAACGCTATGGAATCGAGCTATTGCTCGAATTAAAGTGCAGTAGAAGCACTTTATCCCAGAAGAGGGTACTTGGGAATTGGAGGATAAAATGCGAGAGGCATACCCTTCGGTTTTCCAGCAAGAGCAAGAAGGGTGTGATTAAAAATAAACAAAAGGTAAGACCGAGGATGGTGTTCAAAATAAGGGGGGAGGAATGTGACACCCCCTCACAAAACAATTTTTACTTGAAGTAAAATATTATTATTTTTTTATTATTATTATTTGAGTTATTAAAACTCACAAATTGTAACTCACAGTTATGTGAGAATGATGTGCAAAAAAACTATTTTTATTATTATTTTTAATAAAAGAAATAAACATGGGAGAGGATCAATTGAATGAGGGGACACAACCTAAAACTATGGACAAGAGATAGCATAAACACGATGAAGAAAACCAATCAATCCAAGTGGAGACCTCAACACTCCAACAAGATCCACAAAAATAGGATCTTAGGATTTACTTGAGATTGGGTTGGTGATGGCACAAGACCTAGGAAAATACTCTAAAGAGGGGCACTGAGAGAGCATCAAGGAGGTTGTGCAAAGGAGAACTATCATGCTGGAGCATTTTTGTTGAGACCTCTTATTTGATAAGTCCATTGTGTTTAGTTGTTACAGACTCCAAGGTAGGAGTGTTGCGTTGTAGTAGTGTTGGTCCAGTAGTTGAGGTGGTGATCCAGCTCGGGGGTGAGATATGGTGAGCATTCAGATTCTCTATGGTTGGGAAGAATTGATACCTCTCCCTTGATTTTTTTGTTTGGCACTGTTTTTCTGCCAAGTAAGTATATTTTCTGCAATGTTGGATTTAGTTATAATGGCATAAAATATTTTGGTTTAGGAGAATGATGTGCTTCCTATTAGCAACATATGTTGTATTTGAACAGTGGGAATCTCTGTCGGTTGCCTCATTTCTATGTTGCGATCAAATCTAGATTTTACTTTAAATATCTATACTCCCCATTGAGATTATTTTTTCCATGATTTCATACAACCAAGGAACTGTATCTCCACTCATGCCTTTTCTTTTTGAAACGTATTGATCCATGCTCAGTGTGATTTCCAATTCAGGTAGATCTCTATGTAAAGAGAGTTTTTTTTTTTGTATTTTACTTTATTTACCCTACCTTCCGGTGCAAACCCTTTTATTTTTGTTGAATTATGTACTTAGATACTGTGCATTGTTTAACCTTAATGCATTAATTTTTGAGTAGTGATGTCTTTTACATTTCATGTTACTAGTTGTTGTGTTCCAAGTTAGTCCCATCTCGGTGCTCAAATTTATCTTGTATGCAATCTATAAACTCCTGTGGTGTCTTTGTTTTTAATCTATGCGAGCACTGCTCCAGATTCAAGTTGATCAGAAATATCATTAATAAATTGTGTATCGATCTATGATGGATGAGATCAGATCCATGAGCAAGATCTCCGAGAAAAAAATGAGTATGCTTTCTTTTTTTGTTCGTGACTCACGTTCTTTCTTTCTGGTCTTAGTTGTTTGTTCACCTTTTAGTTTACAAGTAATGTTTCCTATGGACCGTTGACACCTGTGCGGGTTTGGCCTCTGAGGAAACTATCTTAATGGTATGGTTGCGCTTAGTTCATGCCCTGCTTGTAAAGGTGGTCGATCTCTATTTAAGAGAAAGGTGACCATATCATCCCCTTTTGGTTAAGGTTCCTACACACACCATACTTGACATAGTTTTTTTTTTATCTTGGCGATCTTTGCTGCAAGAATTCCCCTTGTGGAGTTACCAATCCATATGTGACGATATTTGAATGGAGAGCAATCTATGAGTTCTCCAATCTTAGCGTAGTTCACTCTCTAGATCTCTCGGAATCTATCACTCTATCTGTCCCTTAACTTCTGCACCAACTTCCCTTGTTTAACGCTCTACTGCCATTAGCATAGAGGTATGATTATGGATAAGATATTTGTTTTTATTATACCCATGGACCATTGGCAGGTCGAAGGGAGTAAGCTAACACATGCTTTTATACTTTTATAATTATTGTCTCTCTCATTTAAAGAAATTCAATATAAGTGGTATTCATAGGTTGTGTTCGAATATTTAAATTGTATCGAGACCCTCATGATTGGTCTTTACACCCTTTTGGGTATCCAAGTAGAGTTTAAAGAAAATCCACCATATTATCCTTTGATGTAGATTGGTAATTTAGGGATGTATATGATATATAAAGATTAAGATTTATGTTGATCCCATAGTTATATATATATATATATATATATATATATATATATATGGGTTTCGTTTTGTGGCATAATAAATAGATTAACTTATGTTTATGTCGTCAGTAATTGAACTCCATCGTTGTGGCTAATGTAAATTTGTAAAAGTGATAGTGGGTAAAATTTATATGTTATAATTATGGCATAATTGTACATGGGATGATGTTTCCAAAAGTCAGAATGAGCCTAAAATGTTTTAAAATAGGAAATCCAGGTGTAATTCTTTAGTTGATGTTATGTTTTGTGGTTTAGGAAAACCTACCTATAGTTAAGTGGACAAAGGAAATAATGAGGTTGTTGTAAATGTTAAATATGATCTTACATGGTAGTAAAAGTCTAATCTCTCTTTTCTTTTTCTTTTATTATTATTGCAATTTACTATTTTTGGATTATTGTATGGTGGGTTTGTTACACCCCTCCTCTCTAACTCTAAAACCCTAACACCTTGCCTCTCTACCTCTAAACCCCTAACGCTAACCATCTCTCTCTCTCTACCTCTCACTCGCTAACCTCCCCACCTCTCTCTATCTCTCTCATACTCTCCATACCCTTAACCTTGCCCCTCTCTACCTCTAACACCCACCCCTCTCTCCCTACCTCTAACCTCATAAAAAACCCCCTTCTATCTATCTCTCTCATACTCCACATATGCCTATCCCAGCTCTCTATCTCTCTCCTACTCCCCTACCCCTATCAGCCTCCCTCTCTACCTCTAACCCCCTAACAACTCCCCCCTCTATCTCTACCTCTAACCCACTACCCCTAACTCCCCTACAACTCCTCCCTCTCTCTATCTCTCTCATATTCCCCCTACTCCTAACCTCCTAACACCCGCCTCCCTACCTCTAAATACCTAAAACTCACCTCCTCTATCTCTACCTCAAACCCCCTACCTAGAAACCCCACTCCCTATCCTTCTCCTACTCCCCCTACCCCTAACCCCCTACCCCTAACCCCCCATCTCTCTATATGTATCCTACTAGCCCTACCCCTAACACCCCCCCTCTCTACCTCTAACCCGTTTGATCTAACCCACTAACCTAACCCCCCCTCTCTCTATCTCTGTCCTACTCCCCCTATACCTAAAAACTACCATCTCTACCTCTAATCCCTTAACACCTCAATCCCCTCTCTTTGTACCTCTAACGCACAAGTTCTAAATCCTACCCTAATACCCCTCTCTCTATCTCTCTCCTGCTCCCCCTACCCCTAGAAACCCCCATATCTATCTCTAACACTCCCCCTCTCTCTATCTCTAACCCCTACCTTTGACCCAGTACCAGCCCTAACAACCCCCCCCCGCTCTATCTGATACTCCCCATACCCCTAACCTGCTAACAACCCCCCGCCTTCTCTACCTATAACACACTAACACCCCCCATCGCTCTCTACCTCTAACCACCTACCTCTAACACCATAATACTAACCCCACCCCTCGTTGTATCTCTCTCCTAATCCCCCTACCCCTAACCCCTTAATATGCCCCCTCTCTACTTCTTACCCCCAAACACACTTCCTCCCTCTATACCTCTAAAAATCGCCCGTCTCTCCATCTCTCTCATATGACCCCTACCCCTAAACCCCCCCTCTCTTTATCTCTCCCCTGATCCCCCTACCCATAGCTACCTAACAACCCCCCTCTCTGCATATAACCTCGTAACACCCCCCTATTTCTCTACCTCCAAGAACCCCCACTCTCTATACCTATGTCATACTCCTCCTACCCATAACCCCCTTCCCCCTCTGTATATATTTCTTCTAATCCCCGTACTAGTAACCCCCTAAAACTATTGATGTATATGTAACTTCGGAATGTATTTCAAATATATCTATGTTGTATTCCTATAGAGATGTTATTATTCCTCTATATGGAAGTGTCGTCATTTATATTGTAAGTGTCGTAACTTATCCTTGATGGGTTATTAGACCACCTTGTTGGGTCGGACCTGTATAAGTCATGTAGGTCAAAGGGTTATTAGAACACCCTATTGTGGGGTCGGCCATGTGGGTCAAAGGGTTATTAGACCACCCTAGTGGGGGTCAGACCAGTCAGCATTATGTTAAGTGGTTAAGTTGAGGCCGACCTAGTTGAGTAAAGGTCAAGTCAAGTTAGTGTATAAATAGAGAGTGTGTCTCTCTCATTTTACACATTCTATTCTCTCACTCACACTTTCAAGAGTGGCGCACTTGTGGAGGAGGAGGCTCTACTTCTAGGAGAAGACTATCTCTTGTATTCTGGTTGTATCATTGCTCTATCTATCTCTGAGGAAGTTATTGGGGTTTTTCACCTTTATGGTTTTCCCCAAGTAAACTCTGTGTCTCTTGTGTGCTTGCATTATTGTGTCGATGATTAATATGCTGTAGATATGCTATACATGTTGTTCTCTCAGTTAAGATCCTAGATTAGATTGAAGTAAATTCTGAAAATTTAACATGGTATCAGAGCTAGCCTGAAAGAAGGCATGATATGGCATGTATGACACTTGTTGCACTTACGATGCTAGGGCTTGATATAGAAAACACCGGTCATCGTAGCACTTTCGCTATAAATCCATTTTGGCAACATTTTCAGATCTGAAAATTTTACAGGTTGAAGATCAAATCCCCATGTACCTTGTGACCAACGTTCAACCTCTAATTCATTGTACTTTGTGATTTATGATCTGTACAATATAGGGTTTTTGCCTCTTCCAGATCTGAGTCAAAATCAGGTGACCTTAGGAAAAAGGTCATAACTTGTGCTAGGAAGCTCCAAATGAAATTTCGTAAAACGTGATAGGTATTACATAGACTATACTATCTCAGTACAATTTTTTAGAGGCCGAAGTTGAACCAATGACACGTGGAATGCTGTACAAGTTCGATCTCCTGTATTATCTCATAAACAAGTCACGTTGCGACACTTGGCATAACTCTCTCTCAGAAAATCCAATTGAGGTCAGACCTATCGAGATGGAAAGATAACAGGTCGGGATATCTCAGGAAGTGTTTTTGGACCCTGTGGATCAAAAAGTTCAGAGTTACACCAGAAAGAATCAAGTACATATTTCTGTCAAAACAAAATTATTTTTTAGCACCTTCATTCATCGCTTCCGGAATTTAGGGCTTCGGAGAAAGTTGGCATTTTTGTAATCGGAGACCACGACTGGATGCTACTCATCAAAATTGAAATTTAGATACAAAGATCAGATTTTTTTGTTGGGCAGAAGGTCGGGCTTGATCAAACCCCGGTTTAGGACTTTGATCAGAAAGATGGAAAATTAGGGCTTCTGCAAAAATTGGAATTTTGGAAATCTGTGACCACGGCTAGAAGCTCCTCAGAAAAATCAAAGCTTAGAGATTTGAATCAAATCTTTTGGTTGGGTGAAGCTCTGGGAAACTCAAACCCTAATTCAAGGTCCTCCCTAGTGAATCCAGAAATCTAAAAGGCAATTTCGAGGGGTGAAACTTTGCAGTTTTCAAATTCTGAATATACCAACTTGATCATCCCATCAAGGCACATATTTCTATCCTTTCGGAAGTTTGAAATTCGAAGTTTCAATTTTTGGGGTTTCTTTGACAAACCCTAATCCAACTCCAGGTCCAGTTTTTGCAAATCAAGTGGATTGGGTTAATCCTAAAAGAAGATGGATTGGTCACCTGCATAAGTGAAGAAGTTCCTGTCTTAGAGGGAGATGAGGCTAAGGCCTTCCATAAGAAGATTACAAGCAATCTTGACAGGTATCGCTTAAAGGTATGTTTCATGGTTAAGTTTATCATATGTTTGTCTTCATATCATTACAGTACAATCTTGATTAATTACTAGACTTGTTGTATCACCTTAATAGAAGATATTTATTGATTAAGGTTTTGACACTTATGAATGTACTAATGCATTGTGATGTTGTATGAGGTTTATGTTGTTCGTTAACATAAAAGGTACACCAAGAAAGACAAATCATGTTCTACTTCAAGAACATATGATCATGGTGACATGAAGACAAAGATTCATCCATTGTCATGGATCACATAGAAGGTCTACTTTCGAGGTATGTATAACTTGGTCCTACAATGGTTAACCTATGAGACATGCAGGTTACTAGCATAAGTCAGTGAAGAGAACCAGAAGACATTATCCAGGTATGTCAGACATAACTAGCTAGCATGCTAATCCAGGTATGTTTTTCCTATATCAAGCTAGAATCCTACCTTGTGTTAGGATCTTATATTGTTGTGTTGTTGATAATGATTATTCATGAAGTCATAGGTTTGAATAGTCATGGCTGTATGCATATTATGTTTCTTACCATAATTGATGATATGACTAACCAAAAGAATCATGAAGGTATACGTTTGAGTAATCATAGGTTTATGCATTGATGATTTAACTAATCAAAAGAGTCCTATGATCAAATAAGAATATGCATGAGTAAAAGAAGACTTCTCTGAAACCTTGAATACTAATGTTTATTATTTGTGAATGATCATGACTATATATGTTTAAGATTATTGTGTTTTGATTGTATTAAGATTATAGTAATAAATGTGTGATTATGTATGAGTCCTCAAGGATAACACAATGATGATACTAATAAGCATGCATAGTGATTAAGGATGGATATAAGTTCAAGGATAGGTAATCCAGGAAGCAAAGATCAAGAGGGAGCACACTCCAGTTCTTCCTGCAAGAAAGCAAAGAAGCACACTTCAGTAGTTTCTGCAAGGATGCATATATTAAGAGGGAGTTGACCACTTCTCACAATCCACATCAGAATGGAGTTGCAAAGATTCAAAGGGAGTCCACCCAGCAACCAAACAAAGATAAGTATTTTAATTGTCATTTCTTACATAATGTTATTCAATGATGTATATGCTTATGTTCCTAGAATTAGGTTGTGTATTATGCATATTAGAATAGTTGCATTGATGAACAGTATATTACTAATATACATGGGTAAGTGGCCTATGGCACTGTACAACATTCCATTGCTACTTATCTAGAATGAAACCTCTTTGCTTACAGGTTAGGAGTTGTGCACACTCTTAACAATGTTCTGGTAGAGATTGGAAGGCATCTAGAAAGTTACGGAATATGGATAAATGTTGTATTGAAGCATTGGCTAAGATAATTGTATCACTATATGACATATTTCTTTATGTGTAAGAATTTGTTCTGAAAACTATGAGATGTTTTCTAATCATGCAATTTAACTTGTTGTGTAGGAAAGATCGTATACCATCACCTACAAAAGAAGGAGTACAACATTTGTTCAGCAATAAAGTTATCTATTGAAAATATTGAAGATATTGAAGTTCCCAGGATCTAGGAAGAATGCCATGATCGAGGAGTACCAATCGATCCTGAAGAGGTTCAGGATGATGGACTGCAAGGCTATGGCCACACCTATGGCATCGAACCTGAGGCTTCTGTTTGATGCTTCATCTGAGTCGGTTGATATCACTATGTATCGTCAGATGATTGGGTCCTTGATGTACCTCACAAACACGAGACCAGATATTTGCTTTGCGGTGAACATATTGAGCCAGTTCCTGATGGATCCAAGGAGTGTTCACCTGGTTGTTGTAAAGCATATTCTGAGGTACCTGATGGGTACAGTTGATTATGGGCTCAAGTATGATGCGAATCAAAATTTTAACCTGCAGGGTTATGTTGATTTAGATTGGGCAGGAAGTGCTGTAGATAGGGATCAGGTGTTATCTCTTGGTTTAGCAAGAAGCAGTCCTGTGTAGCACTGAGTATAGCCGAAGTAGAGTATGTTGTGATGGATGAGCAGGTTGCAGATGTATTGACCAAGCCGTTGGCCAGAGTGCAGTTTGAGTACTTCAGAGAGAGGCTTGGTGCACTTCATATCGAGGTTCCTTCCAAAGGGAAGTGATGAGTCTGGAAGATGCAGATGCACATGAGATTTTCTGACATGGTTGATTTGTTCTCCCTTGGTTGTGATGTAATTGCTGAGCCATTTTTCACAAGGTGGTAGATGTGTTCTCCCATGGTGAAAATGTAAGGGATGGAGCCTTCCCCGAATGGTGGTAGATGTGTTCTCCCATGTCGGTGGTGTAAGTGCTGGATGATGTGCATCTGGGTTGTGCTTCGTGGACGATGAGATGATCTAAAGAGGACGATGCTATGATGATCAGGAGGATCATGGATGATGAGCATCAGGATGATGCTCCAATTACTACTCTGTATATGTATATGCATCATGTTAGATTCTTGTTATGATCAGTTGGATCATTTATGTATATATGCATCATGTTGGATGCTGGATATGATCAGTTGAATCATTTATGTATGTATGCATAATGTTGGATGCTGGATATGATCAATTGGATCATTTGTATGTATTTTGTATATGCATCATGTTGGATGTTTGGACCATGTATCTTTATATGTATCAGTTGGATACTGAGATCATGTATGTTGATATGTATCAGGTGGATACATTGTATGATCAGGTAGATCATGTATGATGATATGTATCAGGTAGATACTTGGTATGCATCAGGTGGATGCATTGTATGATCAAGATGATCGTGGATGACGAGCTTCTCTAGATGACATGTAATAGGATGTTGTAGTGATGATGATCGGGATGATCATGTGTACATCACGATTATGTATGGTGAGTATCAGGTTGATACTCTGTGGCCGTGGATCAAGTTGTGCAGATGAGCATATAATAGCGTCCTGGGAAATTTGTAGATAGTCTTGCAAGGTTTTTCCTGTGGCATATAATTTTTCCCTGGGATATCTGGCAAATGATCTTTCGAGGTTTTGCTGTGGGAGGACATATAATAGCGCCCTGGGAGATCTGAAGATAGTCTCGCAAGGTTTTACCATTGGCATATAATAGCTCCCTGGGATATCTGGCAAATGCTCTTTCAAGGTTTTGTCCTATGGCATATAATAGCGCCCTCGGAGATCCGATAGGTTGAGCTATGTGCTCGTAATAAGTCCTGGGATGCTCTTGCAAGGTTTTTCCATGACCACATGTAATATCGCCCTGGGAGATCCGATAGGTTGGGATTTGTTCCCGTAATAAGTCCTGGGATGCTCTTGCAAGGTTTTGTGGTGACCGCATATAATAGCACCCTGGGAGATCTGATAGGTTGAGCTATGTGCTTGTAATCAATTCTGGGATTCTCTTTCAAGGTTTTGTGATAGGGTCACATGTAATATGTCCCTAGGAGATCCGATAGGTTGGGTTGTGTGCCCGTAATAAGTCATGTGATGCTCTTGCAAGGTTTTTTGATGCATGTAATAAGTCCTGAGGATTCCACAATTTGGCCAGTGATGACGAAGACCTGCAGGTGGTGGGCCTACATCTAGTATGAAAAAGGACTAGCTCTGTAGAACTTCCTATGACGAGTAGATTTAGAGATTGATTGAGATAGTAGCAGCAGTGACAATGATGATGACTCGATGACGATTATGTAAAGACAATGATCCAGAGAAGATTACTTGTGCTAGAAGACCTGTGTCGAGAAATACCTTCCTAGTTAAGAGGGAGTGTTGTTGTATATGTAACGTCGAAAGTTATTTCACATATATGTATGTTGTATTCCTATAGAGATGTTATTATTCCTCTATACAGAAGTGTCGTCATTTATATTGTAAGTGTCGTAACTTATACTTGATGGGTTATTAGACCACCTTGTTGGGGTCGGCCCTGTATAAGTCATGTAAGTCAAAGGGTTATTAGACCACCCTATTGGGGGGTCGGCCATGTGGGTCAAAGGGTTATTAGACCACCCTAGTGGGGGTCGGCCCAATCAGCATTATGTTAAGTGGTTAAGTTGAGGCCGACCTAGTTGAGTAAAGGTCAAGTCAAGTTAGTGTATAAATAGAGAGTGTGTCTCTCTCATTTTACACATTCTATTCTCTCACTCACACTTTGGAGAGTGGCGCACTTTTGTAGGAGGAGGCTCTGCTGCTAGGAGAAGACTATCTCTTGTATTCTAGTTGTATCATTGCTCTATCTATCTCTGAGGAAGTTATTGGAGTTTTTCACCTTTATGGTTTTCCCCAAGTAAACTCTGTGTCTCTTGTGTGATTGAATTATTGTGTCCATGATTAATATGCTGTAGATATGTTGTACATGTTGTTCTCTCAGTTAAGATCCTAGATCAGATTGAAGTAAATTCTGAAAATTTAACAAAAACCTCTCTAACTCTAACCCCCTACCCCTAAGCCCCACTCTCACTCTACCTCTCACTCCCTACCAACCCCCCTCTCTCTATCCCTTTCCTTATTCCCTTACCCCTAAACCCCCCTCTATGTTTGTCTATTAGTCTCCCTCCCCGTGCCACTAACCAACCCCCCATCTCTCTCTCTCTCTCTCTCTCTCTAAAACCAACCTCCCCACTTATCACCTATAAACACCCTTCTCTCTAACCACCCTACTCCTCCCCAAAAATATACCCCCTTTACCACTATGTCTTGATCTCTTCTATCACCCCCCTACTCCTCTGTTTCTCTATATCCCCCCTTCCCCCTAACCCTTACTAATCCTTAGTGTCATGTAAAATATATTTGTATATATTATAATCCTTAGTATCTTTCCTCTTCTCTATTGGTACATATGGTGCATCTGTTGTAGTGAAAGGAATTGCATGTGCATGTTAAAGTTCTATATCTCTCATGCATTTTGTTTTCCACCAATTTATTTTGGAAGGAGGAAGAAATTTAAATTTCATAGAAATGCGCTCGCATTTCTTAGCACTAGGATCAAGCCTCACCACCTATCTGTGTGCCATCCCACTACCTGTGTGTCTTGTTCAAAGTTAGCTTCAAGTTAACCAAACTTGTGCTATCAAATATGGTAAACCATATCTAATTGGGCTTCTCACCTATTTTTTTCATATGCATGTGTTTTACTACTTGTTACAATATGCTACACAGAAGCACTTTTTATGATGTTTTAGACCAAGATAGCATTTTTCTGCAGATTCCAAATACCTAATTTGTTTTTAAAATATTATTTTTGTCTATTTTTATTATATTTTTCTTGTGTCATTACTCCTTATCTCAAAAAACCCATTGTTAGTGGTTTTTCCCTAACATTATTGTTTCACAAAATTTTTAAAAAAGTGTGTATGTTGCACTACTAGACAGTGACCTCTACATGCTACAAGAAAATTGTTTCATGCTATTGCATTAATACCTTCAAAAGTTGCACCACGCTTGGCATATTGTTTTCAAGGTTTGATTGCTTAGATATATCCCCAAAGTTTCTCTCACTTTCTCTCTCCCCAACAACTCCACCTACCCCTAATCCCCATCTCTCTCTCTCTCTCTCTCTCTCTTTCTCTCTCTGTATATATATATATATATATATGTCCCATCCTAAATATATATTAATCCTTATACTTGTGATTATTTATATTTCTCGATTTTTCATCTAGAATATTTTTTAGTGTAAAATTCCTCATCCTCCAGGAAAACTAGGTGCTAATCCATGTTTTGGCTCTATTATAGGTGCAATTTGCATCAATTTCTAGTAGTGGATGCCAAAAAAAGGGAAATTTGTGCCAACTTTTATACCTAGTTTTACACGAGGATTTGTGCCAAGATTTGCACTAGCTAGGCTTTAAGCCAATTTTTACGCCTAATTTAATATCCAATTTTTCACCAATTTTTTTCCAAGTGCTACGCCAAGGTTTGTACCCCATTTGCACCGTGGTTTAACTATTAATGTATGTACATAGGTATTTCAATGTCCCATATCTTTGGAGGGGTCTTAGAAGTTTATGGTAAGGTTAATTAAATTACTTTGATGTTGAATTGGACTCCTTGTTGGCTCTATTAGTTTACGCTTGGTTTCTAGTTTTGTCTCATTGGAAATTTTGCGAATTGAATACAAATTGGATAGATTTGTATTTATATCATATACAATCACTAGTTATTAGCTCTCTATAAATTGAACTCTGGACAAAAATCCCCTCAAAAAAATAACTTAAAATACGTTATTATTCCCTACCCATGAGCAGCAGGGACTATAAAAATCGATCTGCATAGATTTCTACTAGTATTCACATTGATCAAAGCATTATATCGTAATTTTTTTGAATAATTTTGTGTTCTGGCCAATGAACATAATGCAGGCCTTATTTGGCCTATTTTCAAGGCAACCTCGACACATAGTAACTGAATTTAATGCACGAAGGCACACAGACTTGATCCATGCACATAACCTACGGCCTTAAGCCATGCACATAGCCTATTTCACCTACATGTTTCATGTCCATAGAAATGGGATCAATGGCATCTTGTCATATTTTAATCAGATTGCTACCTTAAAGGAGCATTTTGCAGTATATGGTGATCTCTCATCCGTGGAATTTGGAATTTGATGATGTATTTTAGGTAATATTGATGAAAAATCCGAGGCACTAGAAAAATACAGTGTAAGTTTCATCTACACTACTAGGCATGAAACTGAAAGGGGTTTTACCCATGGTAAATCTTGGCAAGGACACAACTTACAACGTTCCTTGGTAATACCCTCCAATAACACTCTTAATCTGTTCAGTGTAGAGGATGCTACTTCTCATATTTCTAAAGGATCTTCTGATGGAGTTGGTGCAACTGAAAAGTACTCTTGTATTGGAGTAGATAGTGTTGAAAAGGAATCATCTTGCAGAGTACTTCATATTGGAAAAGAAACCTATGCCCAAATGTTGTATTTAATGGTGGTAGAGATACAGAAAATGTTGCATCTGAAAGCTTGATAGAAGGGAGTGGAAATTCAGTCACAAATCAGAATGTAAGAAATTATTTTGACACCACACAATGTTTATCACTACAGTCACAAACAAATAATGAATTAGCCAAATTGGATGGAAGCACCAGCAATAACAATTAATTTTTACCAAATATATCTTTCGACTAAGGTTCTTTTGCAAGGTGAATACAATCAGGCTTATTTTCGAGGGAAAATGTTGCTAAAGGTTCTTGTAATAGGTTGATTTTACCCAATTGTAAACCTTACATGTTTGTGCCAACTGCACTGCTTACTTTTCCTTCTCATTTTTATTAAGTTCTTTGTTCGAAATTGAAAGTGCAGATATATGCTCACTTGAGGGCTAACAATATTGATCCACATAAGTGCAATTACATATCAGGTTGTAAAACTCTATGAGCATGAGTGAATGTAGGTCCACATCTTTTTCAAATCCTTTTATTTGCTGCAGGTTTTATTGGAAATCATCTATCTCTTTTTATGCATCTTGAGGTCTTATAATAATCCATTTTTACCCCTTATTTGGCCTCATATTGAGGCACTTTTATTTTTCATGTCCACATGTTGATGCTCCAAGTTGCATTTCCTCTTGCTAATGCGCCAAGCTACATGTGCTCCACCTTCTTGTTGTTGTTGTGATGTCGTGGTTTCTATGTCATTGTTTAGTCTATGCATGGGTGGGAATACACAAAAAAGGGTTGCCTATTCGATGGTTTGTAATTGGAAGTCCCATAGATAATGTCCCGTTGGTCTTCCTCACCACAACCTTGAATGTATGGCTCATATTCATGGTGTGAAGAAGCTTATGATGTTTGTATTAGGTTGGATCCTAGGTGGATAGAGAGTTGTTGACCTCTCCTCGCCTCATTTAGCTAATAGACCCCTCAAGCAATCTGCACCTCGTCAGAGAACCACTAAACATGAATTTGGGTGTCAAGATGATTCTCTTGGCACAATGTCAATCCTTCTTTTGTGAATTCAAGAACTGGTCCAATGCCCATCACCACACAAATCCATAAATGAGTTTTTGCTAGATCCCCAAGATCTAAGGTATTTCTAAGTAACCTAGGAAAATTGACTATATAGAACAATTGCCAGAGCCATAATGGCATCAGAAATCATCTGCAATAAAGGAAAAACGCATCTAGAAGTAATTGGAAATAAGGGGGATATGCAGGAGGGGGTTTTGAACCGTTTGAAGCCTTTGGATTCATTCCTTGACATGCTTATCTTCTTAATTTTCCATGCACTCGACAACGATGGTATCCGCAAGAAGTTCTAAGGAAGCCATGGATTGTGCCTGCAAAACTACAAAGCCCAGAAGCTTGAATTTCGTAGTGGAAAACTAATTCAAATTTTCTCGTAGACACTGAATTCAATATCCTATAGGTACATTCATATGCAAACACTTACATTCAATATCATTTTACGTTGAATTTCAATTCTCTTTGTCCACACATTGAGTGATAATTTTCTTTTCTCTCGTATTCTTTCCAAGCTCTCTCCAAAAGAAGCAATGAATTGTTCCATGCTCTCCGACATAGATGGCAATATCTTTGGAATTTATTGCCTCATTTTTTATTCATCTATGGAAAAACAGAAATGATTGATAACATTCTCTTCTTTCATTCTGTGGAGCTAGAAATTTTGGATATTTCCTTCTATCTTGGGATTGATTGTAAAATGTTGTGGAATGGGTGAGATCGCATCTTTAAAACGAGTTCAAAACAAATTATTCTGAAAAATGGTTTCGAATACCTTATGAAGGATCCAACTTCTCTCTTTTCATGCAATTGCCTCATGGTTTTGAATCTTACAAGATCAAATTTTCCACAACCACCCCCTCATTTTTGTGGTTTCTATAATGTCCCTAAAAATAGTAAAAATTAAAAATTTTTCTCTTACTACTAGAATGCCTAAAGCAAATGATCCGTTTCTAAATTAACTTTAGTACTGGGAAGAATGCATTGGTACTTGGTTTGAAAAAACAAAAGAGTTTAAGAATCTAAGCAAGATGGTTTTATCAGTTTTGTTTCTCCGCGGAAGTGGTACTATAAGGTAGTTAATGAATATATATTTTTTTTGTTAAGGCCTACTTATCAGTGCTACACTTAAAGTATCCTTTTATTTTTAAGGCTCCGATATATGTTAGGATTGTAAACTGTTTAAATGGCACCTTCAGGCATGATGGACTTGTTGAGGGAAGTTACTAGACCTTGGGAAACTTGATGTTGATTTGTGTACCATTGGCAGGGCTGTCGAGAGGTAAGGGAAAACAAGGGAACTTCCTATATTACTTAGCAAATTGCTAAGGGATTGTATTGTAACTTGTTTTGCAGGAACAAAAATGTTGGTGTCTCCCTAAGCTACCCATCACAAAGGTTATGGCCTAAGAAAAAATAGTAGTGCAAGTATGATGGAGTTCACAAGGTTCTAAAAACATTGGAACGAATAATAGTGGCAACTTTAAAAGGCATACTACCAAACGCGAAAACCAACCTATAGCATTGGTTCACACAAGAATGGTGCCTTTGTCAAAATGTTTGCATGCTTCCTTCGGGAATTGTTTTGTATTAATGGATAGTAGTTAGTCTATTTGTAATTATCCTAAGAGGAACTGTATGTGTATGATCTCTACGTTTTCATTTTAGCTCTAAGTGCGGTTATTGAAATCCTTGTACCTAATTAAATGTCTGTCTGAGAATGATTATGGTTCTTTAAATGATGCCCAACCTAACTCTACGTTTGCTTAGCATTGCTGCTGTGTGAAGAAACTTGATTTTTATGTCTAAATGAAGAACTGAGAGAGTAGCTCTGTCATGCTTGGGTTTTAGTTGTGGAATGTCTGGACTTCTATGTTGTTTGAAGAGAATCGATAACACGACCTATGTTTCACTCTTGTTCTAAAGTGGTTAATCACCCAAAATGACCCTCTAGGTTGTGTGAGAAGGAAAATTGGGGTAACAGCATAACCACTTTAGAATTATGCTACTGACCCAGCACAGTCAAAGAGGGCTTTCTCTATATCTCATAGAAGTCTGAAAGTAAAACAAGCAGGAACATACAACCTCTCTTATCACTCAAGATATACATTCAGATCATGCACATAAGGTTAGATTTCTGATGGGACTCATTGTGTAAAAGTGTTGGCAGGATAATTCATAAGAGAAACTATTGGGCAATGGAGTCAAGGCATTACACATTAATTGGATAGCAGTGTTGTAGTGCATACAATTAAAACAGAGGCAAGGTAGCTACCCTCTTGCCATCGTAATGCTATCTTCTGGTGGTAAAAGAAGAAAGTAAGAATAGACCATTGATATGAGCATCCAGCAAAGATGAATTCGATATCAACTTTAGTAGAAATATTGAGTGAACACTGTTATAGATTGAAATGACACCTCTCCGTCCGTGACGACACTTGCTTCCCTTGGTCGCATGACGATACTTCTTGAGATCAAGTTTCAGTCACACAACGGGACATTTGTGGATGGAGGAGTCATTTGGGACACTAAAAATGGTTGAAAGTACCTCATTCTTGACCCATTTGATGTATATGACCCTTAGGAACATTTTTCCAGACCAAACCATCTCCTGAAAATGAGCAGAAAAGCCCGTTTTTGGCCATTTTTTAACATGACTGCTGGTACACAGGCATGATAGTAGCATGTGTACCCTACTCTAGTGTACAGTAGTAGTGCTCAAACCTCTTGAGTGCTACTCCACTATGAAATAGTAGTGCTCAACTCCATATGTACACTACTTTGTCTACTGTAGAGTAGAGTACACCCCTGTTTTGATCAAAATCTTTAAATTTTGGGAAGTTAAGTTGGTTGGGGAACCTCCTACTTGGTTATAACTTCTTTTCCTCTCCTTCACTGATTATATAAGGAGGGTAGAAGGGCCATGTGAAGGGACCAAGTCTACAATATTGTTATGTTGGAGGAATGGAGACCCTCATCCCCCTCTCTTGTGCTTAGCTTTTGGTAAACCCTAGCACAGTTGATTAGAGGCTGGAATCCTTGGAGAACGGAAGCAGGAGACCTTGAATATAGGTTTCGTGAAGTGCCAAGCTTGAAGGAAGGTATAAATTTATGTACTTGCTTTCATTCATCAATAAAGATCAGACGTTCTTCTCTTTCCAAATATGACCTATTAATGTGTCTCAGATTTGATTACAGTTTGTTTATAATATGATGTCTTCTTCTATTATGAATATCAGTCTTATATGTGTAGTCAAATGTATTTGAGAAAGGTATCAAGTTGTTTTGCAGGTCTGGGCATTGCGACACTGGATAACCATTGAAGAGCGAGGGAGGCGGAGCTAGGATCAACCTTCTGAATGAGGTGCCTACATCTCTAAACCCTAATCTCTTCATTTATTTGTTGTACTTGCAAAATGCTTGTAAGTCTATCTTTATCACCGTAAGTTGGTAGTTTCTCCCCTAAACTATAGGTGCATTTTCCCCACAACAGAATGGCGACTCCACTGGGGAAAGCCTAACTGCTTAGGGGTATCCAAGGTCATTTCTTCAGTCTTGTTTGATGGTCTTTGTTCATTTTCTTGATTAGGATCAGTTAGCAGGCTCTGTTTGACCCTGTTGGTCTTTTACAGACCCTTCCCGACCCTTGCAAACCCTTGTGGACTGAGGTGTGGGGGGTTTTAACCCCATTTTTTCAATTTTTTCAACCTGTACGCTACTAATGTGTAGTACAGTAACGCCCTAGGCACTAGTCTCCTTCATACACAGTAGCGCTCAAAATATGGGTTTAAAGTTTTTGAGTTTTTGGGTTGTGGACCCAAATTTGGGGGTTCTGGTTGCATTTTTGTGGTCCCCGATGACCCTAGGTCTGTGTTAAACCCCTGTAAGTGGTCTCCTATTCTTGTACTGATCTTACATTCATGATTTGAATCTCTTTTGATCATTTTGTGCTTGTTTGGAAAGTTTTGGGGCTTGTTGACCCAAGTTGGGGGGTTGTGGACCCGTTTAGTGTTTTGTACCCTCATTTGAGTCTGACTAAACCTGCTTGCCCCATTTCCACTGGATTTGAAACCTCTTGAGTCTTCTTGACCCTGTTTGTATCTATTTGAGTGAAATTTCTCTTTTAGATTGGTTTTTTATCCTCCCTTATGCTTTTAAGTTTTCTTTTGTAGTGAAAGCTCAAGTGTTTTGGCTGTTGTTCAAGACCTTGTTTGCATTGTTCATGTGTAGACCTGACTTTACCAAACCATAGTTCTTCGTAGGTCACTTGATTTGTTTAGGTCTAAAATTAGTTTTCATACTCGTTTCCCAATGTTTGGCATTCTTACATCAATAAGAATTTGAAAGTCATATTTGGTAGCTTTTACTATTTCAATAAAGAGAGCCAGAAAGTTCTTTGCTTTTGTTTTGATAGTAGGGTAGTTTCAGTTTTGTTTCTTACCTTTGAAAAGCATAAAGAATTTTGATTTATCTTCTGAATAGAGTACCTTGCAAGTGGCTTAAAATATTTTAGAGTGCTTTGCATCAAAAAGAACAAGTTTTCTTTTGCATACCTATTTGTTTGACTAGCCGCATTCTTAGGTTTTGAGTTTAGACTTTATGTTTACCTTTTTTGCATTCGAAAGATTAAAAATTGCATTTGCATATGCATTCTAGATCATAATTTTAAGACTTGCATTGAAAAGAAAAGATTTGTTTGGTGATAAATATTTCATTTTCAATACTCTATCTCTATTATAACCACTCTCACACACCCACTACCTTTTTGAGTAAGCAAGTAACCTTTAAAATGTACTAATAACATTTTCTTTTCTAGGTTACACTACACCAACTAGTCTTGGTTAGGATCTTGGGTTTAAAACACCTTAAACCACCCAAGATCACACATTACACAAAAATCGTAGTTCGACTATCACAGGTAAACCCACTTCATTCAAAGCTTGCCTGGGATCTATGCAGTAGGTCTTGTGAGATCAGATTGTTGGGAATACTCCTACTTTCTGTTTCGAGCATATACCAGGATTGGATCGCGTTTGGGGACTCTTTCGAGTTTCGGGCTCAGTTACCCTGCCCACGCCTTCTGATTCGACCAGCGACTATTCCCTCAGGATTTTTCAGTGTTGTGGTATCCTTAGTATCTAACCATAGGTTCATACACATGTGATAGCGGAGGGTATATCTGTTGTACCTAGGACAGATGTGGGAGGAAATCCCTTGCAGGGCTTTGGGAGGGTGGTTGGGTGATTCCAGCACTTGCACCCTTAGTCATTGTATTGTGGACCCCGCGTAACTATCCTTCATCCTTCGTTGATCTGTTTTGGGCCCTCATCATCCTAGACTCTTCTCCGAAAGGCATCTGTTTTCCTGGTTTGATTTACCTAGGACCTTTTTTAGTGATGTGCTCTTTGTGCTACTTGTTTTAGTTTTCTTTAGAGAACTTCTTACTCATTTGAGCAAGAAACTATGTCTAGCATTCCGGTAAGTGCCAATCAAGGTACCCCTATTCTGGGGGATCCTTATGTTGTTCCATTCATTGGAAACATTGGTACTCCCTTAATGGCTACTCTGAATCTTCCTGGATTCACTATAGGCCTGCCAGTTTGGTTGCTTTCCACTCCGAGTGCCTTGCATTCTCCTAATGCTTCCTTTCTGAGCACCTCAAATCAAGAGCATCAGAACCCTGTGCCTCCTTTTCCAGTAACATCTTCTCTTCCTCTTCTACCTCATGTGGCAAAAGTAGCAATACTAGTAACCAACAATCTAAAAGGAATAGACGAGGGAAGAATAGGAAGAAGATGCCAAAACAAGGGGGCAGCAGCCCAGCCTCTGCAAGTCATGCTGGGGGCAAGCACCCTTCCTCTACAAGTCATTCAGGGGGCACCTACCCAGCCTCTGGAGGTCATGCTGGGAGAAAAATTTTAGTCACTGAAAATCATACTGAAAGTTTGTCTTCAACCACTGTCATTCATGTTGAGGACACATCATTGATCACTGCTAGTCATATTAATGACAAGTCACCAGTTCCTGTGAGTCATACTGGAGACACCAGATCAGCCACTGCAAGTCATGCTGAGGGATTTGACATTGTCGACAAACCAAACAAACAGAAGCTTAAGTTCCCTTGTAAGTTTTGTGAGGGAGATCACCTTACTTACTTGTGCCCTGTACTTCCAGAAGTGCAAAAAGTGTGGTCCCTAGTTCAAAAGTATGATGCTTCTGAGAAACCAGCCTTTGTGAATCATGCTGGGGGCAAGTCATCAGCCAATTCTAGTCATGTTGAGAGTACTAACATTGTAAAGGAGTCTTGACCTATAGGACGGAAACCAAAATTCCCTTGTAAAATTTGTAAGGGAGATCACCTTACTCACTGATGCCCTGCCATTCCAGAGGCACGAAGAGTGTGGTCCATGTCTGAAGGAACCTCTATTCCTGAGTTATCTATAGATTCCCTATAGTCAGATCAACCTTTGGTTGATAAAGTGGTTGAACCAATGCAATCTTTGGTCGACCCCACTCTTCCTTCGGAGAGTGAAGTGATCGAATCGATACAATCTTCGACCGATCCCATCAGTCCTTCGGAGATTGATGCACCTACTTCTGAAGTCTTCTGCATTACTAGTTTGGATATTCCTAAAAAAGGGGGCACTTCATCTGTGCCATGTGAACCCCTACCAAGCCCTAGGATTGTTTCCTTTGATTGGAATAGTATAGTCGAGCCTCGTCTTCCTTCTTCGACACCTTTCTAGATAAAGGTTGATATCGGGAACCATACGGTTGATCGATGCATTGTTGATGAAGGTGCTTCTGTTAGTATCTTATCTGCTTATGCTTGGAGATATTTGGGTTTCCCTAATGTTATTCCAGCTGTTAATTGGCCGTTGACCTTCGATAGAAGACCTAGTGAACCGATTGGATTCCTCCGTCAGGTACCTGTTACCTTGGGTGGAAAAACAGTCTTAGTTGATTTTATGGTTTTAAAGGACCCTATGGACTTTGATATGATCCTCAGCCATGATTACGTTTATGCTATGCATGCTGTGGTGTCTACGCTCTTTCGTGTGATGCATTTCCCTCATAACGAAAACATTGTCACCATCGACCAACTTGCATTCGTTGATCCTCCTTGTTACCCAACTGTAGACCAGTCTGATCCCTCGTCGTTAGGCACTACTATTTCACATGGGACTTATGTGGCATATTGTTCCTTGAGTTCAACTGCTACTGAGAAGAACTCTCTGAGTTCATGCGTACCTTCTCGGGACTTAGTCCTGGCTTTTGACCAAGTGACACCTCCATCTAAATGTTTAGATATGTATTCTATATGGGATGATATGATTCCTTTCGATGAAGTTTTCCTAGAGTCTATAATACAGTCTGCCATTCACTTGGATTTTGATCTAGTCATAGTCATGTCTAGCCCTGGTTTGACCTTAAAGTCTGATCTTCATACTGTTCAGTCTTTGGACTCTCCTATAGATCCGCAAATCGGTGTTCCTGTTGAGTTTGATTATGCTTCTAGAATTTTCAACTCCCGTTATGATGAATTTGTTTCTACAGATTCCATCATGTCCTTCAACTTTGATCTTCATCTTGAAGTTGATCTTGTTGATTGTAAGTCCTCAGGCTTGGGTACCATAGAGTCTTCATTTGAAAACTCTACCTTGTTTATGCTTGTTGTTGATAATAGTGAAGTTGAAAATATTTCTACCACAGTGACTTGTATCAGGTCTTTCCTTACATATGTTTTAGATATGATCCTGGTACTAATGTTTCTTGGAGACAGGATTCTTAGATGGATGTATACTTGTTTACTATTCATTTTTGACACCTTGTGCGACCATGTCAGGTATATTCGGACCCTTGCATATAGGTTTAGGCTTCCCTCCTGTTATGTTGCATTTGAACCTTTTTCCATCCGAATTCACCATAGCATCGAACCTGTTGGATATTGGTGTGTTAGCCATCTCTTTATGCATCGTGCACCATTCCGATAGCAGAGCTTTCCTAACATGGGTCACCCTAGTCAGCACCCTTATGCCATTCTAGTGCCCATGCTGAGTTTTTCTCATAGGCTTGGGAGCCTTTTTAGATTTACCATGACTTTGAGAAGAAGCCTCATATCTTTCTTCCTCATCTATTTCTGGCCATCCCTGTTAAGGCTCCCATATTTATGTTCAAGTTGTATGTGCATCTGTTATGATCTCGCTTGTGCTAATGAGCCTGATGCTGGCTTCCATGCTTTTAGCTCGTTATATAAGCCTCCATCTCTGATCTCATTTCCGCTAAACCTTGTATCATTTTTCCTTTGCAATTTGACACCTTTTACCTGGAGGAGACACACCCTGAGTGTCCTTATCTTGCTCATGTTCCTTGCATTAGGCATAGCTTTGTCCCATGCGCTTGGATCTAGTTTTGCATGTCCCTGACACTCGTCTCCTCCCATTTCGAGCATTCTTCTTCTACTTCGAGGTTGTTAAAAACAATAAGTAGGTTACGAGCATTTCTTCCACCTTTCCTTCGAGCTCGTTAAAAACAGTAAGGAGGCTATGAGCATTTCTTTCATCTTCACTTCGAGCTCATTAAAAATAGTAAGGAAGTTGTGAGCATTTTTCTATCTCATTTGAGCTCGTTAAAAACAACAAGGAGGTCATGAGTTTACCTTTTCGGACTCATTAAACCTTTACAGAAAAGATCCCTATGGAGTTCTTTTAAGCCCTTTTCAGACTCCTTAAATAGGAAAAGTTTGCCAAGCATAGTTGTCTTTTCGGGCTCGTTAAAATAACTAAACCGACATCCACTTAGGTATAGAATTACCCCTTTTCCGGGCCTTGGTGGATAATTTACGGAATAGGTATACTATAGGTATACTCTTGTATGCGCTAGAAGAGTTCTTCTTCCATCATTTTACACTTTTCAGGGAAGGAGACTAACTTTACGAAAAAGGACCTTTGGAGTCGTCTATAGGGTTTTCAGACTCTCGAAATGTGAAAACACCAAGCGAGCATTCACCTACTCGGGCTCGATGTGAAATCCACGAGATGGTTGATAGAGGACTGTTTAAGTTTTCAACTGTATAAACAAGAAAACACCACCGAGCACATACCAATCTGGGCTCGATGTAAAATCCATGGATAGGTGTATAGAGGACTATTTATGTTTTTCAACTCTATAAGCAAGAAAACACCGCCGAGCACAGACCAATCCGGGATCGATATAAAATCCACGGATAGGTGTATGGAGTTTTCTTCTAGGTTTTTCAGACTCCTTAAATATGAAAATACCGTCGAGCATGCTTTAGTTCTTTGTCAAGATCGTTAAAAAATGAAAAAGGTAAGGGAAGGGAAGAATGTTAAAATATCTTTCAATATGATGGCAGCAAGTCAACTATCTCCTTGAACAAAGCACTTGTTTTGAGTCTATCAAACAAGTTAGGTTCTAGTGTTGGCCTTAGGATTAACCTGATCTCAGAGTTCTTACTCCTCCGTTTGGTTAGTCTTACAATCATATGGAGAATCTGTTAATGTCTCCTACATTGCAGACTTGCGTCATGGTCCCTTTGTGTTAAAAGCTGCCTAAGTCACTCTTGTGTCATGCTCACTGTTCAAGGATATAACCTGTGTCGGCCATTCCTTGGTGTCAAAATGTTTCATCATGTGTTCAGTCCTAGTCCAAATCAGCTCACACCTGTTAAGTGTCCCTTGTGTTAGATGATGGAGGATGCATTAATGCCTCCCTTCCAACGGAATTCTTCCCATCGACTTCAACTCATTGTTCTCTGGGAATGAAGTTCAGAGTTTTGGTTAGTACCTTGGGAATTGCAGTCATTAGTGGCAGTTTCCCTCGCTATTGGATAGATGGGAATACATCAATGTCTCCTATCCAATGGATTCTTCAAGTGTTCGACGGCAAGACCACTTATTCGCACTTGCTTGAATGTACTAGGTACCTTGGGTTCTGTTAGGAACCCATGTCTTTACTTTTTTAGTATATTGTTGTTGGACGCATATGCCTTGTAAGTTGTCCCGTAGTATTTGTTGATCAATAGTTTGTGTTATTGTTGTTGGCGCATATGCTTTGTAAGTCGCCCATAGTATTGTTGATCCATAGTTTGTAGTGGCCCATGGTTTTGACCCATAGTATTGGCACCTAGACTTAGTATATAAGTGTGTGTTGAGACCTATGAAGGCACCGTGAAGTTATTTGTATTGAGCTTGCTCATAGGAGGTTTCCCCCTCGAAGTGGCTTGTGATCAATATAAAAGTGATTCTGAGTTCTATAATTTTTGCTATTTCGCATATTCTTATTAATTAATTGTTGCAGGTGCTTCACATCTGGTATCATAGCACTTTCTTGGGCTCACTGGGTGAAATTTCTGCCAAACTATCCCTATCCGCTTAACTGTGGGAAGTACTTGGGCATAAGCCCTAAAAATCATTGTGAGGAGTACCACAGGAACCCCGAAGTAGCTAGCCCATTGAGAGGACCTGCCAGCGAAAAAGGGCAATGACCCCTACTTGATTGACTAGTTCCCACCCATGAGGTAAACCAAGAGCTGTCATTTGTGGCAAAGTGGTTATCAGTTTTACCTAAGCCGTGGAGTGAGGGGTACTTCCCCAATACGAAAATCATCAGACATCATTGGTGGCCAAGTGAAACCCCTGAACTGCTAGAAAGCCGCACATACCTAGGGTCCATATCTATTTTCAGCTGAATTGTTGTCGATCACTACTGCGTCGTTTCAGATCCAGCCATTTTTAATCCATTTGGCACCATTTCAGATCCCTCTATTTCCGCTCACTTCTGGGCTATTGCAGATTTATCTGTTCCAAATCCCTTCCGATCCGTAGCCGCCCCAGTCTGGAAAAAAGAAAAAAAAATAGTTTTTTCTCCATATCTCCCTTGTTTTTACTCTGTTTCCCTTGAAATTTTCGGGGAACCCATGTCATCCCATTCTGCATATTTCATTCCTGAGGACCCTATCCCCAATTCCCCTTCCCAAAGCCTGAAATCTCACATTTGTCTATTTTTATGGTTTGCCATAACTTCCTCAAATTTCACCCAATCACCTTCAAATTTTACCATAGAGTTCCTTTCTGAATTCTGCTTCTTTGTCCCCCTCTGCCAAATTTTCCCATTCTTTCACCCCACTTCTGAAATCCTCATTTTTGCTTCCCTATCTATTCAACAATGTCTAAAACCTAGTCAAACCCTGATTACCCTTCATATTTTTCCCAAGTCCAGATTTTCCATTATTGAAGCAGTTTTTGTTTTTGTTTTCCTACCCAGTCAACCAAAAAAACAAAAAAAAAACTCCTGGTTATGGTTGTCACCTATGCAGGAGCAAAAAACCATGGAATACGCACTTGCAGCCATCCAAGCCAAACTCCACGATCTGGATGAAACATTTCTCAGCCTCCATCTTGAACATTCAGCTATCAACAACAAACGACAGTTCGAGTCTTCCTCAGACAATGGGTTCTCATCTTCCACCAATTTTCCTGGTCCGAAGCTTGATTTTCCTCGCTTCAATGGTATTGATCCAACTGGATGGATCTATCATGCAGAACAGTATTTCAATCTGCATAATACTTTTGATGTCAACAAAGTTCCGCTTGCATCCTTTCATTTGGAACAGGAAGCTCTTCAATGGTACCGTTGGTACATCAAGGCTCATGAAGAGCCAAAATGGCCAGACTTTTGCCAACTCCTTTTGCAACGATTTGGTCCTAGTGCTTTTGATGACTTCACAGGAGCCCTCACTAAACTTCACCAAATTGGCACTATGAGAAAGTATCAAACCGAATTTGAGAAACTAGCCAACCACACTAAAGGATTGTCTGATGACTTTTACCGGAGTTGTTCTATCAGTGGTCTAAAGGATGCCATCCACTCTGAGGTCAAAATGTTCTGTCCCAACATAATGATGGAAGCCCTAGGGTTGGCTAAGTTGGCAGAAGAGAAGATTGCAGCCCAACAATGCTCCAAGCCCACTATTGTTCCCTTCCGAAATATGGGTTCTCAATGACCACCTATACCGCAGCCTCCTCGACCAACTCTTATCAAGCATTTGTCTGAAACAGAGATGCAAGCATGCAGAGAAAAGGGGCTTTGCTATAATTGTGATGAGAAATTCACTCGGAGACATAGATGTGTTCAGCAAAAGCTCTATCTCTTGGATGTGGATTCTCCACCTACCTCTGAAATTGGTGACGAAGATCCAGAAACAATGGATGCTCCGGTCGACATTCAGGAACCGCCTACTGACCCTTCGTCTCAGGATGACCAGCCAGATATATCTCTCCATGCTTGAGATGGAATCACCACCCCCCAAACAATGCGGGTCAGGGGTTACTTCAAGAAGCTTCCTCTTAAAATACTCATTGATTCTAGTAGCACTCATAATTTCATTGACCCTCGGATCGCCTAACAAGCTGATTGTTTTATCCATCCTTGCTCCAACTTTGAAGTCATGGTTTCCAATGGGGGCACCTTACCTTGCAAAGGGAAGTGTCAAAATGTGTGTATCTCTATGGGAGATTATACCTTGCGCTCTGACATGATTTCCTTGACCTTAGGCGGATGTGATCTGGGTTTGGGCGCTCAATGGCTACGCAGAATAGGCCCTATCTTATGGGATTTTGCTGAACTTTGGATGCAGTTTTCCCTTAATGGACAAAAACACACATTGACAGGATTACAACCAGGTTCTCTCAGCATCATCAGTTCACATCGCATGGAAAAAATACTCAAGAAGAATTCACATGGTGTCATCACTCAAATCCATTCCATTCAGATGCAACCATCAGCGGTCTCCACTACTCCTTTGGATCTACAACAAATTCTTGATCGATATACAGGTGTCTTTGTTGAACTAGTGGGATTGCCACCTTCCAGGCTAGAATACCATCGTATTCAGCTCCTTCCTGGCAGTGTTCCTCCCAACATCAGGCCCTATCGCTACCCATTTCACCAAAAAATGGAGATTGAAATGCTCGTTTGGGACTTATTGAAGCAAGGTATTATTCGCCCAAGCACTAGTTCCTTTTCTTATCCAGTTCTTCTTGTCCACAAAAAATATGGGTCATGGCACCTCTGCATTGAATTCCGAGCACTTAATCACCTCACCATCAAGGATAAGTTTCCAATTCCTGTTGTTGATGAGCTTCTTGATGAGCTTCATGGGGCTCACTTTTTCTCCAAGTTGGATCTTCGTTCTGGGTATCATCAAATTTGGGTTCATGGGGATGATATCCCTAAAACAGCTTTCCGCACACATGATGGCCATTATGAGTTTTTGGTCATGCCCTTTGGCCTCACTAATGCTCCTTCCACATTCCAGGCCTTAATGAATAAAATATTTCGACCCTACTTGCGGAAATTCATGCTGGTATTCTTTGATGATATCCTCATCTATAGTAAAACATGGGATGAACATCTCCAGCATCTGGATCTTGTCATGCAACTTTTCTTTGACCATCATCTCCACGCCAAGCAGTCTAAATGTGTTTTTGGACAGAAGGAAGTTGAGTATCTCGGGCACATTATCTCAGCACAAGGGGTTCGTGTGGATCATGCCAAAATCGATGCCATGAACAATTGGCGCATCCTCAGACACTCAAGAGCTTTCGTGGTTTTTTGGGGTTGACTGGCTACTACCGCAAGTTTGTCAAGGATTATGGGAAGACTGCAGCTCCATTAACTACTCTATTGAAAAAGGATGCTTTTACATGGACACATGCTGCTCAGTGTGCATTTGACAAACTAAAACAAGCTATGTGTACTACACCTGTTCTAGCTATGCCCGATTTTTCCAAGCCCTTCACTATTAAGAGTGATGCTTGTGGCAATGGAATTGGTGCTGTTCTCCTTCAAGATGAACACCCCATTGCGTTCACCAGCAAACCCCTTTCAGGTAAGAATTTAGCTGCCTCTACCCATGAGAAGGAAATGATGGCTATTTTGCATGCAGTATAGAAGTGGCGACCATACCTATTATGAAATCATTTCTGCATCAAGACTGATCACCAGAGTCTGAAATATTTCTTGGAACAGTTTGTCTCCTCCCCAGCACAATAGAAATGGGTTAGCAAACTCATGGGTTATGACTATGAGATCACTTACAAAAAGGGTAAAGACAATATTGTGGCAGATGCTCTTTATCGCACATTTGATGCCCAAGGTTCTCTTTCAGCTATTTCTATGCTTGTTCCAAATTGGTTGCAATCTGTTCAATAGGGTTATGTCAATGACTCTTCCTTATCTCAAATCATCCAATGCTTGACCAACAACCCTTTTGTTGTACCACATTACTCTTGGGATGGCGCTTCTCTGAGATACAAGGGTCGTCTGGTGCTTCCCCAGAGCACAGATCTTCAACAGGCTGTCTTCTATGAACTCCATGCTTCTCCATCGACCGGGCACTTTGGGTTCCTCAAAACATATGAACGGGCACGGCGTAACTTCTTTTGGCAGGGCAGGAAAATGACAATTCAACAGATGGTGGGCGAATGTGATACCTCCCAACACAATAAGGGTGAAACAACACTCCTTCCAGGATTGCTCGAACCCTTTCCCATACCTACATGGATTTGGACAGATATTTCTATGGATTTCATTGAAGGGCTCCCTAAATCTGGCAGGAAGACAGTGATTCTCGTTGTGGTTGATCACCTCTCCAAATATAGTCATTTTTGTGCTCTCAACCATCCCTATACAGCCTCCTCGGTCACTCAAATTTTTCTCGACCAAATCTTTCATCTTCATGGCATCCCTTCTTCCTTTGTCTCGGATCGTGATGCGACTTTCACCAGTCATTTTTGGACATAACTATTTTGCCACACTAGCACCAAACTGAAGATGAGTTCAGGGTATCACCCACAAACAGATGGTCAGACTGAAATTATCAATAAATGCTTGGAAACTTATCTTCGTTGCTTCACCTATGAACAACAACATCAGTGGGCAAAGTGGCTCCCTCTCGCTGAATGATGGTACAATACCTCTTACCACACTGCCTCTAAAATGACCCCATATGAAGAAGTCTATGGTCAGGAACCTCCAGTTCTTCTTCCAGACACCCCCAACAGTTCACCGGTTCAGGAAGTTGACACGGTCCTTCGAAACCGCGATCAGATTCTTCGCATTTTGCGGGACAATCTTCACATGGCAAGAAATCGCATGAAGCAACAAGCTGATCAGCATCGTTCTGAGTGCACTTTTCAAGTAGGTGATATGGTTTTTCTTCATCTCCAGCCGTACAAGCAATCCTCCCTGAAACTCAAAGGGAATCATAAGCTCGCTCCAAAGTTCTATGGCCTATATCGGATTCTTCAGAAGATTGGGTCCATTGCTTATCAATTTGAACATCCTCCTTCCCGCATTCATCCATTCTTTCATGTCTCTTGTCTGAAGAAAGTTCTTCGCACCAACATCAGTGGACAAACGATTTTACCTGAACGGGATAATGAAGGATCCATCCTTTTGGAGCTGGACGCCATCCTCAATCAGTGCACTCATCAGATTCGCTCTCGCTCTATCACAGAGGTCTTAATTCAGTGGCACGGCATGCAACCAGAGGATGCTACATGGGAACCACTCCTTCAGATTCAACAACAATTTCCACATCTAAAGCTTTGAGGACAAAGCTTTTTTTAAGGGGGAGGGGATGTTAGGAACCCATGTCTTTACTTTGTTAGTATATTGTTGTTGGACGCATATGCTTTGTAAGTCGTCCCGTAATATTTGTTGATCAATAGTTTGTGTTATTGTTGTTGGCACATATGCTTTGTAAGTCGCCTGTAGTATTGTTGATCCATAGTTTGTAGTGGCCCATGGTTTTGACCCATAGTATTGGCGCCTAGACTTAGTATATAAGTGTGTGTTGAGACCTATGAAGGCACCGTGAAGTTATTTTTATTGAGCTTGCTCATAGGAGGTTGCCCCGTCGAAGTGACCTGTGATCAATATAAAAGTGATTCTGAGTTCTGTCATTTCTGCTATTTCGCATATTCTTATTAATTAATTGTTTCAGGTGCTTCACAAGTTCCATTTTCATTATTGGTGGATACCCTCGCATTTGTTAACGGTATACATCAATGACCGGTAATCAAATGATACCTCCCATGTTCGACATCAACTCATTTATTCACGTGGATAGGTTTGTACCTTGGGTTGTCTTTAGATGAAGACCTTGGGATCCTCGAAAGCATCACCTCATTTATGTTATCACCTAAGTTGCACAAGATTGAGCCACACTCTTTTTGGGCTCTTGATGAGACATAGATCTAGCTTGTTCTCTATGGCTATGTTCTCCAGTTTTGACATAGATCCACCTTGTATTTATGTGGCTATGTTTACACTTGTGTTCCTCATGGATCCACGCTTGTATTCGAGTGGCCATGATATATGCATCAGTATTTTGGATCATTATTGTATCCTCTTGGAGGTCATGTTCCACCATTTGAACATGGACAGTTACCCCAAGGATAAGTTTGTCTGACATTGCCTTTGCTTTCAGGTACTTCATTTGAGCCTATGATTCTTGGTTTCTCCGTTCCTTCATGATTCAACTCTTTGTTATTTATAATGTATTTCGGCCATCGTTTCCTGTACTCCCTCTGACCTCATACATTAGGGGGCATCTATTATAGCTTGAAATGACACCTCTCTGTCCGTGACGACACTTGCTTCCCTTGGTCGCATGACGATACTTCTTGAGATCAAGTTTCAGTCACACAACAGGACATTTGTGGATGGAGGAGTCATTTGGGACACTATAAATGGTTGAAATTACCTCATTCTTGACCCATTTGATGTATATGACCCTTAGGAACATTTTTGCAAACCAAACCATCTCCTGCAAATGAGCAGAAAAGCCTATTTTTGGCCATTTTTTAACATGAGCGCTGGTACACAGGCATGATAGTAGCGTGTGTACCCTACTCTAGTGTACAATAGTAGCGCTCAAACCTCTTGAGCGCTACTCTACTATGAAATAGTAGCACTCAACTCCATATGTACGCTACTTTGTCTACTGTAGAGTAGAGTACACCCTTGTTTTGGTCAAAATCTTGAAATTTGGGGAAGTTAAGTTGGTTGGGGAACCTCCTACTCGGTTATAACTTCTTTTCCTCTCCTTCACTGATTATATAAGGAGGGTAGAAGGTCCATGTGAAGGGACCAAGTCTACAATATTGTTATGCTAGAGGAATGGAGACCCTCATCCCCCTCTCTTGTGCTTAGTTTTTGGAAAACCCTAGCATAGTTGATTAGAGGCTGGAATCCTTGGAGAACGGAAGCAGGAAACCTTGAATCTAGGTTTCGTGAAGTGCCAAGCTTGAAGGAAGGTATAACTTTATGTACTTGCTTTCATTCATCAATAAATATCAGACGTTCTTCTCTTTCCAAATATGACCTATGAATGTGTCTCAAATTTGATTACAGTTTGTTTATAATCTGATGTCTTCTTCTATTATGAATATCAGTCTTATATGTGTAGTCAAATGTATTTGAGAAAGGTATAAAGTTGTTTTGCAGGTCTGGGCATTGCGACACTAGATAAGCATTGAAGAGCGAGGGAGGCAAAGCTAGGATCAACCTTTTGAATGAGGTGCCTACATCTCTAAACCCTAATCTCTTCATTTATTTGTTGTACTTGCAGAATGCTTGTAAGTCTATCTTTATCACCGTAAGTTGGTAGTTTCTCCTATGATAATAACCAAAGCTTGTTTCCAAGAATTCTAAGCTATTATATACTGATCTCGGATATGAAAGGGAAAATATAATGTAACTGTATAACATGAAGTATGAACACATAGAGAAGAGAGAAAAAATAGACTACTAGTAAAGTAACACATGAATCTCTGCAAAATGGTCTGCCATAGGCACTGCACATGTAAAAGTCTCAAAAAATAAATCTTCATCCCCCAGCCTTAGCCAAAATGATTTTCCAACCCTTTGCTTCCCTATTACATTAATATTTATAGGCTTTTAGCCTTGAGTTGATCATCAGAAAATAGTTAAAAATATGTTGTTACCTTGACAGCTTCAAAATATGGAATCATTACATATGTGTCCAAGATCAAAATAGATTGATTAATATGAGAAACAGGAACAGTACGAGCGGGGTGCCACCTTACTCCTGAGTCTTTAATTGGCTCTGCAGATTAAATAAATTCTCTATTTTAAAGGATTTGTCCACCTATGATTCCTCTGTTGGAGGGGGAGGTGTCGCATCTTCAGTGGAGATTACAAAATCTCTGAGAATCTCTGTGTCCGGGTGTGTGTCTCGCTTATATTCAGGGTTCTCCTTCTGCTTCCAATGTTGAACCCTTCTACACACCTATCACTCCTCAGGATCTTCATCATCACTGGTGGTGATGGATTCCATGTGGTCGAACATCATAGGAGACGAAGGAGCATGTTCTTCCTCCACCTCAGACCACACCTGCTCGGGCATAAAAACCATTTCGGATCCCTGATCTTTTTCCATGACCAAACTCTAACTAAAAAATTCCTGGGCTGCCAGGTGCACCACCTTTCCCATGCACTGATTTTGAATAGGAGATGCAAGGACCATGTCTATAACGACCGTGACAATGACAGAAGCTACAGGCGATCACCTTCACCATGATGACCTGACCGAATCTTCCGATCAAGCAACAATGATGTCTAATGCTCGACCTGGCATGAGACATGCTTAGCCAGGTTTTTTGAGTATGTGGAAATGCATACGATGGCGCTGAGGTGGCCGCCGTCTTATCTGCGATCATGTTGGTGGTAGTAGAAATGCATTTAAGTCGTCTATCCACACATTTGAAAACACACTATAGGTATTATCTCCATTCTCAACTTATTTCACACCTTTATCACTTGCTACTCTGGATCCTCTACCCTCTGTCTCAGGTTTAACATAGGTGGTCGAAGAGGTTGGGCGGTTCTCAAGGGGAAAAATCGCTTATGTGTAGTGAATCAGACTCCTGGAAGAACCCTTGGACTCGAAGGAAAACATAATTTGGTCAATTCAACAAGGGACAAAAGGTGACTGAAACCCTCTACGCATGTCTAGACCCTCATTATTCTCTTCATTCCAAGTATAGTCAGCCGAAACTTTGCATCATATATGTCAAAACCCTGTATTCCAGAGCAACCCTAACCCTAGCACTGCTAGAAACTTGTTCATCCTCCATTTTTCCGATATACAAGCTTGAACTATAAATGGCAGTAGTTATAAGACCCTACCTGTCAGTGAGAAGGTTCGAGAGGGACCTTCCCTATCGTCTCCCGCATGCCCGGAGGCTTCCGGCTTCGACAACTCCAAGGCACGAATGTCAACTACACATACCGACTCTTATATATATAACCCTTTTACCTTTAAAATTCTACCTTCTTAGCCGGCTTCCCACCTCTTTCATCCGTTGATCTCTTATGCAATGATCTAGGTCATTAGATCTGATCCCCCTTTATAGATTTGGCATTCCTTTCATATCTGCCGTTGGATCATCCCTCATGCCCTGATCTACACCATCCATCTATTAGCACCATATACCAACCAAGTGGTGTTGCGAACATACAAAGTGGTTTCAAATACCACTTTCTCAACTTGCGACAAAGCCCGACGTCGACATTTGTCAGGTGGTATTGCTTGTCGCAACCACCAATGCTCTCTAACCGCCGTGCATCTCCCTTGTGTAACGGTCATCATGAACCGTCGATCTATCATAGAACAATTTGGACCGCCCTTTTGTCACATTGCACTTACACCTCTTTGGAACCTTTACCTTTTATCGGCAAGATCTTCCTTGGCTTTGCCTTGGCCATCCACATGGCCAACAACTTACCTTTCTCCCAAAAGCGGTATCGCATCCCTGCGAGTTGCTTTTGCATGCCACCCTTCCGACTTGCGATACTCCTTGTATGCGACACGTAGCCTCTGGTTTTCCCATCGCAACCACCTGCACCCCTATTCCCCGTGCATCTTGGCCATGCAACAATCAAGGATAGTCATTAATCTCCTTGTGCTCAAAATTGATGGTGCAATTTTCTCAATCTTTAACCATTTAAATTCTTTGCTTGTCAGACTATGCCTTTTGGCTTATTTTTGTTCCTTTTGGTCGCATTTAACCCTTTTCCTTTGGTTTTCGGGTACTTAGTATCCCCCAAATCAATTCTTTCTCCTACTTTAGCACCTAGCTACAAAACATAAAGGGAATTTAGGCCTTCTCCAGGTGATTTTTTCAAGATTTTTATCCCTCATGCTTTGCTAATCATACAGAAAAACTAGGTGCTAACACTCTGTTTTATAAAAGGAAAAGTAATATCGTTGTTTCGATATGGGCTTGATTTCTGTTGAGAGCTTACACTAGCCAGGATTTTGGGTCGATGATGTATAGGTGATTTCAGACCTGGGGTTTAAAAAGAAGACCGAGTGAAACAACAATGCCAATAAAGATAGTTACCCTAGCCTGCATTTTAGTTTCCCTTGCGTTTTAATTTCTGGATGTCTATCGTATTCTTTGTTAAATAATGATTGCGATGAGAAATGTTTTAGAAGGTGAGTCATATGAAATGGAGACTTGTATTTGTTGTTAGCTTGACTTTCAAATGAAATGATATCTATCTTAGCTGTTGAAAAGTATGGTGTGATTCGACAAAGTGTGGTGTATTTTTTTTTGAAAGATTATAACCCTAACTAAGCAATAATTTGAAATGAAGAAAAGAAACCACAATATAAAAGTTTAAAGGCAGTCAATGATAATGATTGGGTTCCTACATTTCTGTTGACGTTGGTGTCTAGCACAAGCTAGCTAGGCTAGACTTGCTAGACCTTCAACTGGTTTTCTTTTGATCAAATTCCTGAAGTAATAAAATTCTTGTTAAAGAAATGTTGCTCCTACAATGTAACCTGAGAGCCCATGCCTAATGGCCCTTGCTCTATGAGAGAAGTAATACTAAGGAAAATTTAGGAAAACAGTACTGAAATAATAAAGCCTATTCTAATATGCTTAGCTTCTATTGTAATTTTGAAAAGGAGAATTAATAATTCATACCTATTTGTTTTGGAGCTTGATCCTCTTCTGTAGAAGCCTGCACACTCAATCAATAATTAGTGCAGAAACTTTTGAGCTTAGTTGGCCTGTTAGAATGATCTTTTAGCTGGATAACTTTGGGGCTACCATGTTCCTCCCAACCATGACCCTTAGACCATTCCTGGTCTTAACTGGATCCCCCTGATATGGTTCCAACATGCAATAAGAGAAGTAGAGGCCCTAGGTTCAACTGTTGGATTAGATTTGGATATTTATGTGAGATTGCTTCAGTTCTTGCAGCAAAATTCTCCTTTATTCTCATGAGAGAATGATAATGGAAAAGATGATGATCCACTCTCTTGGTATCTTCCCTCTATTATATAGGGGATTTTTGGAATATAGTTGTTGATTAATTATTTAGTTTCTTTAATTAAATTAATAATTTTAAAAGTCCTTATTAAACTAGGACTTTTATTTGTTTTAACTAGAAGTGACTTTAAATTACTTCTTACATAATTGGTAATAATAATAGTTATATATTTTATTACTTAGATTTAGCAATAAATATTAATAATATTAATAATAATTTTAATAGTATATTTATGTGAGAGTCCTTTCATGCATAACCCTATGCAATAATTAAATACATATATAAGAAATGTTTTTCTTTAGGAAAATAATAATAATAATAATATCAATATTATTAATAATAATATCCACTTTGGAGAACTATTTTATGCATGGCCCTTAGGCATGTTTTTCACATAAGAATAATTAAGTTTAATTATTCAATAGTTAAGTTATGGTAAGCTTGGATAGTTGGCTTGGTTAGGTACCTCTAGGTCTCTCTCTTGCATGTCGGATTAGTTCCTGCAGTACTTGATGATAGATAGAAAATGATTCATTTAACCAAATTAAATAAATGCGATGGAATAGAAGTGCTATTCAGAGTCTTCCCGACTCAACACTTTTAAGATCAAGTAACCACGAGTGCTCTTAAGAGATTTAACTCAACACTAGTACTAGAAGGTGGTTGTGAAACACATCTAGAATGTATAATGGCCTCGGATCCGATATTCATTTATCAAGCTTGGAGTGCTCTAGGGCTCCTACCCAACAATCAATGTACATTGGGGCTTACGCCCAGTACATAATAAACTCCTCTAAGTACATCGGGGTTTATGCCCAGTATGTAGGTCATCCGTGTGTTCATGAGTCCATGCTCAACACACCATATAATTCAATCATGTAATTCATAACTCTGCACAGTATGTAACAAAAGGTCATCTCAGTATATTATGGTTTTGTACCCAATTCTCATAACAAAACATAATCAATACATTAGGGATTTCATCCCCAACATATAACAATAATGAAGTCAGTCAGGGTCCATGCCCAATATGTCAGTCTATAAAAGAATAAATCATGTGCACTAGGGCTTATGCCCAGTAATCAAAACAAATCATATGTGTTGGGACTTTAAGCCCAATATATAACATCAGAAATACTTAGTCAAAATTCAGGATATTACAGTTTCAATTACCTTGTAATGTGTTCTTTGATAGTATTCACCATCATTGATGACATGCTTGAGGAGCTTGTAAAAAATCTTGTCTTCTTGAAAATTTTGAAGTGATATATTGTGTAGGGATGAGCAATTTGAGAATTTATGCAGGAAATCTCAAGCATTTAGAGTTTGCAAGAATTTACTTTGTAACATCAATGATAGGGAATTTCCCACAAATTATGGATATCATAGGAGATCATTGCAGCAGGTGTGGAGTTTAATTCATGTGTTTCTCTACATTTATAGACATGTCAGCTCGAGGAACTTGAAGGTCATTCAATGAAAAAAATTAAGTTGACTGGGTGCGCTGCAAGTGTGGATTCCACTCGAAAACCTAAAGAAGTGTATCAAAAGGTTTCTAAATTTAGTTGGGAGTAAATTGCTATGTTGGAATTCCTTCCTAGAGGTTCTCCTTTTCTACAAAAAATGGCCCTATCTTTACTGATATTCCCTTAATCTATCCATGACAATGAATTTTTAAAAGAACTTTTGAGATTAAAAAGGTATTCTAGAGAGGCTTCTATACTTGTAACATAATATCATGTTAAACAGTAAGAGGGATGCTTTCCTTCTCTAGATGCGTTAATGCTATGTTCATATATTTAGATGATGAATGAGACAAGGTCGTCCATAAGAGTTTGATTTAAGAAAAAAAAATTCCAAATCAAACTTTTGATGATTTAGTTAATATTTTGAATTTTCTATACTTTGCCAACTATTGAATTATCATCAAACCTCGATTTTGCATCTATAATTTCTTGCCTTTTAAAATTTATCCATTTATGACGTTCAAGAACATAGCAAATCTTGTTTTAAAAGTTAGTCATTTATGACATTCAAGAACATAGAAAATCTAGCAAGAAGGTTTTATGGGCCATTAACAACTCAACTGAACATTTATTTAATGATTTATCCAATTTATAAAAGAGTCTGTAACTAATACAATATCTCAATTTTCTTCTCTTATATGGAAAAGTGGTTATGATTCTCATGCAAATGCTTCACATACTAGATGTTTCACACAATGAGCCACTTGGCTAGGCAATGCAACCATATGTTATGCATCTAGAAGACATGAATGATGCATACAAATGAGTTGTTTTAGAAGAAAGGAATCTCAACGCTCATAATATTAAATTAAATATACTTAAAGGTTTTTCATCAATCAAGCTATCCTAAGGAAAATGAAAGAATATCTAAATTAGCAGACTGATCCATTCGATAGATTATTATATTGCAATGATCACCAATTTAGTCGATATTGATAAATTAGCGGATTGTTTCTTCAAAAGAAATTCTTTCAGATTGTCATACTATTACAAACAATATACATACATTATGGAATTTAAAATGAAAATGATTGATTTAGATGTTATTTAAAATCCGTAATTAACATGTCCAATTAATCAGTTGTTATTGAAATTCATAATTAGCACATGCAATTGATTAATTGCATGTCATGAACTATCAATATTTATGTGGAAGATTTATGAGACCTTATCTACAATAGTTTCAATTCCTTATATTTATATTGTTGTTTTAGTAATTCATATGGATTTATAGATGGGTTCTAAAATATTTGATTTAATCCCACACTTCAATACCTACCATATTCAGCGACAACAGATATACAATCTCAATTAGAGAAGCACACACACACACACACAGATATATATATATATATACAGAGAGAGAGAGAGAGACAGAGAGAGTGAGAGATATAAGGCATAAGGGAGGGACTCGAGGTCTTACAATATGTCGATTCGCTGCAATAAGGAATTATTTTTATGAATAAGTGAGGGAGGATGAACTTATTTCTCCTCTTAAAATCGCTTTCCCTCTCTCACTTGAGCATGGGGAGAAAGAATGTTGTTGATTTTATGGCTACACATTTTTTAACACACTTATTGCATATTTTTAACCACAATTATTGTTGACAAAAAATCTATCCATGTCTGGTTTCAGGACAAGTTGTGATATCCTTTATATATGATTGAAACCTTTACTCTATAGGTTTCTTTTTATTTGGTAGTCTCCTAAGGGAAGGACATTACTATTAATTCGGATGGAGTTTATAAATCTACATAAAGTTTTCCTCTATTTGTTTCTGTTCACTTTGCAATTTACATTATCTGCTCTTTCCCAAATTCTATGAAGTTATGATGATTTCCAAACCCCTTGAGCCTAACTATCTCTCTTACTAGAGAGTATATTTTATTCTCAAGACATTTTAGGACTTTGTTTCTATGGTTATATCCTTGAATAAATTCAACAATCCCATTTTAATGTGTCAGAAATTTTATCAATTTCCCAAGAGTGAATTTATATTGAGTAGTTTGTTTTTTTGTAGCAAATATATTTGACACTCTCAAACTATGATGGGGTGAAATAGGATTATAGAGAGCTTAAATGGAAAACTATAACATGAAATTCATATTGTAATTTGGGATCCGATTACAAATATAACACAAAATGGACTTGACGATCTTGTTAGAGAGCTTTTCCTCAGTTTTCTATAGCTTTTATGAACATGTTTCAGGTGTACTAGCATGTTCCCTTTATTGCAAACATAATGCATACATGATTGTGAACTTGCAACATGGCATATTTTTTTTCTTTCTTCATCTACATGCGTCATCTGCTTGTTTTGTCTATTTTGATAAAAGTTCAATGGAAATTAACCTTCTACAGAAATTGACAATCAATGTAACTAAGCATCAAATGATTAAAAATCGTAGCACTCCCTTGAATTCTGATCCTAAAGTATTTCCAACAACACATACAAAGTACTTCCGGAAACATTGCATAGCCAATATTGTGACATTTCCCAGACCTCACTGTCTTTGGTGGGAAATATGTAGGGGACATCAGGGAGGTTCCTTACATCCTTGGGGATGTTCTGTTGTGAACAGGTACTTCACCCATGCATTCCCAAAATCCCTGAGGACTAGTAAATGTAGGGGATGAATACCAAAGGGGTGGGGATGGGTACCCATGGAACATTCTAATTTTAACAAGCCACCCAGGCTTGCTTCTTACTGTGCATCACCTATTTGGATAATACCATTGTTGAACAAGGATTTTATGATTTTATATTTGCAGTTGGATTTTTATTTGTTCTACTCCATTCGTTGCATGGAGATGAGCCCTTCTTCTTAATGATACGCTTCTCTCCTATGTGATAATTGCATTAATTTCCCATGCAACTAATAAAATTTGGGCATGGCCCCACTAGTTTTCCATCTTAGGACTTTATTTCTATGGTTATATCCTTGAATAAATTCAACAATCCCTTTTTAATGTGTCATAAATTTTATCAATTTCCAAAGAGTGCATTTATATTGAGCAGTTTTTTTTTTGTAACAAATATATTTGAGACTCTCAAACTATGATGGGCTGAAATAGGATTATAGAGAGCTTAAATGGAAAAGTATAACATGAAATTCATAATGTAATTTTGGATCCGATTACAAATATAGCACAAACTGGACTTGACGATCTTGTTAGAGAGCGTTGCCTTAGTTTTCTATAACTTTTATGAACGTGTTTCAGGCGTACTAGCATGTTCCCTTTATTGCAAACATAATGCATACATGATTGTGAACTTGCAGCATGGCATATTTTTTTTTCTTCATCTACATGCATCATATGCTTGCTTTGTCTATTTTGATAAAAGTTCAACGGAAATTAACCTTTTACAAGGATTGACAATCTATATAACTAAGCAGCAAATGATTAAAAATTGTAGCACTCCCTCGAATTATGATGCTAAAGTATTGCCAACAACACATACAAAGTACTTTGGCACACATTTCATAGCCAATATTGTGACATTTCCCATACCTCCCCATCTTTGGTGGGAAATATGTAGGGGACATCAGGGAGGTTCCTTACTTCCTTGGGGATGTTCTGTTGTGAATAGGTACTTCACCCATGTAGTCCCAAAATCTGTGGGGACTGGTAAATGTAGGGGATGAATAACACAGGGGTGGGGATGGGTTCCCATGGAACATTCTAATTTGAACAAGCCACCCAGGCTTGCTTCTTACTGTGCATCACCTATTTGGATAATACAATTCTTGAACTAGGATTTTATGATTTTATATTTGCAGTTGGATGTTTATTTGTTCTGCTCCATTTGTTGCATGGAGATGAGCCCCTCTTCTTAATGATATGCTTCTCTCCTATGTGATAATTGCATTAATTTCCGATGCAACTAATAAAAGCTGGGCATGGCCCCACCTGCATTTAATATCATGTTTGGTTTCTTTGTCATAATTTTGTCACTGTAGCATAGATTATTCAAGATTTGGTCAGAGAGGATATCGTTTCCATCCCTATGTGCTTATAATTTTGCCATTATTACAAACGGTTACCCACCTATCATTTCTATAGTAAAACATAGTATATTAAAATCAACCATCTGGTGCAATCTCAATAAATATATAAACAATAAAATATTTGACATCTCATCTCAATGAAACAAATCATTTGTTTTATGCGATTGTTGGAGAAAGAGTGATAGCTTTGATAAGGAGCATTACATTTATTTGATACATATCATTGGCTAGGTAATTAATTAATTAATTTGTTAATGGTTTTGATTATAACTTCACCCAATATCAAAATATGATTAATGGTATTGATTATTATTTTTAATGATGCAATTCTTTTAGGCAGGGACTTGAAGCTCTGCTTCTAACTCTCTCGTTTCCTTCTAGTCTCAATTCAGAGAGGAGATAAAATTCAACTTATTTTGTTCCAGCCTCAATTCCCAAAGGATAAAATATTGAACTTACGTAGTAGTCATAGCAACGGAGTTAGAGAAACTAAAAAGAATGCACTAACTAACTTTGAAACGAACGATTCCACTCCCCCACAAGCTACAACCTACATATGAACCAAATCCAGACTAAAAAATAAGTTAATCGCCACACCCCTACCTTTGAAACGAATGACAATAGTCACCAACACGTTGCAACCTAGCTCTGAACCTAACCGAGACTGAAAAACAAGCTAATATCGATACATTTGTTGAGTTCCCATCGATGGTTCACATGCCTCCAAGAGAATGAATGTACTCACTCGAGATTGTTATTATTTATTACAAATACATAATAATGATAATAAAATTTCTGACTGCAAAGACATAATAATGATAGTAAAATTTTAATCAATAAAATTTTTAAATAAATAATAAAATCAATTATATTAAATAAAAATCAATGGTTAATTGGCAAGTAGAGCTCCTCAAGAGCTCAACTGCTCACTTAAGACCAAGTGTGGGACTTGAACCAATCTGATAACTCTACCACTCGACCTAAATGTGAGGAACCTGCAACAATTAATTAATGAAAATACAAGAGATAGCAATAATAACAGAACTCAGAATCACTTCATTGATCACATGCCACTTCGGGGGGGCAACCTCCTTTGAGCAAGCTCAATACAAATAAATTCATGTTACCTTCATTGGCCTCAACACACACTTATATACCAAGTCTATGCCCAATACTATGGGTCAATACCATGGACTAATACAAACTATGGATCAATAAATACTACGGGATGACTTACAAAGCATATGCGTTCAACAACAATATACTGACAAAGTAAAGAGAAGGGTTCACACAGGTTCCTAACATCCCCTCTCCCTTAGAAAAAGATTTTTCCTCAAAGCTTTAGATGTGGAAATTGATGCGGAATCTGAAGGAGTGGTTCTCCTTTAGCATCCTCGGGTTACATTTTGTGCCACTGAATTAATACCTGTATGATATATTGAGAGAGAAGCTGATGGATTTTGAGGTTCAGGGAGGATTGCTGGGAAGGATGGAGACTAAGAAGAACCATATCACCTGCGTGAAAAGTGCGCTCAGAACGATGTTGATCGGCTTGTTGTTACATTCAAATTTTGGCCATGTGAAGATTGTCCTACAAAATGAGAAGAATATGATTGCGGTTTCAAAGAACCGAGTCAATTTCCTGGACTAGGGAACTGCTAAGGGTGTATGGAAGAAGAATTGGTGGTGCTTGTCCATAGATTGCTTCATATGGTGTCATTTTAGATGTGGTATTGTGCCACTAGAGAGCTTCAAGGAAATCCATAAAAATAGTTGTCCAAATCTGTGTAGGGATGGGAAAGGGTTCGAGTAGTCCCGAAAGGAGTGTCATTTCACCATTGTTGACATGGAAAATATCACAGTCAGTAACCATCTATTGAATTGGCATTTCCAGTCCCTGCCAAAAGAAGTTACAGTGTTCCCAGTCATACGTTTTGAGGAACCCAGAGTGCCCTGCCGGTGGAGAAGCATGGAGTTCATAGAAGACATAGCCCTATTGAATATATTGGCAACCAATTTGGAATAGGCAGAAAAAGAGCTATAAGAGAAACTAGGTCATCAAATGTGTGAGAAGGAGCATCTGCTACCAGATTGGCCTTACCGTTCTTGTAAGTGATCACATAGGCATAACCCATGAGTTGGGTAACCTAACTTAGGTGTGCTGGGGAGGAGACCCGTTGTTCCAGGAAATGTTCTAGACCTTGGTTAGAAGTCTGGATGCCAAAATAATTCCCTAATAGGTATGTCTGCAACTTTTGTACTGCATGAAAAATAGATATCAGTTCCTTCTCATATGTAGATGTGGCTAAATTCTTACCGGAAAGGTCTCTTGAAGGCGACAAGCCCACTGGTTCAGCAAAGACACCTGCATATCTATCCAAGGAAGTAGCAGAGACCGTTGATGGGTGCATCTGAATGGAATGGAGCTGAGCGATGACACCATGTGAATTCTTCTTAAGGATCTTTTCCAGACGATGTGAACTGATGATGCGGAGAGACCCTGGTTGCAAGCCTGTAAATTTGTGTTGTTTCCCATTGACTGAAAACTACATCCAAAGTTCAGCAAAAGCCCATAAGATTGGGCCAAGTGTGCGTAACCATTGAATGCCCAAAACCACATCACATCCGCCTAAGGACAAGGAAAACATTTCAGAGCGCACATTATAATATTCCAGAGAGATATGCACGTTGTGACACTTCCCTTTGCAAGGTAAGGTGCCCCCATTGGAAATCATGAATTCAAAGTTGGAGCAAGGATGGACAAAACAACTAGCCTGTTTGGTGATCCGATGGTTAATGAAATTATGAGTGCTACCAAAATCAATGAGTATTGTAAGAGGGATCTTCTTGAAGTAACCCCTGACTCGCATTGTTTGTGGGGTTGTGATGTCGGCTAAAGCATGGAGAGATATCTCTGGGTGGTCATCCGGAGAGAGAGGGTCAATACGCGATTGCTGAATGTCAACCTGATCATCCATTGTATCTGGAGCTTCTTCACCAATTTTAGAGGCAGGCAGAGAATCCACATCCAAGAGATAGAGCTTTTGTTGAACACATCTATGTCCCTGAGTGAATTTCTCATCACAATTATAACAAAGCCCTTTTTATCTTCATCCCTACATCTTTGTTTCAGACAAATGATTGATAGGAGTTGGTCGAGGAGCTGGAGGGATGGGAGGTCGTTGAGAACCCAAATTATGGAAGGGAACAAAAGTGGGTTTGGAGCGTTGTTGGGCTGCAATCTTGTCTTCTTGCAACTTAGCCAACCACATGGCTTCCATCATTGTAATGGGACAAAACATTTTGACCTCTGAGCGGATTTCATCCTTAAGACCACTAATAAAACAACTCCTATAGAATTCATCAGACAATCCTTTTGTGTGATTGGCTAGTTTCTCAAATTCTGTCTGATACTCTCTCATAGTGCCAATTTGGCGAAGTTTAGGGAGCGCTCCTGTGAAGTCATCAAAAGCACTAGGACCAAATCGATGCAAAAGGAGTTGGCAAAAATCTGGCCATTTTGGCTCTTCATGAGCCTTGATGTACCAATGGTACCATTGAAGAGATTCATTTAACAAATGAAAGGATGCAAGTGGGACTTTGTTGACATCAAAAGTATTATGCAAACTGAAATATTGTTCTGCACGATAGATCCATCTAGTCGGATCAATCTCATTGAAGTGAGGAAAATCAAGCTTCAGACTACGAAAACTTTTGGAAGAAGAGAACCCATTGTATGATGAAGACTTAGACTGTCATTTGTTGTTCATGGCTGAATGCACTGAAGATGGAGGTCGAGAAATTTTTCATCCAAATCCTTGAGTTTTGTTTGGATGGCTGCAAGTGCTTCCTCCATGGTTTTTGCTCTTGTGCGGGTGAAAACCATAACCAGGAGTTTTTTTTTTTGAGTGAGTAGAAAAACAAAAACATAAACTGTTTCAGTAAAGGAAAATATGGATGTGGGAAAAAATATGATGGGTAATTTGGGTTTGACTAGGTTTTGGACACTTTCGAACGGATAGGGAAGCAAAAAATGAGGATTTCAGAAGCGGGGTGAAACAATGAGAAAATTTGGCAGAGAGGGACAAAGAATCAGAAATAGGAAAGGAAATATGTGGTAAAATTTGAAGGCGATTGGGTGAAATTCAAAGTTATGGCAAAACCTAAAAATAGACAAATGTGGGATTTCTGGCTTTGGGAAGTGGAATTTGGGATAGGTTCCTCAGGAATGAAATATGCAAAATGGGATTACAGGGGTGTCAGAGAAGTTTCAAGGGAAACAGAGTTTAAGGGAGATATGGCAAAAAACCAGAATTTTATAGCCTTTTTATTTTTTATTTTTATTTTTTTCATTTTTCAGAATGTATCTGAAACAACTTTTGGAATGGGTCTTAAACGGATTTCTGAAATGGCTTTCAGAATGGATCTGAAATGGCTGGGAATAGATCGAAAATAACTAAATCTAAAATGACGTCGAATAGATCATCAACAAATGGATCTGCAATGACGTGGAAGTGATCGGCAATAGATGGATCTGCAACTGTGTGAAAATGATTGGCAACAGTTCAACTGAAAATAGATATGGACCCCAGGTATGCTCAGCTTCCTAACAGTTCAGGGGTTTCACTCGGCCACCAATGTTGTTTGACGGCTTGCATATTGGGGTAGTACCCCTCACTGAACAGCTCAGGTAAAACTGATAACTGCTTTGCCACAAACGATAGCTCTTGGTTTACCTCACGGGTGGGAACTTGTCAATCGGGTAGGGGTCATTGCCCTTTTCGTTAGAAGGTCCTCTCAATGGGCCAGCTACTTTGGGGTTCCTGTGGTACTCCTCGCAATGCGTTTCAGGGATTATGCTCAAGTAATTCCCGTAGTTAAGTGGATAGGGATTATTCCTAGATCTAAACCTGCAACATATGCGAAAAAAAATTTTGGCAGAAATTCCACCTAATGAGCGCGAGAAAGTGCTCTAATACCAAATGTGATGAACTTGCAACAATTAATTAATGAATATATATAAGATAGCAATAATAACAAAACTCAGAATCACTTTATTGATCACAGGCCACTTCGAGGGGGAAACCTCCTTTGAGCAAGCTCAAAACAAATAACTTCAGGGTACCTTCATTGGCCTCAACACACACTTATATACCAAGTCTATGCCCAATACTATGGGTCAATACCGTGGGACATATAATACTACGGGACGACTTACAAAGCATATGCATCCAATAACAATATACTAACAAAGTAAAGAGAAGTGTTCACATAGATTCCTAGCACTAAACCCAATTGACTAAATAAAATCAATTACATTATAATAATGATAATCTAATAAAATTTTAATTAATAATAAAATAAAATAAATAGTAAAATTTTATTTTTAAATAAATAATAAATAATAATTATATTAAATAAATTTAATTACATTTTAAATTCTTATATTAAAATGATTATAATATATACTCTATCTTAACTTTAATTCCATCCCATTTATCTCACAACAAAATTGAATATGATATTTTATAAAATATTAAAATTAAACAAATAAATATAATTATAATAAAATTAATATTCAACTAAGCAATAACCACAATGCATATACCATGCAAATTTGCTAGCTATTTTTTTAATGTTTTTAAACACTAAAAATATTGATTTAAAACATTTTAATTCCAAATTACAAAATATATATATAATTTATAGCGTTCAAATAAACTTAATATCTTCCATATTTTATACTACATAAAAAATTATCATAAAATTAATATGTTTTTTTAAAGCTATGGGCATGCGCACGAAGTTGGTTCCACTTTTTAGTACCACTTTAGAAATAAAAAATGCACATCCGAAACAGGAATCCATAATACATATGCGTTATTGTTGCTAGGTTCGACAAACCCGAGCCGAAAATCGAGGCTAAGCTTAGTTAGCCTATATCGCATATGCGATATATTGGACTTGCGTTTTTTAAGAGTTACAAATCGCAAGTGCGATAGATCGCAATTGCGTTATATCGTATGTGCAATTTGGATCATGTGAATCATCTTAAATTTTATTTTCTTTCATGATGATCAAAATACAGTCTAAGAATCATGATCTGTAATGGTATATGTACTCCCAATTCCTCTCATTCCTCTAGAAGGATTGAATCCCTCCATATATCGCAAGTGCGATTTGTAATGAAAAAAAAATATATCTATATATATATAAAAGAGTGCCCGCGGCCTCATTTTCATTCATATATAAAGGATTAATGGAGTTAAAAAATGCAACTGCAATATATCGCACTGCAAATATATATATATATATATATATATAAAAAACAGAAAGCCCACGGCCTCATTTTTCCAATCTACACAGTGAAGGCCAGTGATATCGAGAAGGCAAAAAAAAGCACATTCTATTTGCGTTTGAGAGAAGGAGGCAAGCCAATTCACAATTTGGATAAAATGGAAGGTGGGTGGCAATATTTACTAGTTTGTTAATTCCTTTTGAATGTTTCGTTATTGTGTTTGTTAATTTACTAGTTTTTGGTTTTTTTAAAACCAATTTAATAAAATTTGTTACATGTATTAAAAAAAAAACAATGAAATTGATTAATTAAATTTTGAAATTATTGTTTTATTCTTAACATAGAGCACAAACCCAAACACAAACCCAAACCCAAACCAAAATCCAAACACAAATGCAAACCTAAACCAAAATACAGACACAAACCCACACACTGAGGATGAAAATGACCGTAATTTAGAGATCCTAGCTCGTTTGGGTTCATTGAGGTGCCTTAGCTCACTCTTTAGGGGGGGAACACTTAAGACAATCATTATCCAAGGCATTAGACTCCATAACAAATACACTTGCCAATGCCCAGGGAGCACTATACAACATTAGCTCGCACAGAGATTCCTAGAGGCAATACTATTCCACTGGGTTGAGCTACAAAGATGTAAAAAAACTAAAGATAACAAAAGACCAGTAGTTTTCATTATTCCGGGACCCTAGCACTGGATTGGTTCCACCCACCAGTCGACCACACATTTCCATAGACTGGTGCATGGAACCAAATTGTAATATCCCTAATTTTTATCCTATTATTGTGTAAGTGTAAAGGATTATTGTACCAGTTACTGGTGAGGAGCTCAAGGCCAAGGCCCCACCAGTAAACCTTGAAAAAAAAAAAAAAAACTATGTGATTAATTCCTATGCCGTAGATTGTAAAGGCGGTGACCTAACTGAACGACAGGTGGTTGATTTCACTAGGAGGGAGAAGTGATAATAAATATAGTCATCGGAATGTAATGATAGATGGTGGGAATCATCGTAATGCCTCAAGCATTGAATAAGGATAAGTAGTCTACAAGTTGACCTTAAAAGGTTATAACTATCGTCGTCATAGATGGAGGAAGCGATTCCTCGTCTAGACTTTCTCAGTAGCTATAGGGTTCATCCTTTGGTATAAAGATGGTTATGACAATATAAACCTAAATAACTCTAAGAAAGATCATATATATATATATAGTACTCCGACCTCGATAATTGATACTGAGAGGTTATATGGTGAAGCTCTAAAGTATTACCTTCATCATACATTTGAATTTAGTACTTAGCATCACCGAAGGATGTTATATATATATATATATATATATATATATATTATATGCATGTATGATATAACGACTCGAAGATATTAGGTGACATCCTAAAAAAAATCAAGGATAAACCTAGGCAAATATTAATATAGTAAGCGGAAGCCTTGTACATAACATTTGATTTATTTTGTTTATATATATATATATTCTTGACACATTAATCGATAAACCTACCCATTCTAAGATGGCGCACTCCCTAGTTTTAAGGAAGAATATTTAGAGAAGATGTGGGAAGTATATCGAGTGGTTGTAGTGGAAAAGCACTTAGCGAAAGTATAGGAAGTATGTCTCATGAAGTTAAGACAAACAGTTAACTCAAACTTAGCTTAGCGCCACTTGGAGTTTAGTGAATCACTTCTTGTTTTAAGAACTGCCAGTTGTGTCTTTCGGGAGAGAGGATGAGCGGAGACGAATATATATGTAATAACGAGGGGGGAAAAAGGAGAAAGGGGTCTCTCGTTACTTCCGAAGCATAGGAGAATGAGGTGATGGCGGAATAATGCTCGGCCATCCTGGATCCGTAGTCCAATGGAAAGATAAGTGTTAGCGTTACTTCATTTTATGATTTAGTTTGTTATTTTGGTGTTTCTTGACAGCATTTTTATTAATGGATTTAAACCGTTGACCGGAAGCGCTTGATATTTTTCTCTCTCTGCGATTTTGTTCCTTTATAAAATTGATTTAAATCCCTGCAGATCGATAGATCAAAATCAATGAATGATCTTTGTGATTCTTTGTTTATTCCTACGGATCGATGGATCAAGATGAATGATCTCTGTGTTTCTATGTTCTTTATAAAACTGTATTTATCCCTGCGGATCGATGGATCAAGATGAATGATCTCTGTGTTTCTGTGTTCTTTATAAAACTGTATTTATCCCTGCGGATCGATGGATCGAAATGAATGATCTATGTGTTTCTTGTTTCTTTATAAAACTGTTTTGTTTATCCCCACAGATCGATGGATCGAAAAGACTGAATCTCTGCGATTTTGTTCCTTTATAAAATTGATTTTTAATCCCTGCAGATCAATAGATCAAAATCAATGAATGATCTTTGTGATTCTTTGTTTATTCCTACGGATCGATGGATCAAGATGAATGATCTCTGTGTTTCTGTGTTTCTTTATAAAACTGTATTTATCCCTGCGGATCGATGGATCGAAATGAATGATCTATGTGTTTCTTGTTTCTTTATAAAACTGTTTTGTTTATCCCCACAGATCGATGGATCGAAAAGACTGAATCTCTGCGATTTTGTTCCTTTATAAAATTGATTTTTAATCCCTGCAGATCGATAGATCAAAATCAATGAATGATCTTTGTGATTCTTTGTTTATTCCTACGGATCGATGGATCAAGATGAATGATCTCTGTGTTTCTGTGTTTCTTTATAAAACTGTATTTATCCCTGCGGATCGATGGATCGAAATGAATGATCTATGTGTTTCTTGTTTCTTTATAAAACTGTTTTGTTTATCCCCACAGATCGATGGATCGAAAAGACTGAATCTCTGTGATTTTGTTCCTTTATAAAATTGATTTTTAATCCTTGCAGATCGATAGATCAAAATCAATGAATGATCTCCGTGGTTTACACAGTGATCATTTATTCTGGAGTTTGTTGAGATTTATTCTCGGTTTACAATGGTGCATTGGGTACAGTTAATCGCAAGAAATAAAAACACACAAGACCAGTAGTAAAGAAAACCCTAATGCCATGGATGTCAAAGAAAATACTTTCTCTTTCTGCGTTAATCACCGGAAGGATTCCCTCCTCAATGTATGTGTTGTATTTAATGATTCTTGTTATCCCTGAGATCTTTTCACCTAACTGTGGGATGCGTTTAGTACATTATCACTAAAATCCTTAGCTATGGACAAAAACACTTCTTAAAAATGTAGAAATCAATATTGGGATTTGAATCCTAGATTCTAGGCCATTGTGGTGAGAGGCGGTCGGGTTCCCATATGATTTTTAATCAGAATGAAGACTATCGAGCTAGTATCTCTAGGGGTAGTTTTAAACCTATCTGTGCTTTTGTGCTATCGGGTTGGGATGCTATACTTTGATATTGCGCAGGGTTGGGATGGATTCCCCGTTCATTTTTTTTCACTCCTTTTTAGGGATATCCTGGAAGGGTCATCGATCGAGTAGTTCCTTCTTCCTTACATATCTTTTAGCTTGATATATATCAATACCCATCAGAAAAACAATTAGCACCAGATAACTCTGTATGGGGTTTTCGATATTCTTTTGGTCTCTTGTGAAAGTGTTGATGCCTGACAGAACTTACTGAATATATACGTTCTATAGAGTAGATAAATTTTGAAGAAATTCAACTATTTAAGGTTGAAATAATAGATCAGAATTATGATTTTAAATCGGCCCGAACCCTGCCGAATTTGAATGTTGGCCACTCTATAATTATGTTTAAATATATGTTATATTTAGGTTATCTGCACTGTAAATAGATCCTAAGAAAGGTTAGCTAAAGAACCCAAATAATGTTGAAAGGATTTTATATACTTCATGTTTGGATGAGTATTGGAAAGAGCTCTGCTGACTTATTCCCGATCTTTGTCATAGTTTAAAGCTAGTTTAATTCAGATCTTTGTCATCGTTCAATGTTAGCTTTGGGCGTTTTGAGAATGCTCTCCTTTGAGAAAGGCTTGCGGGAGGGGAAAGAAAAGATAGAAAACAATTGTTTTGCAAGATGTAATCCTTCTTTTGGGATAAATAATATATAAGGTGACTGTTATGGTGGACGTAGCCCATAGAGATGGGTGAACCACGTGTATATTTGTTTCTGTGTAATGTGTATCTTTTGTATCCTATGTGTGTGTTTTTCCGTAATATTACTGATCTCTAATGTTGAGTAATTGCAAGCAGATTCAAATGTGAGTTAGTATAGTTTTGTTAAAAATAACATTGTGATAATTTGTTAGATGCTGTGATATAGATAAAATGATTTCATTTCTTAATGGATAACTAATGGACATTTTTGTGGATACAAGGATGGTGTATTTTTGGTCCCTAATGACCTTCGTTATAAATCATGGAGATCCTCAATATCATGGAAATCATCAAATAAGGATTATGTCTGGCTTCGATGCATGAAATAGCTGTAACTTTTAATTTTGGTTGGGGATGCTACATATGGTATTAGAGCACAAGTTGCAAACACTCGGGCTTAATTGGGCTCAGTTGAAGAAATAATATAAGCTGGTCAAGGGAACTCCATCGATAAGACGCAAACAAAGGATTTATGTTCTAAAGAATCAGCAGAAGGTAATCGACAAGATGTCTTTTAAATCGCAAGTAAGTATACTCCACTTGTTGAAGCAGTCTAAAGGAAAGGCATTATTGATGAGGGCGCAGTTTGTATGTTTCATTTCGTATCTAAAATGATCCTGTATTAATAAATACTAGAGGATGAATATCTCCTCATACAATTTCATTAAAAGATAAGAAAGTATTCTTTAAAAATGATTAAAATAGTTGGACTATGTTCCTATCTTTATCTTGGTGATCTTGTTAGATATTTTCATATACATTGATCATAATGATAGTAATGAGAATCATAGGAGCATTTGCATGTTCAAAAGTTTATAAGGGTTGTATAAACATAATTAGGATTATGTATCTAATGAAAGATGTACATTCATATCTGGTCGATTGATGCCATTGGTAGGGATTTAGTACATATATGAGTCAAGTCATAGACATTCATCATAGGTACTTGATTGCTTCAGTTATATTTTATGAGGATTAGAAAAGTTCTAGGCTTGGAAAGGTGACTATACAAATGAAGACAGGATAACAACCATATTGAATCATAAGGATTGAACGAATGATGGTTAGGTCATATAAAGATATGTATATATAGGTTGAAGTTGAAGCACTCCGAAAGGTTTATATAGTAGGTGAATTATGAAGGGGTGTAAGGTACAATTAGGTCATTATGAGAAGGATTGGAAAATTGTCGTGAATTACCTAGTTATTGATTTCACGCACTTAGGTTGGGATGATTGTATTAAGTTTGTGCACGAGATTGTAGGGTGGAGGGATCCTTATCATGTTAGAAGATACATAAATTGTACTAAGGGAGTAAGCCCTGAAATTCTCTATGTAAGCTATCTGTTATGTAGAAAGAAAAATTTTCATTGTTATTAACGATCTCAGAATTAGAATAATAGACGTCTTACAGTGGAGGATTGATCGAAAGACGAAAAAAAAAAAATGTTATTGAGGGAGCTATATTGATCTTAGCCTTGATAAGTAGAAGATATGGAGGTTGTTGGTGCATTATATTGAATGTTATAGGCGATGGTTCCAAATGTTAGTTATGTGTTCTTACTTCTATGCTTTATTTTACGTACGAAACAGATGATATGGTAGATAAGATGGTTAATATTGAATACGCACTAGATATTCAAAGTTATTGTAAGTGATTAAACTGTAGGATTCTATTTTTTCTATCTCGGCGATCCTTACTAAGAATGTTGGGATACTGGGAGTGGTTGACAGAAGGATTACACTTTTATGTGATTAAGACTTATGTTATATGCATGGATACCTTGATAATCTGTTTCGTTTTGATATATAGATTATATGATATGGAGAGGATTACTAATGTGTATTAATGTAAGTTAAACGTGCACCTTGGCATATGAGGGCCATACGATAAAGCGATATGCGGTCTTCCCCATAAAGGTATGTGATTATCCTTAGAAAAAAAATTTATGCAAGTATATATGTAGACGATTTATTATTACTCACCTGATGTTGGCATATGCAAGAAGAATGGGTACTTAATACAGTGAAGGAAAAGGATTGAGGTGAAGTGATCGTAATGCCCATAATAAGGAAGAATGTATTTTAAGACATTATGTAGTCCTATTAATTGAGTTGGTTATGCTTAGTGTGGAAATAATGTTTATGTTAGATAACCACATGCGGAGATTGTAGTATGAAGGATGACTTTCTTATTTTTATACATAGAAGAAAAAACCTCCTTACAATATTTGGTTATGTTATTATGACAGATGGTCAAAAACTCGGTTGAGCTTGTGGAAGAGCGTAATATATTATGCGGTGGTTATGAACTAACATTGCAGGTTTTCACTATGAATATAACAAATCAAAATGGAAGTGACTATTTCCGCGGATAAATAGCTGAGTTAATCACTCAAGAGTAAGTGATGATTCACTTAAATGCATCTTATTACAGGTCATATTTCGAGACACTTATAACCATGGATTAACATTGGATTATGTTGTTTAGTTACTAACATTTTCAGGATGTTACCATAATTACGACCAATGTGATAGACAAAAAGGAACGTGGATTATAAGTCCATTGGTGAAGGTGAGCAGAACACAATCGCTCAAGAGAAAGTGATTACCTTTTATTATAGCATGGATTACAGTATGGCACAAAACCTGATTTGGTGATGGATGTGTGCTACACATCATGAATGATAAGCAAATAAGTGGAACTACTTACCGTTATTACAAGACATATTGTAAATTACAAAAATTGTAAGAATTAATAAATGATTGGTTATCGAAATAAATTCCGGGACTCAAGCGAGAAGGCTTGAGGGGAATTGTGTAAAGAGTGTCGTAATGGCATTTGAAATACTCCCTAAAATCAGGGATTGAACAGCCACTAGGATTCTCGGAGAATCGGCTGGCTGTAAGACCTAGGCAAGCTATAAAAAAAAAAAAATGTATATGTGGGAGGTAGGACGCTGCTTAGTATGCATGAAAGAAATGTTTGCTGCGTGAGCACTAAGGTGTTAGGCAAGACATGAGACAAATGTTTGCTGCGTGAGCACTAAGGTGTTAGGCAATACATGAGAGAAATGTTTGCTGCATGAGCACTAAGGTGTTAAGCAAGACATGAGACAAATATTGCTTTGTGAGCACTGAGGTGTTAGGCAAGAATTTCTTGGATTAAGTGAAATATGTGTTTATATTAAGTTAACAGTCTACATTATTGGAGAGCGAGATTTATACACGATTGTTGAAAAAGCATGAACACTGAGGACAGTGTTATTTTAAGGGGAGGAGGATGTAATATCCCTAATTTTTATCCTATTATTGTGTAAGTGTAAAGGATTATTGTATCAGTTACTGGTGAGGAGCTCAAGGCCAAGGCCCCACCAGTAAACCTTGAAAAAAAAAAAAAAAACTATGTGATTAATTCCTATGCCGTAGATTGTAAAGGCGGTGACCTAACTGAACGACAGGTGGTTGATTTCACTAGGAGGGAGAAGTGATAATAAATATAGTCATCGGAATGTAATGATAGATGGTGGGAATCATCGTAATGCCTCAAGCATTGAATAAGGATAAGTAGTCTACAAGTTGACCTTAAAAGGTTATAACTATCGTCGTCATAGATGGAGGAAGCGATTACTCGTCTAGACTTTCTCAGTAGCTATAGGGTTCATCCTTTGGTATAAAGATGGTTATGACAATATAAACCTAAATAACTCTAAGAAAGATCATATATATATATATATAGTACTCCGACCTCGATAATTGATACTGAGAGGTTATATGGTGAAGCTCTAAAGTATTACCTTCATCATACATTTGAATTTAGTACTTAGCATCACCGAAGGATGTTATATATATATATATATATATATATATATTATATGCATGTATGATATAACGACTCGAAGATATTAGGTGACATCCTAAAAAAAATCAAGGATAAACCTAGGCAAATATTAATATAGTAAGCGGAAGCCTTGTACATAACATTTGATTTATTTTGTTTATATATATATATATTCTTGACACATTAATCGATAAACCTACCCATTCTAAGATGGCGCACTCCCTAGTTTTAAGGAAGAATATTTAGAGAAGATGTGGGAAGTATATCGAGTGGTTGTAGTGGAGAAGCACTTAGCGAAAGTATAGGAAGTATGTCTCATGAAGTTAAGACAAACAGTTAACTCAAACTTAGCTTAGCACCACTTGGAGTTTAGTGAATCACTTCTTGTTTTAAGAACTGCCAGTTGTGTCTTTCGGGAGAGAGGACGAGCGGAGACGAATATATATGTAATAGCGAGGGGGGAAAAAGGAGAAAGGGGTCTCTCGTTACTTCCGAAGCATAGGAGAATGAGGTGATGGCGGAATAATTCTCGGCCATCCTGGATCCGTAGTCCAATGGAAAGATAAGTGTTAGCGTTACTTCATTTTATGATTTAGTTTGTTATTTTGGTGTTTCTTGACAGCATTTTTATTAATGGATTTAAACCGTTGACCGGAAGCGCTTGATATTTTTCTCTCTCTGCGATTTTGTTCCTTTATAAAATTGATTTAAATCCCTGCAGATCGATAGATCAAAATCAATGAATGATCTTTGTGATTCTTTGTTTATTCCTACGGATCGATGGATCAAGATGAATGATCTCTGTGTTTCTGTGTTCTTTATAAAACTGTATTTATCCCTGCGGATCGATGGATCAAGATGAATGATCTCTGTGTTTCTGTGTTCTTTATAAAACTGTATTTATCCCTGCGGATCGATGGATCGAAATGAATGATCTATGTGTTTCTTGTTTCTTTATAAAACTGTTTTGTTTATCCCCACAGATCGATGGATCAAAAAGACTGAATCTCTGCGATTTTGTTCCTTTATAAAATTGATTTTTAATCCCTGCAGATCGATAGATCAAAATCAATGAATGATCTTTGTGATTCTTTGTTTATTCCTACGGATCGATGGATCAAGATGAATGATCTCTGTGTTTCTGTGTTTCTTTATAAAACTGTATTTATCCCTGCGGATCGATGGATCGAAATGAATGATCTATGTGTTTCTTGTTTCTTTATAAAACTGTTTTGTTTATCCCCACAGATCGATGGATCGAAAAGACTGAATCTCTGCGATTTTGTTCCTTTATAAAATTGATTTTTAATCCCTGCAGATCGATAGATCAAAATCAATGAATGATCTTTGTGATTCTTTGTTTATTCCTACGGATCGATGGATCAAGATGAATGATCTCTGTGTTTCTGTGTTTCTTTATAAAACTGTATTTATCCCTACGGATCGATGGATCGAAATGAATGATCTATGTGTTTCTTGTTTCTTTATAAAACTGTTTTGTTTATCCCCACAGATCGATGGATCGAAAAGACTGAATCTCTGTGATTTTGTTCCTTTATAAAATTGATTTTTAATCCCTGCAGATCGATAGATCAAAATCAATGAATGATCTCCGTGGTTTACACAGTGATCATTTATTCTGGAGTTTGTTGAGATTTATTCTCGGTTTACAATGGTGCATTGGGTACAGGTAATCGCAAGAAATAAAAACACACAAGACCAGTAGTAAAGAAAACCCTAACGCATGGATGTCAAAGAAAATACTTTCTCTCTCTGCGTTAATCACCGGAAGGATTCCCTCCTCAATGTATGTGTTGTATTTAATGATTCTTGTTATCCCTGAGATCTTTTCACCTAACTGTGGGATGCGTTTAGTACATTATCACTAAAATCCTTAGCTATGGACAAAAACACTTCTTAAAAATGTAGAAATCAATATTGGGATTTGAATCCTGGATTCTAGGCCATTGTGGTGAGAGGCGGTCGGGTTCCCATATGATTTTTAATCAGAATGAAGACTATCGAGCTAGTATTTCTAGGGGTAGTTTTAAACCTATCTGTGCTTTTGTGCTATCGGGTTGGGATGCTATACTTTGATATTGCGCAGGGTTGGGATGGACTCCCCGTTCATTTTTTTTCACTCCTTTTTAGGGAGATCCTGGAAGGGTCATCGATCGAGTAGTTCCTTCCTCCTTACATATCTTTTAGCTTGATATATATCAATACCCATCAGAAAAACAATTAGCACCAGATAACTCTGTATGGGGTTTTCGATATTCTTTTGGTCTCTTGTGAAAGTGTTGATGCCTGACAGAACTTACTGAATATATACGTTCTATAGAGTAGATAAATTTTGAAGAAATTCAACTATTTAAGGTTGAAATAATAGATCAGAATTATGATTTTAAATCGGCCCGAACCCTGCCGAATTTGAATGCTGGCCACTCTATAATTATGTTTAAATATATGTTATATTTAGGTTATCTGCACTGTAAATAGATCCTAAGAAAGGTTAGCTAAAGAACCCAAATAATGTTGAAAGGATTTTATATACTTCACGTTTGGATGAGTATTGGAAAGAGCTCTGCTGACTTATTCCCGATCTTTGTCATAGTTTAAAGTTAGTTTAATTCAGATCTTTGTCATCATTCAATGTTAGCTTTGGGCGTTTTGAGAATGCTCTCTTTTGAGAAAGGCTTGCGGGAGGGGAAAGCAAAGATAGAAAACAATTGTTTTGCAAGATGTAATCCTTCTTTTGGGATAAATAATATATAAGGTGACTGTTCTGGTGGACGTAGCCCATAGAGATGGGTGAACCACGTGTATATTTGTTTCTGTGTAATGTGTATCTTTTGTATCCTATGTGTGTGTTTTTCCGTAATATTACTGATCTCTAATGTTGAGTAATTGCAAGCAGATTCAAATGTGAGTTAGTATAGTTTTGTTAAAAATAACATTGTGATAATTTGTTAGATGCTGTGATATAGATAAAATGATTTCATTTCTTAATGGATAACTAATGGACATTTTTGTGGATACAAGGATGGTGTATTTTTGGTCCCTAATGACCTTCGTTATAAATCATGGAGATCCTCAATATCATGGAAATCATCAAATAAGGATTATGTCTGGCTTCGATGCATGAAATAGCTGTAACTTTTAATTTTGGTTGGGGATGCTACACAAATATTAAATCCAATTGGATAGATCACCGGTACATGGTCTTCGATGAAGACCTTCACGAGAATAGAGACATCCCATTTTATTTCCTTAGGAAGCTGTATGAAGAATTTATCTTGGGGAAACATGTGAACTATTTTGACATTCTAGACTTCCAGGGTGTAGGTCATGGGATGCCCCAAGATAGGGAAGGGGCTATGACCGATCCTAACTATGTACGATGCCCTCCACGCACACCAAACCCCCCTCGAGTATATCCTCCAACAGGTCCCATTCTTGATGATACGCAGGAGGCCTTATTCGATTTGACTGGTACATTTCTTCGACATGGGACTGTCGTCGAAGGAAATGTAGGCCAAGGGGTTGGCACTTTCGAGGCTGGCCCATCTGGGGTTGGACCATCTCATAGTCAGGATCAACCTTTTAGGTCCCCAGACCAAACCAGAGCTACACATTGCACCGGTGATGCAGAGTCTTCAGAGCATCGGGTTATTCCACACCCTTGTACATCGTGTCGAAGCATATGCTATGGGCCTCCTTCAGAGTTTCGGGGTAATGGACTACTTCGATATGTAAGTAAAATTCATTCTTTACATAGTATATATATTTTGTTTTATATCACAGTTTTCAATTGTTTTGTAATTTATTTCTATTTAAATAATTATCTGACAATTTACATGAACAAATATACAGCTGGTGTCCAATGACACCCCAGATTCACATAATCCGGCCGTTGATGTTGATGTCATTGATGCAGCAGTCAATGCTGCATATGATTTTAGTGCTTCACCATTAGCTGTAAGAACTTTACTTTTTAATTTGTCATCGAGTGATTTACATATTTATAATTTAGAGATTGCAACATTCAATACGTCTTAAAATTGATACCATATGTTTTATGTAGGGTGGGCATGATGAGTTTGTGGAATCCTAGGTCAGTCCCTCCCATGTAGAGAAAGATTCCCAAACTCACGTATTCTTTTCATTACATGCTTTTAATTATATGCTTTTAATGATTTGAAACATGTATGCGTTTAATTATTAGAAATTTTCGAATTGTATCTTTATGTGTTATGTAGAATGGTTACCAAGTTATGTTTGACCATCTATTAAGGCTACTGTTTAGTATTCCACCCATCGGTGACCCTCTTCCTCCCCCGCAGGTACGTGTACATGTCTCGCTTTATTTGAAAAAGCCATTGTCTGTCTAGGTAGTATATATACAGTCTTGTTCTCTTTGTATTTGCTGACATTGACATATATGTTACCTTATGTAGGCATCTAGTGATGCAATGGTGCTTGAAGAGCACCCAATTGATGTTGTTGGTGACATAGCTCTCCCCCCCTGCAGGTACGTGTATGTCTCTCTTTCTTTGAAAAGGTCATTGTACGTCCATACATAGTATATATACAGTCTCATTTTCTTTGTATTTGCTGACAGTGTTCCATATGCTACTTTATGCAGGCATCTAGTGATGCAGTGGTTCTTGAAGAGCACCAAATCGACATTTTTGGTGACCCACCTCTCCCCCCCACCAGGTACGTGTGTACATGTCTCTCTTTCTTTGAAAAGGTCATTGTACATCCATACATATTATATAAAGTCTCATTTGCTTTGTATTTGCTGACATTGGTCCATATGTTACTTTATACAGGCATCTAACGATGCAGTGGTGCTTGAAGAGCACCAAATCGACGTTGTTGGTGACCCACCTCTACCCCCCCCAAGCACGTGTGTACATGTCTTTCTTTCTTTGAAAATGTCATTGTACATCCATACATATTATATCTCATTTTCTTTGTATTTGCTGAAATTGGTCCATATGTTACTTTATGCAGGCATCTTGTGATGTAGTGGTGCTTGAAGAGCACCAAATTGACGTTGTTGGTGACCCACCTCTCCCTCCACCCCCAGGTACGTGTGTACATGTATCTCTTTCTTTGAAAAGGTCATTGTACGTCCATACTTATTATATACAGTATCATTTTCTTTGTATTTGCTAACATCGGTCCGTATGTTACTTTATGTGCAGGCATCTAGTGATGCAATGGTTCCTGAAGAGCACCCAACCGAGGTTGTTGGTGACCCACCTCTGCCCCCCCCTTGGTACGTGTATGTATCGCTTTCTTTGAAAGAGTCATTGTCCTTCCATGTAGTATATATGTCTTGTTTTCTTTGTATTTGCTGACATTGACATGTATGTTACTTTATGCAGGCATCTACTAAGCTAGTGGTGCTTGAAGAGCACCCAATTGGGGCCACTGATGACCCTGCATGCCCCCCCACCCAAGTACATGCAGTTTCAGTGCCGAGGACTTACACATGCATGGTAAGTAAAAATGTTATATTTGCTTGGAATTTGAACAAATGTACATAGAGTTGTATTTATTTTTATAGCTTGGTAAAGTAACTTACAAATTTTGGTTTGTGTGTAGTCTCTGATATTGAGAATGCATCCTCTTGCGGATCGTTGGGGAACACCATCGAGCAGCCGCAAAAGAAAGATAGACTTCTCATTAGCCACTGACATTGGTAGTGAAAAGGGGGATAAATAGAAATCATGTATAGGGGGTACATATAGAATCCATGTATAGGGGGAATACATACATGTACCATTTTGTTTGTATGTACACACAAATGTACAGTATGATCCACAATTTTGTATTATGGCCATGGCATGCCATTTTTGAAAACATTATACATGTACATATAATATAAAGAAACATTCAGATTTACCTATATATGGTTGAATTTATATGGGATGGAGACATGTGTATTATATGCCTTGCAAATATATGCTTGAATATGTTTTTAGGTTTATGGCTTTGTGTTTGTTTGAGGGTATGTTTCAGTTGCAAATGGACAAGTTTCCATCCAAGTACATGGCTTCTTATGGAATATTATGTGTTGATTTTTAAGCAAAATTCTTCCTGTGAGGGTTGTTTGCTTCCCAACTTAATCAAGACTCTTGTAAATAGTAATAACTAATTCCATTCATGGCTTAGCTTTCATTTAATGAAGAAGAAACTTGGAGAAGAGTTGGCATTGCAGATAATGAATGTAATGTGTTCGGTATAGAAAGGAAGGCTCTAGATGCCTTACTATATGGAGAAATCCTCTTTGTAAAACTATGTAATTTCATTTTTGGTAATTCTTCAACATTGTGCTATGATTACCAATGCTTTAATGAATGAGTATAAATGTGCTAAATGAGACAATGAATTCTTAGATGTAAAGAATCATGTTTGATAAATGTATTTGTATGTACTTCAAGTTGACAATGCAATTTTGAATCTAAATTTGGGCATATCGTCATAAGACCTAAATTTGTGTTATTCAAAGCTAGGTATGTACCTCAATTCCTATGAATGATTGATTTTTACGCATGTTATTAACTTATTAGCTATGTAAACATGCTATGTGCTTCTTCCATAAGAGATGTATAGTGATATAGTTGGAATGAGATTTGTAGTACTTCTAGAGCCATGAAACGAATTGTGCATTCATTTCATAAACTAGGGTTTTGCTTAGTTTCCATCAATGCAATCTCGCATTGTTGGGTCAACTCCGCAAAAAACTCCACCGAGCCAGTGTTGGTAGCGGTCCCACGTCGGCATTTCCCATACACACTACTAGGAGCCAACGGCATGCAATTTTGCCGCTCCATTTGTTTTTTCCCTCTCGGACCAAAAGTCACCAAGTGTCCCTGAATGACATTTTCATGCGACTTGTAACTCAACATAACTCGGCAACCGGAGGTTGGATCAACGAACCGTCGACTCCGTTTCTCTCCTGGAATTCAATTACCTCTAGGTAGACTCTCCCCCGTGTTTCTATGGCCCAGTGACTTCATTGTGCATTCATTTCGTAAACTAGGGTTTCGCTCAGTTTCCAACAATGATATCTCGCATTGTTGGGTCAACTCCGCAAAACACTTCACTGAGCCAGTGTTGGTAGCGGTCCCACGTTGGCATTGCCCATATACACTACTAGGATCCAACGGCATTCAATCTTGCTGCTCCATTTGTTTTTTCGCTCCTGAACCGAAAGTCACCAAGTGTCCCTGAACGGCATTTTCATGCGACTTGCAACTCGACATAACTCAGCAACCGGAGGTCGGATCAACGAACTGTCGACTCCGTTTCTCTCCTAACATGCGATTACCTCTAGGTAGACTCTCCCCTGTGTTTCCATGGCCCATTGACTTCATTGTGCATTCATTTCGTAAACTAGGGTTTCGCTCAGTTTCCATCAATGCAATCTCGCATTGTTGGGTCAACTCAGCAAAACACTCCACCAAGACAGTGTTGGCAGTGGTCCCATGTCGGAATTTCCCATACACACTACCAGGATCCAATGGCATGCAATCTTGTCGCTCCATTTGCTATTTCGCTCCCAGACCTAAAGTCACCAAGTGTCCCTGAACGACATTTTCATGCAACTTGCAACTCGACATAACTCGGCAACCGGAGGTCAGATCGACGAACCGTCGATTGCGTTGCTCTCCTGGCATGCGATTACCTCTAGGTATCCTCTTCCCTATGTTTCCGTGGCCCAATGACTTCATTGTGCATTCATTTCGTAAACTAGGGTTTCACTCAGTTTCCATCAATGCAATCTCACATTGTTGGTTCAAATCCGCAAAACATGTTGCAGCATTAAGAAAACACTATGTGTCTAGAGATCACAGGCTATATTATTCCTGTACCAAAGTATAATCCAACAAGAATATGCCTAAACTACACTTACAAATTACAAACCAACTAGGGTTTCATGAACTAGACACTGCATAATAAAACTAGGGTTCACAAATTGAGACATGGAACTAAAAACTAGGGTTTTATGAACTCTCTAGGTTTAGATCATGTACCTAGGCTATGCACATGCATGAAACAAAATGAATAGTTTATGCATGCATACATGAAACAAAAATTCCATATACCTAGGCTATGCACATACATGAAACAAAAAGGCCATATACCTAGGCTATGCACATACATGAAACAAAAAGGCCATATACCTAGGCTATGCACATACATGAAACAAAATGAATATGGTTGAACATGGATCACATGTGGAATTTCACATGCATGCATCACTAAGATGTAGAAACACATGTACATGAATTATATGCACATACATGAAACAAATTGCCATATACCTAGGCTATGCACATACATGAAACAAAAAGGCCATATACCTAGGCTATGCACATACATGAAACAAAATGAGGTATTGAAAGAAGTTAGAAGAGAACTATCACAATTGTTGATAATTGCTAGTTTTAAGGTTTATTGGTCATATGTAAAAATTGGCATAAATATTCATAAACTTGACATACATAAGAACTTTTGGCATATGAAGATGATGAAGATAAACTTGACTCGAGAGCATGTGATTTTCCGATTTCTATTTGGTGGTGTATAAAGACATCGGTTGTTCTTGGCGCCTCCAATGTGCCATAAATAATGTTTGTATCCTAGGCACACGAAAGGCTAAACATTAGTACTCTCATAAGAAAATAAAGAAAATGGGCAAACATTATTTATAGATAACTCACCTGAGGTTGTAGGATCATGTTTTTAACCTGTCTAGTATCCTCTGAATAGTAAATTATGTTTGTGAATGGTATCCGACAATCACAAATTAGTACATTGGGAATAAACGGAAGGCTAAATAATTGAAATTGTGCTTCAGCACACACTTTAAGGATTAAATTTAACGCACTTAACAATCTAGCCACACTAAACAATCTAGTAACACTTGACAATGCAGTCACTCAAGTAGGCCATCTGGATCATCTCTGCTGCTGATGGTGTCCATCAATCTCTCATGCTCTAAATGAGGTAGCAAGTATCGTACATGTGACCTATTTTTGTTCGAAATTCTGTGCAGCTTGATGTTTATGCCAACTACCAGGTTGGTGAAGTGGTATACAATAGCTCTTGGTTTATAATCCTGATATACATACCCACCCTTCCTTTTTTGTTTTGCTGCTAGTGTCAGGTACTCCCCTTTTATAACCATCGAGCCAGTTGGGTATTCAATATTTTCATCATCTGTAACAGGTTCGGGAAGGGTTTGTTTCCCCTATAAGCAACATGCCAACCAATAGTTAGAATCCCATTCATTATTTTTTTGGGGCAACCACTGCATATATCTTACCTGTGAAAGGAAATCGAAAAAGGTTAAAAATACATAAATATTAAAAAAGGTCTTCCATGTAACATAAATAAAATTTCTTTCAATGTAAAGGCTTGTAGTGATTTAGGTACTACTAATTTATTTTTTTGTACCTGCTTGTATGAGATCCGATATATGATCATAGTCTGTAGATATATATGTATGATCATCATCCAAATGGTCTATTTCAATAACCCCTTTGAAATCGGTGCCAAGTGTCACTCGATCCCATGTATCAATTGTATCTGTATACTCACAATCATCCCATTCATCTATGCTATAGGAATTGCAAAAGAAAGCCTTCAATCTTGTCCAAAATTTTAGGGTCGAGTTGTCTAAGCTTCTAATTGAATGAAAACCTTGAGTTCCATGCACTGTGTTCACCCAATGTGTTCGGGATCGTTCCACAACTGTCACCTCCTAGAATATTATCCTCACTAGTTGTTTCCTTATTGCTTGTTCTCCCATCACAGATGCACACCATTCGACTATAGATGAAGCGTCTCAAAGGCGAGCACCTGTAAACTTCATCTCTTCCCTTCGAAGGGAATTTTTTATGCATGCACCAGCACCATCGTGCTCTCTTTTTCCATGACCTATTTCAAAGTAGTTCCATGTATGTGGCACCTTGTATTTTATGTGCAACAAACACAACCATTGAAATACATGTGCATTCTTGAACTGTCCAGCACAACCATCTGACCGAATCAATTGACGATAAAATGGTATATCCATAGCTATCACATGATCATAGAACAACTGAAAGAAATGTTGCATGTAATGGATGTCATGGGTCCGGTCGTCACTGATGTAAAAGTGACTCTCTTTCAATATCACGCGTTTCTCTTCATTGCTATCTGTCCCATGTCAATAAGTGATATGGACCATTATGCTCACCTGCTCTGAGTGATAGTATTGACTTTGTATTTCATTTTGAGGTTGTAGGGTGTCATTTTCCATAAATTCAACCACTGATAGTATTGTTTCGAGAGGGAAGGTGTCCCAGCATATTCTAAATTTCTCATCTTGCCACCGTGCCATATCGACATGGTGAATGTACTGTTGGAGCTTTCCACGAAACTCTAGAATAAAATCACATACTTGCACTTGGTGGAAAAAAATAAACAATGTTATAAAACAACATAAAAATATTTACATCAATATTTAAAACAATGTTATAAAACAACATATAAACAATGTACACTCAGTTAAATGAACATTTTTTGTGTAGATTATCACCTGTGAAGTCACCAATTTAATTTTCTTGCTTTCTTTCCCATCACGTAGCTAATATGTCTCATACTGAAAGTTCTGCTTCTTGACAATTGCATTACCGAATGCTTGATCTTCACTCTCATGGATCCCATCGGACCATAATGATATCCCACCACAATTGTTGCAAGAACCCTCTACACATTGTTTTAAGTAATGTGTCTGCCCATCTTGCCTCAGACACATTATGCTATGGATGAAATCTCTAGATGACATTGGCGGTACTGTACTTGAGCATTCCTACACATGGTTAGGATGAAAAAAATGATGTATATGTGCAAATGTGTGATAATATAGATCAAACTCTATGCGGTATCTACAACAACAAATGTTCCAGATTCTATTGATTCTAACATACTAAGGCTTTCATTTTTCAAAAGATCTTTTCTCACGCCTTAGCTCTACATGGGAAACTTTAAAAATCTCGAACAGTTGAGTTTGTGTCATGTCAAGGTAATTTTTAACATGCCCTTCATTGTTTTTAGAACCCCTATAGAATTTTAACACATCCTTTGTGTTAGAAGAAGGCCTAGTGTTATCATGCCAAAAAGTGTGCACTAGTCCCTTAACTGCTTCGACCAACTTCATGTCTTTGCGGGGCAACCTACCGCTAAATGCCCATAATGTATCCATTTGTCCCTCTACATCAAGGTTGTCTCTTCTTACTGAATTTTTTTAAGTGTCTTTGGATGTAAAGGGACGATTTCTGATGTGCATTTAAGTAAACACCATTGTCTTCTAGATCTAGATACAATTGACTTAGCCAATACGTGGCGAGCCACATTATAGTCTTTTGAACGATTTTTTTTACCAATTGATGTGAATGCAGTAGCAAGATATTTAACAATGTGATTACTTGATTCGGTATTCTACAATGTTCTTATGCCTAACTTTTTTCTAACATTTTCCATACTTCTAGATTTAATCAAAGCTAAAAAAATTGACATTTACTGGCTTTAGATTTTGGTTCAAAATATTGTTTCATTATTTGAGAACAATGACGAATGATTGTGTGTTTAGACACCTTACCTTCCATGGAAGTCAATTCGTTCTCATCCACTTGTATGCATTTAGGAGTTCTCTTTCATTTTGATGCAGGATTTCTTGTCATTTGAAATGTTGGAGAGACGTTTACATCCACTGCAGGCTGACAAATTTGATTACGAGATTGAACCACCTGGCATGGTTGTTGCAGAGTCTTGTTAGGAACATAATGATTGAACTCTACAGAGGGTTTTCCGGTTAATAATAGACCAATATTTTCATCTTGGTTATAACCAGCTTGCATTAAAGTTGCAATATCTTCCTCAGCCTCTTCATCAGGTATCTATTGAGCGGGAATGGGAAGTATTTGCTCATCCAATGAATGTCGATGATTTCTTGAATGTTCCCTCTACTTTTCTTTTTTAGTTTCAGCTTCTTTGGGTGTAAGCATCTTCCTCGCTAACTTTCGAACTCTATTACGTGGATTCCCCATTGAAATCCACCCAAAATTGTACAAAACCTGTGGATCTGTGTAATAAATGATTAAATTGCAGGTTGAATAGTACGCTCTGCGCAGGTTTTAGAAGAATTATGTCTTTTCCTATAAAGTAAAAATGGCCCACGGCCCGCAACCCAAGATTATTTATTAAACAAATATTGCATATGCGATATAACGCATCTCCGTTTTAATGCATATGCGTTATATTGCATATGCGATATGAACTATATGCTTTTTACGCTTTTTACAAACGGCCAGTTTGTTATAAACGTGATCACTAAATCGCATATGCGATATATCCAATATGCGTTATATCGCATATGCGATTTAGTGCATATCAACTATTGAAACCTCATTTAACCATGAACCATTAAAACATCATTTAAGCCCTAGAAGATTGGATTTATCCTTGGACCATGGTAGTGTCTTCATAACTGTGTTTTATCTGGAAATATTCGTAATGGTTCCTATATGACCATGTTCAATGCCTCGAGAACAGTCTTCAATGCATAAAATAGTCTAATGGCACATATATCCCATATTAAGGCTAAATATCCCCTTTAAAGGGCATGTGTAGTGGTTTAAGACTTGTTTCTGTTACACTTTTGTCCCATTACCATGGTGAAGACCCTGAGACCCATCCTTAGTGCATAAAACCTCATAATGACACCCATATCCCACTAAAGGCCAAATATTCCATCTATAGTGTGTGTGTGTGTTGATTTAGAGACTCATTGGACCATCTTTTCTTCCATGACTATGGTCAATGTCCAGAGACCCATCCCTACAATCCAAAACCCTATAATGTCACCCTTATCCCCTTATAATACAATTTAAACTCCCAAGATTCCATCCAGACGATCTATGGGGTGGCTCATGCCCCAACATTACATTGATTAATATAAAAGAGGTGTGGGGGGAGTCAAAGGAGGGAGAGGAAGTTGTAGAGGGAATCATGGGAGGGAGGGATGGGTAGGGGAGATATATGGGGGGGATGAAGGGAGGACAAATATAAGGGGAAGGGAGGGATTTGTCTATGGACATTGATATGAGGGGGAACTAAAGGGAGGAGAAATATAAAGGGAAGGGATTGGTGGGAGGGGAATAAATATAAGTGGGAGGGAGGGAAGGATTAGGGGGGGGAGAGATATAAGGGAATAAATATAAGTGGGAGAGAAGAGGGTGATATATAAAAGGGAGGGATGATTGGGTGCAAGAAAGCTATAGGATAATGGATGGAGGAAAGATATATAGCATAATGGATGGAGGGACAAATGGGGGGGTCATTAAAGACTGAGAGGGAGGACAGGGATGGATGGAGTGGTGGTATAGATAGAGGTATAGAGTGATTGAATGAGAGAGACAAATGGGGGGTGGTTAAAGAGTGAGTGAGAGAGAGAGAGAGAGAGAGAGAGAGAGAGAGAGAGAGAATCATGGATGGAGGGATGGTTAGAGGGTGAGAGAGTGGGATAATAACAATGAGAGAGTAGGGATTTAGGGAAATGAAGGATGGTCAAGGATGGTTACACCGAGGGATAGAGATGAGGGATTATGTGTGTGTGTGTGTGTGTGTGAGAGAGAGAGAGAGAGGGAGAGATCATGGATATTAAGGAAAGGAGAGAAATATGGAGAGATGAAGGCTTGAAGGTGGAGAGAGGAGGTAGGGGGAGAAAGTGAGGGATGGAGTGAGTGATAGGATGGAACACATGGACGGAGGGAGGGAGGGATGTGAAACAAAGGAATTGTTTTAGAGGGTGTGTGGATGTGTGTGAGAGAGAAGCGGGTGGAGAAAGAGAGAAGGAATTATGGGGGAAGAGAGAAGGGGGTGGAGAGAGGAGGTAGGGGGAGAAAGTGAGGTATGGAGTGAGTGAGAGGATTTATCATCAAGATTTCTAGTTAAATTATTTGTTGAAAAATTTCTAGTTACATGATTTGTTGTTTTTGAATCAATAGTGTAATGTTATTAAACTATGAAAGATCATATAGAAACAAATCACATTAAAATGTCATGTGTACACCCAAATTTCATCCCAAATTCAAAATATTTGTTACAATATCAACCTTCCTAACATTTTAACTCATCAAAACTATGGTGATTTATGAATGTTTCTCTTAAAAATTTTGAGCACAGAAATATAATTCTAAAGAAAACTAAGTGACTCCTTACCTTTTTAAAGATAGATCAAAATTGGTCTCAATGGACGTTAATAACAACCGTAATCATCATCAACTCAAGTAGAGCATTATTAAGTTATATAATAAATTTTCCATTAAATAAAAAACCCTACTTGAAGTCATTTAACTACACTAATATCAAAGAAGGTTTGATTAACAAAATAAGTGCAAAGATATGTTGGTTCTCATCAATAACATCAATCAATAGATGCATAGTGAACTATAGGTCGAAGCCACAAACTTCAACTATCTGAGTGTAGTAACGTGAAGTTCTATACTAGGAGACTACACAATAGTGTAGATGGAATTATTGAGATATATTTGAATCGACTTTTCTTCGGTGCCTATTAACTCTCATACCTAGGATAGGATACAAGGAAAATTATTAAAATGGCGAGGATGAAATCCCTAACCCTTGAAAATGGATTGAAAACCAAATTATACTCACCACGATATCCCAATTACTTCATCAATAACAATCCACCTTTTGGCTTCTTAGATGTCTCATTCACTTTGATGTGAGTTTATACTTTATACCATACTACCTAATATATCAAATATAACTTAGTTGAAAATAGAGATGTATTGTTTCCGAACCCATTTGTCATGTTAAACAATGTTATATTAACCATCGTGGGATGCTATCTTACCTTTCAAAAGAATAATCTTTATGCCACTCTTTTATCTAATAATCTTTATTCTCTTTTTACTCTTTTTTACTAAACAAAAATGCATATCCTCTATATCACATATGCGATATGAATCGCATATGCATTATAACGCATATGCGATATGAACAAGTCTAAATCGCATATCCATTATAACTCATGTGCATTAATTTAAAATTTAAAAACTCGACGGGAACAAGGCTTGGGATGATGTTTGGAAATAGCTTTGGATTGTCGAACCTATTGGCTAGAAGAAAAATCCTAGGGCCATTGCCTGTATTTTTGAACTCTATCAATATGCTCAGTTTCAATGGCATGTTTTGCTATGAAAAACTCAATATTTTTTTATAAAAATATAGAATATTGTAGAGTACGATCTGATGATTCTGAATATGCAATTTGTTCATAAAAATGTATGTTTTATTTATTTATTATTAATTTTCTAAATGACACATGTCAGTTTTAAAAAATACATACATCGATTTGTTTTTATATAGCTTTTGATTGCCTTCACCATTTCCCAAGTAAACTATATGGTGCACTAGAGGAGACTGAGCTCTACAATCTCATATATAGAAAACAATGATTTCATTAAATTTTGCCACTAAAGTGTTGCACCCGCACATAACATTTTAATTTCAAGGTTTTCTGACTTCAATAATTAATAATAATAAAAATAATTCATGAAAGTTTTTGAAAAAATAGTGTTGCACTAGGCCCATATGTCCTTTATATGTCTGCAAGATTTTATCCAAAATGGACATCATTTAAGTCAATAAGTGTTGCACCTGCACAAACATATATGTTATGATGTGCTGAAAATTTGAAAACCCAATTTAACGGAAACTAATTTTATCATAATTTACAAAAAAAAAAATTATAGATAAATGTTATATATTATGAAAGCTAATTCAATTACCTATCTTTTGTCTTTTTACTTCATCTTCAAATCCGTTATCGAAGCACCCCTAATTATCACCTAAACTCAGAGGTTCCAGGTTTTTTCAGTATTATGTGGCATCTAAAGTGTCTTTAAAGGAGTCCATGATTGTGCATCAGCCCCTATGCAACATTATATTATATTACTGATGAAAATGATTTAGAGAGTCTCAAATATTGATATAATAATATGCTTTTTTAAGCTATCCAACACTATATTAGTGATGAAAAAGATTTAGAGAATTTCAAATAGTTCATCACTAGGCAAACATGTCTAGTCACTCAAAATTAGTTTATAATCTATGTCCAAAAAAACCTTTGAGAATCATGAACATTTATTATTCAAAAATTTTAACGTAATTAAAAGGTCTATACATGCTATCATAACTATTACTAATCAAAATTGGTTTATAATCTATGTCCAAAAAAAACCTTTGAGAATCATGAATGTATATATTATTCAAATTTTGTAACGTTATTAAAAGGTCTTTAAGGTAGGAAAAAGGTTTATACATGCTATCATAACTATTACTAAACATAAAAAAACTAATAGAAATCAAGAAAATAAATTTATCCATCATCCAAGATTGACACAAGATTGACACAATATGAACCTTAGTGTATAGAGGTCTTGTTGGTCTTCCCAATATGAGTCTTCACCTGAAGTACCATATCAATGGTGGCCTTGACATAAGATTGACACAATAGGAACCTTAGTGTATAGAGGGGTCTTGTTGGTCTTCCCAATATGAGTCTTCACCTGAAATACCATACCAGTGGTGGCCTTTACTAACAAGGTTATTCTGGCTCCCAACCCATCCACATCTTTGTCTATAATATGGAGATTGATATTCACTTAAAATATTTGTTCCTAAGTTTTATTGAGTTGCACTAGAATCTCCTTTCTTCCCTCCTTATATCCAGGAGTGTCATACCAAGGATTTTGGGTAATAACTTAGTTCCATCACAATATTATGAACTAGATAATGCACAAAGGGATTAAACATTATTAGGGTAAGAATAGGGCTCATGCACAATCATGGACTCCTTTAAAGACACTTTAGATGCCACATAATACTGAAAAAACCTGTAACCTCTGAATTTAGGTGACAATTAGAGGTACTTTCGTAATGGATTTGAAGATGAAGTAAAAAAACAAAAGATAGGCAATTGGATCAACTTTCATAATATATAACATTTATCTATAAGAAATTGGTGTAAATGATTATAAAATTAGTTTCCGTTAAATTGCGTTTTCAAATTTTTCAGCACATCATAACATATATGTTTGTGTGGGTGCAACACTTATTGAGGTAAATGATGTCCATTTTGGATAAAATCTTGCAGACATATAAAGGACATGTGGGTCTAGTGCAACACTATTCTTTCAAATTTTTTCACAAATTTTTTCTTTTATTATTAATTATTGAAGTCAGAAAACCTTGAAATTAAAATGTTATGTGTCGGTGCAACACTTTAGGGGCAAAATTTAATGAAATCATTGATTTCTATATATGAGATTGTAGAGCTCAGTCTCCTCTAGTGCACCATATAGTTTTCTTGGGAAATGGTGAAGGAAATCAAAAGTTATATAAAAACAAATCAATGTATGTATTTTCGAAAACTGAAGTGTGTCATTTAGAAAATTAATAATAAATAAATAAAACATACATTTTTATGAAAAAATTACATATTCAGAATCATCAAATCGTACTCTACAATATTCTATATTTCAATAAAAAAATATTGAGTTTTTCATAGCAAAACACGCCATTGAAACTGAGCATATTGATAGAGTTCAAAAATACAGGCAATGGCCCTGGTTTTTTTGTTCTAGCCAATAGGTTCAGCAGTCTGAAGCTATTTCCGAACATCATCCCAAGCCTTGTTCCTGCCCAGTTTTTAAATTTTAAATTAACGCATATGCGTTATAATGGATATGCGGTTTAGACTTGTTCTAATCGCATATGCGATATCATGGATATGCGTTTTTGTTTAGTACAAAGGAGTAAATACAGAATAAAGAATATTAGATAAAAGAGTGGCATAAAGATTATTCTTTTGAAATGTAAGATAGCATCCCATCATGGTTAATATAACATTGTTTAGCATGAAAAATGGGTTCAGAAACAATACATCTCTATTTTCAACTAAGTTATATTTGATATATTAGGTAGTATGGGGTAGTATGGTATAAAGTATAAACTCACATCAAAGTGAATGGGACATCTAAGAAGCCAAATGGTGGATTGTTATTGATGAAGTAATTGGGATATCATGGTGAGTATAATTTGTTTTTCAATCAATTTTCAAGGGTTAGGGATTTCATCCTCGCCATTTTAATAATTTTCCTTGTATCCTATCCTAGGTATGAGAGTTAATATGCACCAAAGAAAAATCGATTCAAATATATCTCGAGAATTCCATCTTCACTATTGCGTAGTCTCCTAGTATAGAACTCCACCTTACTACACTAAGATAGTTGAAGTTTGTGGCTTCGACCTATAGTTCACTATGCACCTAATGATTGATGTTATTGATGAGAACCAACATATATTTCCACTTATTTTGTTAATCAAACTTTCTTTGATATTAGTGTAGTTAAATGGCTTCAAGTAGGGTTTTTTATTTAATGACAAATGTATTATATAACTTAATAATGCTCTACTTGAGTTGATGATGATTATGGTTGTTATTAACGTCCATTGAGACCAATTTTGATCTATCAAACCTTTAAAAAGGTAAGGAGTCACTTGGTTTTCTTTAGAATTATATTTCTATGCTCGAAAATTTTAAGAGAAACATTCATAAATCACCATAGTTTTGATGAGTTAAAATGTTAGGAAGGTTGGTATTGTAACAAATATTTTGAATTTGGGATGAAATGTGGGTGTACACATGACATTTTAATGTGATTTGTTTCTATATGATCTTTAATAGTTTAATGACATTACACTATTGATTCAAAAGCAACAAATCATTTAACTAGAAATTTTTCAACAAATAATTTAACTAGAAATCTTGATGATTGATCCTCTCACTCACTCCATACCTCACTTTCTTCCCCTACCTCCTCTCTCCACCCCCTTCTCTCTCACACACATCCACACACCCTCTAAAACAATTCCTTTGTTGCCCTTCCCTCCGGCCAAAACTCTTTCTCTCTCCCTCCCTCCCTCCCTCCATGTGTTCCATCCTATAACTCACTCCATCCCTCACTTTCTCCCCCTACCTCCTCTCTCCACCTTCAAGCCTTCATCCCTCCTTCATCTATCCATCTTTCTGTCCTTTCCTTAATATTCATGATCTCTCCCTCTCTCTCTTTCTCTCACACACACACGTGCACACACAATCTCTCATCTCTATCCCTCGGTGTAACCATCCTTGACCATCCTTCGTTTCCCTAAATCCCTACTCTCTCATTGTTATTATCCCACTCTCTCAACCCTCTAACCATCCCTCCATCCATAATTCTCTCTCTCTCTCTCTCTCTCTACTTCTCAATCTCTGTCACTCTCCCCCTCTCTCTCTCTCTCTGACTCTCCCCCTCCCTCCCATGATTCCCTCTACAACTTCCTCTCCCTCCTTTGACTCTCCCCACACCTCTTTTAGCTTTTAATCAATTTAATGTTGGGGCATGAGCCACTCCATAGATCGTCTGGATGGAATTTTTGGAGTCTAAATTGTATTATAAGGGGATAAGGGTGACATTATACGATTTTGGATGGTAGGGATGAGTCTCTAGACATTGACCATAGTCATGGAAGAAAAGATGGTCCAATGAGTCTCTAAATCAGCACACATGCATTATAGATGGAATATTTGGCCTTTAGTGGGATATGGGTGTCATTATGAGGTTTTGTGCACTAAGGATGGGTCTCAGGGTCTTAACCATGGTAATGGGACAAAAGTGTAACAGAAACAAGTCTTAAACCACTACACATGCCCTTTAAAGGGGATATTTAGCCTTAATATGGGATAGATGTTCCATTATACTATTTTATGCATTGAAGATTGTTATCGAGGCGTTGACCATGGTCATATAGAAACCATTACAAATATTTCTAGACAAAACATAGTTCTGAAGACACTGTACCATGGTCCAAGGATAAATCCAATCTTCTAGGGATTAAATGATGTTTTCATGGTTCATGGTTAAATGAGGTTTCAATAGTTGATATGCACTAAATCGCATATGCGATATATCGCATATGAGATATAATGCATATGCGATATATCGCATATGCGATTTAGTGATCACGTTTTTAACAAAGCATGTGCATATAGTTCATAAAAGCATAAAAAGCATAAAAAGCGTAAAAAGCATATAGTTCATATCGCATATGCGATACAACGCATATGCGTTAAAACGGAGATGCGTTATATCGTATATGCAATATTTGTTTAATAAATAATCTTGGGTTGCATGCCGTGGGCAATTTTTACTGTACAGGAAAAGACATAATTCTTCTGAAACCCGCTCAGAGCGTACTGTTCAACCTACAATTTAATCATTTATTACACAGATCCATAGGTTTTGTACAATTTTGGGTGGATTTCAATGGAGAATCCACGTAATAGAGTTCGAAAGTCAGCGAGGAAGATGCTTACACCTGAAGAAGCTGAGATTAAAAAAGAAAAGGAGAGGGAACATTTAAGAAATCGTCGGCATTCATTGGATGAGCAAATACTTCCCATTCCCGCTCAACTGATACCTAGCGAAGAGGCTGAGGAAGATATTGCAACTTTAATGCAAGCTGGTTATAATCAAGATGAAAATTTTGGTCCATTATTAACCGGATAACCCTCTGTACAGCTCAATCATTATGTTCCTGACAAGACTCTGCAACACCCATGCCAGGTGGTTCAATCTCCTAATCGAAGTTGTTAGCCTATAGTGGATGTAAATGTCTCTCCAGCATTTCAAACGACACGAAATCTCGCATCAAAATGAAAGAGAACTCCTAAACGCATACAAGTGGACAAGAGCGAATTTACTTCCATGGAAGGTAAAGCGGATAAACGCACAATCATTCGTCATTGTTCTCAAATAATGAAACAATATTTTGAACCAAAATTTGAAGCTGGTAAATGTCAATTGTTTTTAGCTTTGTTTAAATCTAGAAGTATGGAAAATGTTAGAAAAACGTTAGGAATAAGAACATTGAAGAATACCGAATCAAGTAATCACATTGTTAAATCTCTTGCTACTGCATTCACATCAATTGGTAAAAAAAATCGTTCACAAGACTGTAGTGTGGCTCGCCGCGTATTGGCTGAATCAATTGTATCTAGATCCATAAGACAACGTCGTTTACTTAAATGCACATCAGAAATTGTCCCTTTACATCCAAAGACACTTAAAAAATATTCAGTAAGAAAAGACAAACTTGATGTAGAGGGACAAATGGATACATTATGGGCATTTAGCGGTAGGTTGCCCCGCAAATACATGAAGTTGGTCGAAGCAGTGAAGGGACTAGTGCGCACTTTTTGGCACGATAGCACTAGGCCTTCTTCTAAGACAAAGGATGTGTTAAACGCTGTAGGGGTTCCATGAAAAATGAAGGGCATGTTAAACATTACCTTGACATGACACAAACTCAATTGTTCGATATGTTTAAAGTTTCCCATGTAGAGCTAAGGCTCAGACAAAGATCTTTTGAAAAATGCAAGCCTTGGTATGTTAGAATAAATAGAATCCAGAACACTTGTTGTTGTAGATGCCACATAGAGTTTGATCTATATTATCATATATTTGCACATATACGTCGTTTTTTGCACCCTAACCATGTGCAGGAATGCTCAAGTACAGTACCGCTAATGTCATCTAGAGATTTTATCCATAGCATAATGTGTCTGAGGCAAGATGGGCAGACACATTACTTAAAACAATGTGTAGAGGGTTCTTGCAACAATTGTGGTGGCCTATCTTTATGATCCGATTGCATCCATGAGAGTGAAGATCAAGCATTTGGTAATGCAATTGTCGAGAAGCAGAACTTTCAGTATGAGACATATTAGCTACGTGATGGGAAAGAAAGAAAGAAGGTTAAATTGGTGACTTCAGAGGTGACAATCTACACGAAAAATGTTCATTTAACTTAGTGTACATTGTTTATATGTTGTTTTATAACACTGTTTATTTTTTTCCACCAGGTGCAAGTATGTGATTTTATTCCACAGTTCCGTGGAAAGATCCAATAGTACATTCAGCATGTCGATATGGCACGGTGTCAAGATGAGCAATTCAGAATATGCCGAGACACCTTCCCTCTTGGAACAATACTATCAGTGGTTGACTTTACGGAAAATTACACCCTACAACCACAAAATGAAATACAAAGTCAATACTATCACTTAGAGCAGGTGAGCATAATGGTCCATATCACTTATCGACATGGGCCAGATAGCAATGAAGAGAAACGTGTGATATTGAAAGAGAGCCACTTTTACATCAATGATGACCGGACCCATGACATCCATTACGTGCAACATTGCTTTCAGTTGTTCTATGACGATGTGATAGCTATGGATATACCATTTTATCGTCATTTGATTTGGTTAGATGGTTGTGTTGGAGAGTTCAAGAATGCACGTGTATTTCAATGGTTGTGTTTGTTGCACATAAAATACAAGGTGCCACATACATGGAACTACTTTGAAACAGGTCATGGCAAAGGAGAGCATGATGGTGCTCGTGTATGCATAAAAACTGCCCTTCAAAGGGAAGAGATGAAGTTTACAGGTGCTCACCTTTGAGATGCTTCATCTATAGTCGAATGGTGTGCATCTGTGATGGGAGAATAAGCAACAAGGAAACACCTAGTGCAGAGAATATTCTGGGAGGTGACAGATGTGGACCGATCCCAAACACATCGGGTGAACACAGTGCATGGAACTCGAGGTTTTCATTCAATTAGAAGCTCAGATAACTCAGCCCTACAAATTTGGACAAGATTGAAGGCTTTCCTTTGTAGTTCCTATAGCATAGATGAATGGGATGATTGTGAGTATACAGATACAGTTGATACATGGGATCGATTGACACTTGGCACTGATTTCAAGGGGGTTAATGAAATATACCATTTGGAAGATGATCAGACATATATTTATGCTGACTATGATCCCATATCGGATGTCATACAAGTAGGTACAAAAAAGTAAATTAGTAGTACCTAAATGACTACAAGCGCTTACATTGAAAGAAATTTTATTTATGTTACATGCAAGACCTTTTTTAATATTTATGTATTTTTAACCTTTTTTTATTTCCTTTCACAGGTCATATATATGCAGTGGCTGCCCCAAAAAATAATGAATGGGGTTCTGACTATTGGTTGGCACGTTGCTTAGAGGGGAAACAAACCCTTCTCGAACCTATTACAGATGATGAAAATATTTAATACCCAACTAGCTCGATGGTTATAAAAGGGGAGTACCTGACATTAGCAGCACAACAAAAAAGGAAGGGTGGGAATGTATATCAGGATTATAAACCAGGAGCTATTGTATACCACTTCACCAACCTGGTAATTGGTATAAACATCAAGCTGCACACAATTTCAAAAAAAAAAAAGTCACACGTACAATACTTGCTACCTCATTTAGAGCATGAGAGATTGATGGACACCATCATTAGCAGAGATGATCCATATGGCCTACTCGAGTGAGTGCATTCTCAATTGTTACTAGATTGTCCAGTGTGGCTAGATTGTCAGGTGCGTTAAATTTAATCCTTAATTTGCTGGACAAATTACAAACACAATCCTACAACCTCAGGTGAGTTATCTATAAATAATGTTTGCACATTTTCCTTATTTTCTTATGAGAGTACTAATGTTTATCCTTTCTTGTGCCTAGGATACAAACACTTTTTATGGCACATTGGAGGCCCCAAGAACAACCGGTGTCTTTAGATACCACCAAATACAAATCGGAAAATAACATGCTCTCAAGTCATGTTTATCTTCATCATCTTCATATGCCAAAAGTTCTCTTGTATGTCAAGTTTATGAATATTTATGCCAATTTTTACATATGACCAATAAACCTTAAAACTAGCAATTATCAACAAGTATGATAGTTCTCTTCTAACTTCTTTCAATACCTCATTATGTTTCTACATCTTTGTCATGCATGCATGTGAAATTCATGTATATGGCATTTTGTTTCATGTATGTGCATAGCCTAGGTATATGGCATTTTGTTTCATCTATGTGCATATAATTCATGCACATGTGTTTCTACATATTAGTCATGCATGCATGTGAAATTCCACTTGTGATCCATGTTCAACCCTATTCATTTTGTTTCATGTATGTGCATAGCCTAGTTATATGGCATTTTGTTTCATGTATGTGCATAGCCTAGGTATATGGCATTTTGTTTCATGTATGTGCATATAATTCATGTACATGTGTTTCTACATCTTAGTCATGCATGCATGTGAAATTCCACTTGTGATCCATGTTCAACCCTATTCATTTTGTTTCATGTATGTGCATAGCCTAGGTATATGGCATTTTTGTTTCATGTATACATGCATAGCCTATTCATTTTGTTTCATGTATGTGCATAGCCTAGGTACATGATCTAAACCTAGAGAGTTCATAAAACCCTATTTTTAAGTTCCATGTCTTAATTTGTGAACCCTAGTTTTATTATGCGGTGTCTAGTTCATGAAACCCTAGTTGGTTTGTAATTTGTAAGTGTATCTTAGGCATATTCTTGTTGGGTTATACACTGGTACAAGAATAATATAGCTAGTGATCTCTAGACACATAGTGTTTTCTTAATCTTGCAACATGTTTTGCGGAGTTGACCCAACAATGCGAGATTGCATTGATGGAAACTGAGCAAAACCCTAGTTTACGAAATGAATGCACAATGAAGTCATTGGGCCATGGAAACATGGAGGAGAGGCTACCTAGAGGTAATCGCATGCCAGGAGAGCAACATAATCGATGGTTCACCGATCTGACCTCCGGTTGCCGAGTTATGTCGAGTTGCAAGTCTCATGAAAATGTTGTTCAGGGACACTTGGTGACTTTCGGTTCGGGAGAGAAATAACAAATGGAGTGACAAGATTGCATGCCATTGGCTCTCGGTAGTGTGTATGGGAAATTACGATGTGGGACCGCTACCAACACTAGCTCGGTTGAGTGTTTTGCGGAGTTGACCCAACAATGCGAGATTGCATTGATGGAAACTGAGCAAAACTCTAGTTTACGAAATGAATGCACAATGAAGTCACTGGGCCATGGAAACACGGAGGGGATGCTACCTAGAGGTAATCGCATTCTAGGAGAGTAACGGAATCGAAATTTCATCGATCCAACCTCCAGTTTCCGAGTTATGTCGAGTTGAAAGTCGCATGAAAATGCCGTTCAGGGACACTTGGGACACAGGCACATATAAATGGCAGTTATTTCTTCATCTTTTATTTAATTGTTACAATGGCATCACATGCACCAGGACCACAAATTTCTTTCTTGTAGTTTTATGGTTTACTCAAGGAGCATGATGATTCTTTGATCTCTCTGTTGTGGATGGTAATTTTGTTTAACAATGTGCCACATGTTGCAACAACATATGGGCTATCAAGTAGCAAGAAGAGCATGGCCTTGATACCACCTATAACAAACCTTATGGTTGTTACTTGTGAGACAAGAAGTAAAGTAACCATAATGTAAAAGTTTGAAAGGTTGATAATACAAGGCATTATTGTGTGACCCTTAATAAGCTTATAATAATTAATAATGTGTATTACTAAATCATATCTTAGTTTGTATATTTATAGGGTAAATTACACCCTATTTTGGTAATTAAGAACTATGTTTCATATTATCCATGCTTAATGTCCATTAATCGATACGATGGCATCTTTCATATCTGCAACTATGCAAGCATCTCTCATGCTGAATTATTGAACAAAGGGACCCGATGCAATAAAAAATAATTCAAGTCAACATTCATGATGACTCGTGGTATTGGCCTTGGATGGCATTTTCAAAGAGATATTGATAGTAATTTTAATGACAATAGTTGACATTTTGTACTCACACTTAACATTCATCTTATTTTCAAAATTATGTGACCAAGGACCCTTATAATTGTATCCTACTAAACATTGTCTCTCCTAATGCATGCTTGTAGGCTATGCTATAGTGATTATCTACTGTATTAAATATTCTAAACCCCAAGACATAAGAAAAAACCTTTTTATCCATGTACAAAAGGATGGAAAATAGCAAGATTGTACACTTGACATTCAACCATTTAATTCCAACCCCACAATTAGGAAACATAAAGAAACAAGTATTCTTCTACTATAGTTACCTTGGAAATCAAATACAGAATCCGATGACAAAGAAATTCAAAACATAACTAGAAATCATTTGTATGCTTAAAAGAGGACCAACTCAAAGCAAGAGCTCTAATTCACAAAAGCCAACAAGGATAGGGGCACTCCACCAATGTTTGCCCACAATGCAAATAGTTTGACCAAGGAACCAATCACATATGTTCACTTGTTAACTACATCAAGCTCACACTTCCAAGATAGCACTCAAAGGAGAAAAATCCAAAACCATGAAGAGAATTCTAGATCTTTGGACCTAACCCCCCTAGACCCATCCAAATATCCAATGATTTCCAAAAGATAATGCAAGACATCTCAACGAATACCCTTCCAAGTGAACAAGGGCTTACAACAATTCGCCTCTCCAAATGATATAAGCCTTCTTTGATCAGCCCTCAATGAAACCTTTGATCTGATTAAGTTATTTGACAAAATTATCAAAGCTAAGTGGGCAAATTTATGGCTGGTATAAATCTGTTGTAATAAGTTATTTTCAAATTTGTTAGATGTAAGTGAAATATATATTGCTTTAATTTGTATTTCAGATTCATCCCTAATGCTGAAAGTTCATAGTAATAGATCCAGGTGGCCTCAAGGTTGCGACGGAATTTCTGAATTTGCATTGAATGCCATTTTTGGGAAATTCCAACGAATATGATGTGCATTGCCATTTCTCTAAACTGAACTCCCAACACAAACCAATAGGATTTTAAGAGGAAGAGGCATTGGGATACTACAGAGAAGTGTAATTGAAGTTTGATGTAATAATCTCTTATTTGGACAATTTTACAATCATGTCCATCTTCAAAGTTTAATCTAAATCTTCCACATTTGGACTGGTTCCATAAGAGTTGGTAATTGGTCATCATTTGCCCCATTCAAGTCTAACCTGAGCGAAACTTATTGCTGTTGAAACTGTAGTTCTTGAGTACACTAGTTCTCTTCCTCAATCATTTCTCATGTTTGGATTGGAGGAGAAATCCCACTAGACTTAATGAATTATCTCTTGGTTCTTATGGATTGTTGAGGCTAGCAATAAATTGAAGGCTTCTTATTTTTTATGATCAGTGTGCTGAATGGATCTTCAAATTGTCAGTGGCTTTGTGGTAATAAATAATAGGCTATCTATCATTTATGTGGTTTCTCTCAATTGTGTCAAGCACTCTTTATGCAGATAAATTGTTACCAATACACACAGAGCATATGAAATTTATTGTCAACCCGAGAAAGTCTTTTTATTTCAAAGGATAAGTGCACAATATATGCTTAAACACCAAACCATTAGAAGTGAATACTTTTATCTTCTATCATCCATGTTCATCCCCAAAAATCTATGCAATCCCAATTGCCTTCTAACTGCTATACTTCAATTCCTCTCTATCATGCATCAATAAGAAATGGTATCAGATCTAATCAACAATTGCAGAAAAGAAATCTCATTCGTATTCTAGAACAATCACTTGTCTGATCTAATCAATCTGGAAATCATAAAACATAAACTGAACATTGATCTAGAAATCTAATTGCAAAAGATTGAGTCAACTGTTCTAAGAAATTGAATTGCAGAATGGAAATCAAGCAACACACAACAGGAAAGATAAATTGTAAGGGCTCATGGGATCACAACTTAGCTGTAAGATGAACACGGCTGTGTATAACAGCAATTGAAATCCATAAAGCAAACCTTACTCAGTCAACTGTTATTCTACACCATTCACCAATCTCATAGAAATATAATCTTTTACTGAAAAATCCACACAATAAATATTGTTGCTGCGTACAAAAGGAAAGAACAAAGCATCACACAATAATAAATTCAAAATCCTATTTTAACTCAGCAATCTCTGTGGAAGACGGGCCCAGCCTTCACACAGAGATGCTGGCTGAACAACACAACTCTTTAGCTCAGAAGTAACCCCTTATATTAATAGAAGAATGAGAACACAGTTTTGCTCAGCTGCTAATACAATAAATTAATTGTCTGTTGTTCAACCCCTGGGTCGAGGCAACTCCCCATATTTATACATACAAATCGTAACATCTAATCCTATAATCAGGTAGCCATGAAGATCTTTGATCTTCAGGCGCCCTAAATAACTAGCTGTTACAATGCGTGGCAGAACAGAAACATCCAAATATGAGAAAGTTATTAATTGACCCAAGAGTGGCGGTCCTTCCAGCTCACAACTAGACTCGAGCAGCAACATACTTAAGATAGCGAATTCTGTTACAGCTGCCCTATCACAGCTGTGTCTTGATTGATGATTCGAGCCCCAAGGATCCCTCTACAAGAAACGAACATCCCTTCCTTCATGACTTGTTCAGCCCCGATCTTCCTGTAGTCCATTTATTTCAACTACCTTCATAAATCGTAACATGTTAGCACAATTGAGAGATGCATAGCTTTAATTATCACAATCATAAGCATTAATAAGATAAAACAATAATTAATCATACCTTGTTATTTTGGGAAATAAAGTGAGGACAACAGGTCTAATTGGCATGATAAATGGTGTAAGACAGGGGCAGGAAAGTTGGTTGAAGATGATTAAAAAGGGCCAATTCTGGGCTCAACAAATTGGAAGTGTAGTTTAGGTCCCCATCTTTGCTCTAGATCATATGTTTTTCGATGCAAAAAAATGAATGAAAATTTGAAGTGATACACCATAATATATTTGTTTATTAGAAGACAATGGTTTTATTATTGGACCCAACCTAGTTGATAAGGTGAATCTTGTGGGGTAGTAGGAAGTTGTAAGTGATTAAAAAAGGTCTAAGAGATGAGGTTCTTTTGGATTCCATTTCTAAGGACTAGAGTGGCTACTTGGTATTTGATTTAATAGTTGTGAGTAAAAATGAGTGCTAGAGTTGAGTGGGACTAGGAATGTATCATCAATAGTAAGGATGGGTTAGTTGTAGTATGATTGTAAAGATAAACAAGTTTAGGAGGTGAAGAAGGTTTAGGAGAGGAAGGGGCTATGAAAAGTCACTTGTTTGTTCATTAGAAATTAAACTTCTAGATTGGGATTGTCACTATAACAAACAACATTCACATCATCATATAGTAAGGCATATAGACCCTTCCTTTCTATATTGAGCACATTACATTCATTATTTGCAATGCCAACTCTTCTCCAACAAACACAAAGCCATTAACCTAAAAACATATTCAAGCATATATCTGCAAGGCATATAATACACATGTCTCCATCCCATATCAAGTCAACCATATATAGGTAAATCTGAACGTTGCTTTATATTATAGATGTACATGTATAATGTTTTCAAAAATGGCATGCCATCGCCATAATACAAAATTGTGGATCATATTGTACATCTGTTTGTACATACAAACAAAATGGTACATGTATGTATTCCCCCTAAACATGGATGCTATATGTACCCCCCCTATACATGATTTCTATTTATCCCCGTTTTCACTGCCAATGTCAGTGGCTAATGAGAAGTCTATCTTTCTTTTGCAACTACTCGATGGTGTTCCCCAACAATCCCTAGGAGGATGTATTCTCAATATCGGAGATTGCACACAAACCAAAATTTGTTACAAGTTAGTTTACCAAGCTATAAAAATAAATACCACATGATGTACATTTGTTCAAATTCCAAGCAAATATAACATTTTTACTTACCATGCGTGTGCAAGTCCTCGGCACTGAAACTGCATGTACTTGGGTGGGGGGGAATGCAGGGTCATCAGTGGCCACAATTGGGTGCTCTTCAGGCACCACTAGCTCAGTAGATGCCTGCATAAAGTAACATACATGCCAATGTCAGCAAATACAAAGAAAACAAGACATATATACTACATGTATGGACAATGACTCTTTCAAAGAAAGCGAGACATACACGTACCTGGGGGGGAAGAGGTGGGTCACCAACAACCTCAGTTGGGTGCTCTTTAGGCACCATTGCATCACTAGATGCCTGCATAAAGTAACATATGGACCAATGTCAGCAAATACAAAGAAAATGAGACTGTATATAATATGTATGGACATACAAGGACCTTTTCAAAGAAAGAGAGACATGTACACATGTACCTGGGGGGGGGAGAGGTGGGTCAGGAGGAGAGGTGGGTCACCAACAACGTCGATTTGGTGCTCTTCAAGCACCACTGCATCACTAGATACCTGCATAAAGTAACATATGGACCAATGTCAGCAAATACAAAGAAAATGAGATTGTATATATATGTACTATGTATGGACGTACAATGACCTTTTCAAAGAAAGAGCTTCACATACACGTACCTGGGGGGGGGGGATAGGTGGGTCACAACCAACATCGATTGGGTGCTCTTCAAGCACCATTGCATCACTAGATGCCTGCATAAGGTAACATTTATATGTCAATGTCAGCAATTACAAATATCTAACAAGACTACATATATATACTACATGGACGGAAAATGGCTTTTTCAAAGAAAGCGAGACATGTACACGTACCTGGGGGAGAGGAAGAGGGTCACCGGTGGGTGGAATACTAAAAATTGGTCGTACTAGACGGTAAAAAAAAACCTGACCATAACCAGGCTACATAACAAAACATACAGATACAATTAGAAAATTTCTTTAAATAATTAAACGCATATACATGTTTCAAATCATTAAAAGCATATAATTAAAAGCATGTAATGAAAAGAATACCTGAGTCTGGGAATCTTCCTCTACATGGGAGGGACTGACCTGGGATTCCACAAACTCATCGTGCCTACCCTGCATAAAACATATTGTATCGAGTTTAAGACGTATTTAATGTTGCAGTCTCTAAATTATAAATATGTAAATTACTTGATGACAAATTAAAAATAAAGTTCTTACAGCTAATGGTGAAGCACCAAAATCATATGCAGCATTGACCACTGCATAAATGGCATCAGTATCAACGGCAGGATTACGTGAATCTGGGGTCATTGGACACCAGCTGTATATTTGTTCACGTAAATTGTCAGATAATTATTTAAATAGAAATAAATTACGAAACAATTGAAAACTGTGATATAAAACAAAATTTATATACTATGTAAAGAATGAATGTTATTTACATATCGAAGTAATCCATCACCCCGAAACTCTGAAGCGGTCCCATAGCATATGCTTTGACACGATGTGCAAGGGTGTGGAATAACCCGATGCTCTGAAGACTTCGTGTCACCGGTGCGATGTGTAGCTTTGGTTTGGTCTGGGGACCTAAAAGGTGGATCCTGACTGTGAGATGGTCCAACGCCAGATGGGCCAGCCTCAGAAGTGCCAACCCCTTGGCCTACATTGCCTTGGATGGCAGTCCCATGCCGAAGCAATGTATTAGCCAAATCTAATAAGGACTCCTGCGTATCATCAAGAACTGGACCAATTGGAGGATATAACCGAGGGGGGTTTGGTTTGAGTGGAGGGCGTCGCACACGGTTAGGATCGATCCTAGCCCCTTCCCTATCTTGGGGCATCCCATGACCTACACCCTGGAACTCTAAAATGTCAAAATAGTTAACATGTTTCCCCAGGATAAATTCTGCATACAGCTTCCTAAGGAAATAAAATTGGATGTCTCTATTGCCATGAGGGTCTTCATCGAAGACCAAGTACCATCGATCCATCCAATTGGCTTTAATATTTGGTTCCACGCACCAGTCTATGGAAATGTGAGGTCAACAGGTGGGTGGAACCAATCCGGTGCTGGGGTCCCGGAATAAGGAAAACAATTGGTCTTTGGTTATTTTTAATTTTTTTACATCTTTGTAGCTCAACCCAGTGGAATAGTATTGCCTCTGGGAATCTCTGTACGAGCTAATGTTGTACAGTGCTCCTTGGGCATTGCCAATTGTATTTGTTATGGAGTCTAAGGCTTCCGCTAAAGATTGTCTTAAGTGGTCCCCCCCTAAAGAGTGAGCTAAGGCATCTCAGTGAACCGAAACGAGCCAAAATCTCAGAATTACGGTCGTGTTCCTCCTCCATTGGTGGGTTTGTGTCTGGATTTTGGTTTGGGTTTGGGTTTGTGTCTTGATTTTGGTTTGGGTTTGGGTTTGTGTTTGGGTTTCTACTCTCTGTTAAGAACAAAACAGTTCAATTTCAAAATTTAATTAATCAATTTCATTGTTTGTTTTTTAATACATGTAACAAATTTTATTATATTGGTTTAAAAAAAACAAAATCTAGTTTAAATTAACAAACACAATAATGAAAAATTCAAAATGAATTAACAAACTAGTAAATTTCTTGCCACCCACCTTCCATTTTATCTTAATTGTGAAATGGCTTGCCTCCTCCTTCTCTCAAATGCAAATCGACAGGTGCATTTTTTCGCCTTCCCAATATCGTCGGTCCTTCACTGTGTAAATTGGGAAAATGAGGCCACGGGCACTGTGATTTATATATATATATATATATTCATTACAAATCGCACATGCGATATATCGCAAGTGTGTTTTTTAACTTTATAAATGAAATTGCATTTTTTAATCCTAAATATATATGAATTTGGGACCGAGGGTGCGGGCACTGTGTTTTATTGTTTTATTTTTTTTTGCATTGCAAATCGCACTTGCGATATATTGCAAGTGCATTATTTCACTCTATTAATCCTAAATATATAATATGAATGAAAATGAGGCTGCGCGGCCACTCTGTTTTAATTTTTTTTGTTTTTTATTGCATTATAAATCGTACTTGCAATATATCGCAAGTGTGTTTTGTAACTCTATTAATCCTTTAAGATATATATGAAAGAAAATGAGGCCATGGTCACTCTATTTTATATATATATATTTTTTTTGCATTACAAATCGCACTTGCGATATATCGCGAGTGTGATATATTGAAAGTAAGATATATTGCACATGCGATATATCGTAGGTGCGTTTTTTAACTCTATTAATCCTTTTTATATGAATGAATAAATGATTGGGGATTTCCTTGGACTATTAATCCTCTATATATGAATGAATAAATGATTGGGGATTTCATTGGACCAAGGATGAGGGAGACAAGGGCACATTGAATTCTACAAATCCTTGATTAGTATGTCGAAATCCCTTCATTTGGACCTTGATTTTTGCCAATGTATAAGGATTTTCACCCCTTTCTCCTTGACTAGGGAGGTACAATTACAACTTTGTCACTCCTTGCAAGCCTACTAGGGAGTGATAATTACAACATTTTCATGAGCTATGTCTTGCCTTAGGGGAGCGATAATCATGTTTGCACCATTTGAGCCTGGACATCAAGTGAGGCCCTGCATAGCCACCTAGGGATTTCTTTTGCTTGCGATTACAACACTCAACCACTTGAGCTAACCCTCTGGGATTTTGTGTCACAATTTCTCCTTTGCTATTAATGGTATTTATATTATATAAATTTATGGAGCCCCTTTTATCTTCCAATGGTTTACCAAACAATCAACATCCTCATATAAAATTATACTAGATATAGAGTAATTCGAGGAATGCTCTTCTCCTTCATGTTAATTATCGTATGCTTGTGTAGAATACATAATTAATCAAAATAAATTTTCATCAAAGAAATGAACTCAAAATACCTTAGGATGTGTATTATAAATTAGTAATGTTCATTATAAGTACTGATTACAAAACATCATTACCAAAATGTGTTATCTTATCTCCATGGAGTTTATTTGTAATTGAATTACCATATTTGTAGTCATCAAATATATTTTCATAAAGAGATCACGTGAGTAATGAGATAAAGATAGAGAATATTTTTTTTCAAATGTCTAATTTTATATCTTTGTAGGATAGGGGCAAATAGGTTTGAAGGGAGAAAAGGTAATGGTAGAAGAGAGGAAGTGGGTTGCTTATTTTTATGATCTATAATAAGAGATACTAGCCTCCATTTTAATAACTTTAGTTGAAATAGTGGATGCATGGATGGGTGACATGGTGTGGCTGGATAAGCAATGAGGGATTTATATGGAGAAGGGTATGATAGAAGACATCAAAGGAAGAAAAAAAATTAGAGGAGAAGATTTCGAAACAAGAAATTAATTTAGTACACAAATTGTACATTTGACATTAGTTGTAGAAGAGATCCACGGTGCCTTATACAGAAGGATAACATCTCAAATAAAAATGGATATAAGACAAGAAAATTAATGTTTCAAATCATCTCTAGTATTCACATCTAGAGAACAAACAAATTTTGTATATGGTCCCCTCTCTCATAAATCAATTGAATCTCTCTAACTATGCCTTTGCAAGTAAAATTATATGCATAGAGACAAAAAAATTAGTACAATAAATGAAACTCTAATCATTCAAACAAACGGAGAAAAAAAACAATAAACACAAATGATGGTGAAATATGAAGACCATATGAATCGAACCCTAGTTCAACTACAACTTTGAAATATGGAAGAGATATGGAGGGATTCAATCCTTCTAGAGGAATGATAGGAATTGGGAGTACATATACCATTACAGATCATGATTCCCGCTCAGCTCTTTCCATTTATTGATATGACGTGCAGCTTAGTACTACTTCCTGAATACAACATTGGTAATGCTTATACTTGCTAATAGAGCATGCTTTATAAGTAATTAACTCTATATTTTATAACCTGCTCCTTACTGACTAGAGCTGGCATATCTTAATCAGAGTAATAATAGAATCATTCTTTTACCTACGATGAGAATCCCCTCCTAAGCATTATAAAAGAGTTAATTTATTATACGAAACCCTTTTATTAATAAACGACCCGGAGGGAATTTCCTGAGGTACGAGGGGAAGGACAATTTAACTAGAGAACATTATACATTTTACTAATAAATCCAATTTTATAGTCACATATCATCGAGGAACATAGGGTGACCATGTAAAGTTGTCATGACGGGACTCTCTTAGAAAAAGGCTAGTTATAGTGATCAGAGAGTAGGATGAGTTGAGGAGCCATATGGATGTAGAAGAAAGGTGGGTTACTAAGTTTAGATAGAGCATTGATATTACCATGCCCACTACAAAATAAAATTTAAGATGATCATTGTGAAAGAATATAAAATTTAAGATGATCCACATGATCCAAATCGCAGTTTCATTATAACGCAAGTGGGATATATCGCACTTGCGATATAACGCAAGTGGGATATACCGCACTTGCGATTTGTAACTATTAAAAAATGCAAGTCCGATTTATCGCATATGCAATATGGGATAACTAAACTTAGCCTCGGTTTTTGGCTCAGGTTTGTCCGAACCTAGCCACAATAACGCATATGCGATATGGATTTCCATTTCAGAGGTGCGTTTTTTATTTCTATAGTGGCACTAAAAAGTGGAACCAACTTCGTGCAAGCACCCAATATCAAGTGCTAAGGCCAAATTTCAATCTTATTGAGATCAAACATCAAGTAATAGTTATTAAACAACCATACAAAGAACAATATCTTTGTACGGGATATTCGACCTATTTGGTGGATCTTTTGTTTCATTAGTATGTTTTTCATAATAAAAATGGGTCTTGCATCATATACCATAGATAAGGGAGGAAAATAATGAAATTGAGATAAAAATAAATTTTCTTTAAGATAAAAGGAAATGAATTAAGACTTCAATAACCACATTAATACTTTGTAAGGGATTTGTTTTGCTTCTAAGTGAGATATAGATGCTAGTAGTATTTTTTTCTCACAACACATATGGGATTTAGGTCTTATACCTAAATAATATGAATGCCAATTTCAACATATTCTAACATTTGTGAAGGTTAGTTTCATTTGGAGAACATCAAGGGATCTAACCTTAAATCAGGGTAGATTCTTCAAGAAGGTAAAATGTTCTTAGTGTTTTCATGATTTAATGTCCTTGTAAATGGAATTCAAATAAATTACTACTGATATTGTGTGGAAACGTGTCTATGATTGCTTCACTTCTCCCATTTAATCAAGACCATTTCTTAGACTTGATTGATCATTGATATTGTGTGGAAACGTGTCTATGATTGCTTCACTTCTCCCATTTAATTAAGACCATTTCTTTGACTTGGTTGATCATTGTTGGATAATTAAAAAAAGTATCAAATTAAATTTAATGAAATGAAAACTTACCTCTTGTGATATTTTTCTCACTATTCTTCTTTAATGATTCAATTTGTTTGTTCAACTACACTCCAAGTTGAACAACATGAACAATATTTGTTCGACGACACTTATTCTAATATCTAAGAAGAGTTAGATAGCAATGAGCATAGATCCATATTTCAAATTCTTGACATGTTAATTTTTTCTTCATGTGTAAAAAAATTAAGATAAAAATGTTTACACTTCAAGATTAATACGTAATAGATGTAGATTTAGTTTGGATCTATGCTCATTTAAAAATTTTTATATGGCCTAACATCCATTTTTTAAATTAGTTTTTACTTTTTCTCATGTAACATTACCTGATGTAACAAAAGCTACATAATCTCCCTTGTAGTAGGCTATGAAGCACCTCCTTACTCTCACCTTAAAGACCTTAAAGACATAAAGGAATTTTGAATTAAAAAATAAGAGTGCTAAACTTTAGCAATAGAATTTGTTCTACCAATTTATTAGCCTAATGAGTAAAAGGACGTGTGTTTGTAAACATTTTGTGAATTTCTTCTAAGAATATTGTGTGTGAATTCTAGGAATGTTCACATGCAAGCATGAACATCCAGGTGTTGTTATAATATGTGTGCATTCCTTGAATTCAAAATAATTATCCTTATTGTAATTGAGAATTCCAATCAAAACCTTCATTTTTTTTATCTATTTCAACATCATTATTTTTTTTCAAGTTATTAAAAGAAATTATAAAAATATTTACTGAATGAAATTACACAAAAGTTATATATATATATATATATATATATATATATATATAATGCCTATGAGAAAACAATTAAGACTATATTTAATTGACCATATATATATCAATCTTTTATTTTTATTTTTATTATTCATTTTTTTTCAATTTGCAAAATATTATTTTTCAAACATAATTTAACATTATTTTTATAATAAAAAGAAATAATCCTTAGAAAAATTGTAACAACTCTCACATACTGTAAATTTTGGAAAAATAAAAAATATATTCTTAAGCTAAAATACATAACCTTTTTCCATGTAATTATGGAGTCGATAGCTCTAAATAGGATTTACAAAACTTGAAGAGATCTTTGTCCAATATATGCAATTCTATAAATGAGATGCATATCCTTGTTTATATAATTGTAGAGTACAAATAATGGGATTAATTTTCATACTTTAAAGTTTTTTATTCGCTTTCTATATATATATAAAAGATAATTCTTTGAACTAAGATGCATAATATTGTTCCTATTCTGATAGAGTGTAGATATCCTCTATAGACTTAAACTGATCTTTAAAATGCATCCTAATTATATGCCTTGTATGTATGCTTGAAATCGCATTTTATGCAACACTTTCCAAATATAGAAAATACAAACATTTCTAACACATGTCTTATCTAAAACTTGTGTTGGCTCCCAAGTAATTCCTATACTAATCTCTACTCATACATTATGATACAATATAAAACCTTTCTAACATATATCCATTTAAAGTTTGCATCAGCTTTTTATATATAAAAATATATTAACTCTTAATCACATTTCAGAATTTTATATTAATTTTACAATATAAGACATTTCTAACTTTATGCCTTATTTAACGATTGAATTAGTTCTTAACCCATTAACTCGTCTCATATTTCTAATTTTACAGAATAAAACATTTCTAACCTATGTCTTATTTAAAGTTTGAAATAATTCCCCACTCATTTATATATATATATACCCTCGCCCCATTTCGTAACTTTACATTATACAAGTATTTATTTCTTATCACCCAACTTGGATTGTTTACGTTATAATATCATAGACCACTTTATTGTACTATAATTATGAGAATTAATAAACATGAACCCGACCTCATTCATAACAACGAAAGACGAAAAAAAACAATAATGTTCATTATAAAAATTAAACCCTGCATAACTACAAGACCAAAATCCGAACCGATCGGGTTCGACAAGAGGCAAGGGTGAAAGAAAAATATGTAAGTTGGGCAATGCGATCGTAATAAACAAAAACACATAATCCACATAATCCACTGGATTTTACCTTTCTGGCGAGAATCAGTATTATGATAAAAAGAACACAGAATTGATAATACATATATTCATAATACTAGCATGTATATGGTTAATAGATAATAGTTGTACTTCGGATCGAAGTTGAAGTATATGCAAATTTCATAGAGTAAAATCTTATGTTTTCGATCGGTCCACAATCCTTTCTACCTAAATCTTTTACAAAAGCAAACGCAGCCTCTAGCCACTCAATCGATTTACTTTAACACATAATTAATACTACTTTACAATTATTATAACTTTTATATATATATATATATTTTGCAGTCTTGTTATTAACTTCCAGATTTACTTTCTGTAACAAAGAAAATCGACCGATTTCAACAAATAGGTACAGAGACATATATTATTTTTACATTCTTTCCATTCTCATTTCATTCGATTCCTAAATTTTGAACAGAATCATTCATTAACAAAAAAACAAATAAATAATAATAAGCCAAATACTATCGCACATGCGATCTAGTAAAGACAAAACGAATATACCTGTATCAATGGCAGATTCAACTCTCAGAAACTAACCAGTACTCTGTACTTCGATTGATCTATAATATTGAAATAATAACATTCTAAACAAGAACATCAAAATACATTATTAAGATACCTTCAAACTTATGTAATCTAATAGAAATGGAAAAAAATCACTTGGAGAAGTCAACTCTTCCCAACCATAGGAGAGACCAGAACTCAAGTCACTCTCTCTTCGAGATTCAAAAAAGATGGACTTATGAAAAGAGAGAACTCTCAACTAGCTCCTCTATACACAACATGGTGTCCCTGCTATCCTAATGCACTCTTATTTATAGTTTTGCCAAGATTTTATGCAATCCCAATTCCAAGTAGTCTTTTCGTTTTTATTTAAAAATAATAATAAAAATAGTTATTATGCAAAATGGCACTTTATATTTGAGCTTTAAATAACTCTTAAATAAAATAATAATTGTTACAATTTAATAATTCAAAAATATTTTGGAGGTATCACAAAAATCATTTGGATATAGAGTAAAAAGCCACTCTCTTCATCATTATTAAATTATGTTGAAAACTACATTATTATTGTATAATTTTATTCTTTATTTATTTATTTTATAATGTTTGATTTGATATATTAATGTTCACATTTAAAATGGTTTTCAAAATGAAATTGTTCAAAATGTTTTTTTTGGAAAGTGAACATAAAATTATATTTTGAGATGTTAAGGATAATTGACATAATGATTATCAAAAAATATATTTAATTTATATAAAACATTATATTAGTAATTAATTTAATTTTATGAATTTTTTTAGTTTATATAAATAATTTTCACAAAATGTGAGTTATATATTATTAACTTATTTTATTTAAACAATTTTAAAATTAATATCTTATATATTAAATTATAAAAAGTTTTAATTATTTAAAATATAGAAATTTTATATTATTGATGAAAACTAATTATATTTTATATAAAATAAAATAAAAATAAACACAATAATAAATAAATGCCAATTATATATAAAAAAAGAACATTTAAAAAATACAATTATAATAAATATATCAACTTGCCGCGGTGAATAAAAGGAGAATGTTACTCTTTAAAAAACCCATTACTTTGCTCTACCTTTTTACTTTCATGATGTTAGCTCTACCTTTAATATTGCATATAGAATTCACAAAGTAAAACTGGAAGTTTATATATATAATATTTATATATGTGACATATCTTTGAACCGTCGCCCAAAACCAGCTTTATAAACATACATCGTGATTCATGTTTACAAACTTTGGCTTCAAAACTGATTGAATGTTTACGAGTCCTCTGCATGCAAGCAATGACTCATTTTATCTTTGATTGTAAATTTCCTTTACGTATCTACAGCTTACCAAACTTTACATACATCCTGTTATAAATATAAAAATTCTCGCTTATGGGATGGTATTAAAAAATATTCGGTATAGGTCCAAGATCAAGGAAAAAAAAAAGTCCAAGATCAATTTTAATTTTAATTTTTTTTAAACATCTTATTCATTGAATTTTAGTGTTAAAAATGGAATCATTTTGGAATTGGATTGATGATGATGATGATTAACATCTACTGAGACCAACTTTGATCTATAGGATTCTAGGAAGTGTATTATTTGGTTTGATTTAAAATTTTATTTCTATGCTCAAAAAGCTTTGCAAGAAGCTTTCCCAAGTCACTATAGTTTTTGCAAGTAAGGAAGTTAGAACGGTTTGTATTATAGAAAATACTATGAAACTCATCTTTAATGTAGGTGTAAGGAGTGCACTCTAAAAGAAAGTCATTTTCATCCTCAATGTTCATAGACACACAAAGATGGCAAACCCTTTCATAGGAGCATTGTGTTTCGCTATGGAGCCTAGCAAAGTTTGTCTTTATTTTGGTTATATTAATTTTCTTCTTTGGACTACTTAATACTGAGAGATACTTATGATCCTCTAAATTAAGTTTTAATTTTTGTTTAACCTTTAATATCGTTTTCGTCAATTTTCCAATAGGTTAACCAAGCCATGTTATCTTTATACCAAGACTTACTTGATATAAATAACACAAAACAATACAAACTTGTGATTGTTTTTCATAAAATTGTCAGCAAATTTAAAATAAAAGAATTAATTTATTTTAAAATTTTAATTAATTTAATAATTTTTTAGTTTTATTTTAAAAATTATTAAGTTCCAAAAATTATGAATGTAAATAAAAATAGATATTTATTGATTAGAATTTCAATTTTAAAAATTATTTTATTGAAAATGGTAAACATAGAATTTACAAGTTCATGCATCTTGTGAAAAAATAATGTTCCCTAAAGTTATAAGTTGGGAATGTCCCTAAATTTATTAGTTTGGGGATTGTAGGGGATGCTAGTTATGTGGAGAGTGAGTTCCCTTTTGTTTATTGTTGAAGATTAATATTTTTGTTTATAATAATATTTTGTTGCTAAATTGTTGAAGAAATGGAAACTCTTCTATCCAACAACAACTTAGTGTCTTCCTTTCGTGCTATAAGATTCAATCATTTTATTTAGATATTTAGGTGACTTGCATTTGGTATAAAGGTACTTTAGACCAGCCATGCTTTTGGAAGAACGAGATTCTTCAAGGTACACATTAACTTCGATGTCTTTTTGTTAGAACTTAATCTTAGGAGATTCTTGAAGATGCCAATGATGTCTCTACGTCATCTACATACTATTAGTTGTTTGAGTTAAGTATGAAACATTCATGTCAATAGGTAATGTCATCTATCTTAACTATCTTAAATAATAAAATTAATATTGTTAAAATAAGAACAAACTTTTAAAGTTAAATTAAGAATTTTAGAAAAACTTATAACATAGTAAAAGGTCATAAAATATAATAGTTATTGTTTTGAAGAGGTCAATTCTACAGCCCAGTATGGAGATGTGTAACTCCTTCCATGCTCATTGCTCAACAAAAGCATCATGTCACGTACAAGAATTGAACCTGGGTGGGGAGGGCAACAATCTTTCCTCCAATCACCCAATCTACAACCAATAGACACAACACCAACTTTATATCCAAAAGATATTCAAGAATCAAAGAATCTCATACATATTCACTCTATTCACTCTATGGCCATAATAAAAAGTGAAAGTGAGGATTAAAAACATAAATGTGGAAGATAAAATAAAATAAAAATTCTTATAGATTTTCGTACGTCTGCCTCCACAACAAGAAAATCCATCTTTTAGCACCACAAGTTAGCACCACTTATAGTTTGTGGTGTAAATGTGGTGGTATTGGCACCACTTACATTTATGTGGTGTTAAAGTGGTGGTATTAGCAACATTTATATTTTGTGGTGTTAATATGGTGGTATATTAGTTAATATTATTGGAAATTCAGTTTTACCTTTATGAGAAATGCCATGTTGGCAAGTACCATAAAGTGGTGCTAGGCTATTATTTTCCACATAGACATGTACATGTAGGATTTAATTATGTGTATTTGCACCATAAACAATTTCACAAATAATTATTTTGAAAATAACTCAATTTGATATTTATTTATTTTTTCATCAATTAAAATAAATGATCAAAGATTAATTTATGAGTTTTTGCACCATACTTACAAGAAGTTCAAATATTTATATTTAGAATATTCAAGCAAACACGTAGAATATTTAAGCAAATAAATTCACGTGATTCATTTATGAGGTTTACACCACAAGCACAACAAGTTCAAATTTTTTTTGGGAAAATAGCTCAATTCATTTATTCATTTTGTATATTATTTAAACATATAAATACAATCGACAAATAAATAAAAACAATTATTTTTAATTTATTACTATTATAAAGTAGTAATAAAATTATTTGAATTTAAATTTGATTATTCATTTGGGATATTTTTATCTTCTTAATATTTTTTGATGGAAATTAGTATTATTATTAGGGTTTTAACACAAGACATGGGTCTTAGATCCATCTATATGATCGATGGAGAAAACCTCTAGCTAAGACACTAAAAGAACCTTTTAGGAATCTAGGACCAAGAAAGACACCACAAAGGTACCCACACATATTCCTAAGAGTATTCTTAGCCTCTAAGTACGGGAATTCACACTATTATAAGTTTTCAATCACTAGGGATAGGTCCAATGGCCCTAAACATTGTTGAACGAACAATCATAAACCTTAGCCTAAAGGAATCCTAAGAATAAATAAATGTCATATTGTCAAGTACCATGTGGTTGGATTTTGTTATTTTTCTGTGTGAAAAAAAAGAAGCTCATATTTGTCACATGGACATGTACAAAAAGGATTTATTATGATGATTTGCACCATAAACACAATAGCATCACAAATAATTATTTTGTGATAACTTAATTCAATTTTTTTCATTCAAATAAATGTCCATGATTAATTTATGAGGTTTTAAACCACCATCATAGCAAATTCAATTATTCAATTATTTGTTTTTATCACTATTTAAACCAACAAGCTCACATGATTCATTTATGAGGTGTTGCACAACAAACAAAAGTTCACAAATAATTATTTTCTAAATAGCTCAAGTCTACTATTCATTTTCAATGTTATTCAAGCAAATAAATACTCATGATTCTTAAATTTGACAAATAATTAAATACAACCATTTTTATTGATATTATTAAATTTTCTAATGGATATTAATATCATTACTAGGCTTTGTGCACAAGGCATGGGTCTCAAATCCTTGGATATTTTCGAGGAGGAAACCTCTTCCTTGGGCCCTAAATGAATATTTTAGGAATCTAGGACCAAGAAATATGGTCAATGCACATATATTCCTAACAATATTCTTAACATCTATATGTGGATATTGATTGTATTATAAGGTTTTGATCACTAGTGATAGGTCTATTGGCCCTCAACCTAGTTAAGAGAAGAAACCTAGGCCTTAGCCTAAATTAAACTTCTAGGCATGTAGGGATAATAATGATTTGTCACACTAACACAAATGAATTTTTTAGAAGATCTATGGCCTTATAATTGGGATAACGGGGGGATTTGGAGGAACTAAGACTAGGTATAAGTCTTTAGGGCATAAAAATGATTAAGGAAGGAACCCCATGCCTTGTACCTTAGAGGAAACCTCTAGGAATATAAGATTGACAAGTATACCTTGAAACACCACATAAGGCCTCTTAAGGGTATCCTTGGCTTGCTATTGGGGGTATTAATGTAAGTAAGAGGTTGTTTTTAAGCACTATATATGGGTGTTTAGGCCCTTAACATGTTTGAGAGAGGAAACCTAGGCCTTATTCCCTAGTAAAATATTTTGTGCATCCAAGGAAAAATACAACAGCTCAAAGCACTACACATGACATATTGGGGTTATTATTTACCTCTAAGTAAGGAAATCAACACCATTATGAGTTTTTTTCTAGTATGCACGTGTCTTAGGTTTTTGTATAATGTCATAGGAGGAAACTTGGGCCTTAAGCCCTAAGGGAAGCTTTAAACCACGCCCATAAACTCCAAACACTAGGTATGCAAACCTTAGACACAATGATGAGAGGAATTACAGGAACTACGCCCTAAAGGATGGATTTAGGCATATTGGGCTAATAACATTGACTCAAACTATCACTTAGCAAATCGTGCAATGTATATGATATCATTATTCTCAAAGTGGGATATGGGTGGAAATATGTGGTTTTGTGTACTAGCGATGGGTCTGAGTAAATAGTTGGGGAAGAAATTGAAAGAATTATACCCTAACATAATATTGTTGAGGTAATGGGAAATGATCAAGACCACGAACCATAACATACACCATTTAAAGTTGATATTTGACATAATAGTTGGATATGAGCGTAATCAAGAGTTTTTGCATAGAGGGAGGGATCTCAAGTCCTTTATTGGAGTCATAAAAGTAAAGCAAGAGCCTTATGTAGGTGTCCCAAGGCCTTCGTAATGATATTATATAGAAGATGACCATGAATTTATCCCTAAATAAACCATTAAGGAATCCAAATCCATTGAGACACTATGTATCTAGGTCTTATGGCCTTTTATCCTTAGATAAGATCAATGGAGGAGACCTAGATATCAACCACTAAAGGAATCTTCTAGCCATCGAGGACTAAGATGGTTTCCTCCAACAACAACACATGCTTAGTGGAGGATACCTTAACCTTTTCCCCTAAAGGAAGCTTGTAACTATCTAATGGTAAGAATTTTGCCTCCACCAACCATACACAACCTCCTAGTTGTATAATTGGCCTATGATTGATGATGTTGTTATAGTTAGGTGTTGTTAAGTAGCATGCACATGTCTTAATCACTTGGGAGTTATGTTCCATGGAAGAAGACCATGTTTTTGGCCCTAACACATCTATATCCATGAATACTACCTAAAAGAAACATTTATTACTTCAGAGGGGTATCTATGGCACTATGTATCTATGTATTGTGGCCTTGAGGCCTTACACATGGTTAGTGTAGGAGACCTAAATCTCAAGCTCTAAATGATTCTTCCATCCATCTAAGGCTAAGAAGATTGCCTCCACTAAAAAAACATGGCCTCTTGAGGGTATCACTGGCCTATGATTGATTATGTCATTGTCATTAGGTGGTTTTGAGTAGTATCTACATGTCTTGGGGCCTTGGGGATGATGTTATAGGGAAAAAAACCATGCCTTTGGCTTTAAAGAAACAATTGGGACATCTAGAGTGATGAACAATGCCTAGAGCACCATGCATGACCTTGCATGGATATCCATGCCACTATGTATCCATTTCATGGGGCCATGGGGACTTGGACATGGTCAAGGGAGGAGACTTGAACCTCTAGCCATAAAGTAATCTTATAGCCATCCAAGGCTAAGAAGATCTCCTCAACCAACCACACATGACCTCTTGAGGGTATCATTGTCATATGATTGAGGATATTAACACCATTATGTGATTTTGAGATGTATGTAGGTGTCTTAGGACCTCGGGAATGATGCTAGAGCCCTGAACAATGCCTCAAAGCACCATGCATGACTTTGCAAGGGTATCCATTGAGATTTGTATCTAGGTCTTAGGGACTTGAGGTCTTGGACATTGTCAGTGGAAGAAATTTGAACCTTGCACCTTAAAGAAATATTTTATCCATCCAAGGCTAAGAGGGTTTCCTCCACCAACCAAACATGGCCTCTTAAGGGTATCGTTGGGCTATGATTAAGGATGACAATTCCAATAGGTGGGTTTGAAAATATGTATGTGTCTCAATGCCTTGGGAATGACATTCTAGGGGAAAGACCATTCATTTGGCCCTAAAGAAACCATTAAGGAATCCAAAACCATGAACAATGCCTTAAAAAACCATGCATGACTTTGCAAGGGTATCCATGGCACTATGCATCCAAGTATTGAGGAATTGGGGGATTGGAAATGGTCATGGGAGGAGGCATGAAGCTCAATCTCTTATGGAATCTTTGCAACCATATCTATGGTGTTATGTATCCAGGTCCTGGGGCCTTGGTGTCTTGGACATGGTCAATGGAAGAGACCTAAACCTTGGGCCCTAAAGAAATTTTCTATCCATCCAAGGCTAAGAATGTTTCCTACACCAACCACACATGGCCTCCTTAGGGTTTCATTGGCATATGACTGATTATATCGGTGTCATTAGGTGGTTTTAAAAAATGTGTATGTGTCTCAAGGCCTTGGGAATGACATTCTAGGGAAAAATACCATGCCCTGGGCCCTAAAGAAACCATTGAGGCATTAAGAGCCATGAAACAATTTTCAAATCACCATGCATGAATTTGTAGGGGTGACTGCAGCACTATGTATCCAACTATTGGGGACATGGGAGCATCAACATGGTCATGGGATGAGACCTAAATATCAGGCCATAAAGGAAAATTTTAGCCATACAGGGCTAAGAAGGTTGCCTATAACAACCATACATGGCCTTCTTAGGGTATCATTAACCTATGATTGAGGATATTGATGCTATTAGGTGGTTTGAGAAGTATGTATGTGTCTTAGGGCCTTCAAAATGGTGCTATAGGGGAAAAGACCATGCATTTAGCCGTAAATAAATCATTGAGGCATCTAGAGTCATGAAAAATGTCATAAATGAATTCGTAGGGGTATCCAAGGCACTATGTATCTAGGTCTTTTGGCCCTGGAAACTTCAACATGGTCAATGGAGGAAACTTAAACTTAGGGACCTAAAGGAAGAAAATGGTCAGCAGAGAACACCTAAACCTCGATCCTAGGCCACCCCTTGGTGCTGCATTCACGCCCAATCTCCACGCTGCCCACTCCTCTAGCCTTCACGCTGCTCCATCCTGTCTACCTCATGCACAACTCCATTTCTCCCTCACGTCGAGCTTCATCTCTTATCTCCACACTCCTCTCCATTCTCCCCATGCTCATTCTGCCAACGCTCATTACCTCCACACTCCTCTCCATTTTCCCCATGCTCATTACCTCCACGCTCCTTCTCTCCATTCTCCCCACGCTCATTATTCCCACACTTAGCCTCCACAACTTTCTTCCTGTTCCATTTGTCTCCCATCTGTCACGCTGCCCATTTCCCATCTGCACGCTGCAACATACAGCTCCGCTCTCACGCTGCCCACTTCCCATCTGCATGCTACAACATTCACCTCCATCTGCCCCTTAACTCCTCCAATCTTCATGCTTCCTTGGCTTCCATTCTCCTGCTACCTGCTGTGCCCTATCTTTGCTTGCCTTCACGCATCCCTTGCACCCATTCTCAGGCTGCCCCATCTGCGCACTAACACCTACATCTTTCACGCTTCCCCGGCCTCCATTCACCTGTTGTTTGCTGCGCCTTACCTCCTCCAACCTGCATGCTTTCCCTAGCCTCTATTCTAACACTGTCTTCTACACTCTATTCATGCCAAATGCCTTCATGCCTCCTACACCCAATTCTGGCCTCACCTCTATCCCCTTTGTTTGATTAGTAATACGACTAGACTAGGGAAGAATGGGAGGTGCTATACCTCATGAGGGAAACTAGTTGAGTTCGATGATCAACTTCCATTATGTGTTACATGTAGCTCTCTTGATCACGACAGATCAGATCCCTAAAGGAATATTCTAGCCATCCAAGGATAAGGAAGTTACTTCCATTATCCACACATGGCATTCCGAGTGTAGGATGTCAGTGACATTAGGTGCTTTTGAGAAGTATGTAGGTGTCTCAAGGCCTTGAGAATGGTATTCCAAGGAAGAAGAACATCTATTTGGCCTTAAAGAAATTGTTGAGGGATCCATAGCCATGAACACTTCCTTGAATCACTATGCATGAATTTGCAGTAGTATCTATTGCACTATGTACCTAGTTCTTGTGGCCCTTAGACCTTGGACATAGTCATTGGAGGAGACTTGAACCTCCGGCTCTAAAAGAATCTTAAAACCATATAGGGTTAAGTAGGTTTCCTCCACCAACTACACATCGAATTAAGGTATCACTGGCCAATGATACAAAATATTGGCACCATTAGGTGGTTTTTAGAATTATGTAGGTGTCCCGGGACCTTGGGAATGACATTCTACTAGAGAAGACCATGCCTTTGGCCCTAGAGAAACCATTGAGGCATCTGGATCCTTGAACAATGCCTCAAAGAACCACGCATGGTATCCATGGTTATATACATCTGGATCCTTGAACAATTTGCCTCAAAGAACCATGCCTTTGACCCCGAAGAAACCATTTAGGCATACAAAGCTATTAATAATGCAAAAAATCACCATACGTGGCTTCAGAGTGTATCCATGGCGTTATGCATCCAAGTCACTGGGACTTGGGGCATTGGACATGGTCAATGGAGGATACCTAAATCTCGATCCCTAAAGGAATCTTCTATCCATCCAAGGATAAGAAGGATACCTCAACCAACCACACATAGCCTCCTGAAGGTAGCATTGGCTTATGATTGAGGATCTTAGTACAATTAGATGATTTTGAGTAATATCTACTTGTGTTAAGTACTTGGGAATGATATTCTAGGGAAGAAGACTATGTGTTTGACCATAAATTAATTCTCATGGAATTTAGAGCCATGAACAATGTGTCAAGGCATCGTGCATAACTTCATAGGGGTATCCATGGCACTATGTATCTAGGTATTTTGCCTTGGGTCCTTAGACATGATCAACAAAGGACAGTTGATCATCAATCCCTAAAGGAATGTTTTATCCATCTAAGGCTAAGGATATGGTACTAGCCATCTAAGGCTAAGGAGGTGGTATCCACCAACCACACATGGCCGCTTGAGCCTATGATTTAGGATGTCAGTGACAATAAGTTGTTTTGAGTAGTATGTAGGTGTCTCGGGGCCTTGAGAATGATGTTCCAGGTAAGAATACTATGACTTTGTCCCTAAAGAAATTATCGAGGCATTAAAAACCATGAACATTGACTCAAAGAAACATGCATGACTTTGGAGTGGTATCTATTGTGCTATGTATTTGGATCTTGTGTCCTTAGGGCCTTGGATCTATAAAACAATGAGCCACCTATAGGTGGAAAGAAACCTCATACAAGATTGCACTAGATAAACAACATGACATACCTTTAAAAGCTTATTAATCTTCAAAAGAATTGGCCATAGTGCTAAACTATCAATGAATGCTAGACCTAACCTTTTGGATGAACTCTACTCTAAACTTGAATTAGAATACTCCCAAACCAAAGACAAAAGAAAAGGTCAAAGGAGCGTTATGTACTATCAAACATAATCTATTTAATGTCTTCCTATGCCCTGTTTTGAACTACAATAGTCAAGTTCCAAAGGTATATTGGTGTGAGCTGGATTGGCACTTATATCATTTCTATCATCTTTGCTTTGACACCCTAAGATATGTGTTTGAGATTCCTCCATCCATGTTCCTATTGCCCCTTTATCTCCCTTGGTTTGTAATGGCGTTAGCTCCATAGAACTGATACTGATTTAATGGGTTTGCTTTGATTTATCTATTAAAGTAGAAAGAATTTGTTGGCATTTATCATATTGGATGCTCAAAGACTCAAACTAAGGTATTGAGCCTTTTTTTATAGCTTTTAAGTTTCCACAAATGGATTTATTGATACAAACAATGACAAGAGCTAGCATGCACCTTAAATTGTAATTGTATTAGAAAGAATGCAATGATTGGAAATAATAAGGAAATAGTTTACTCATGTATTTTCTTCTCTCTCTCTCTTCTCTTATTTATTTCTCTCTCTCTATGTCCCCCTTTCCCTCTCTCTATTTATCTTTCTCTATGTTCCCCCATGCCCACCTCGGTGTTCTCCCCTTTCCTTAACTATCCATATTTTCTCTATATAACCCCCTCTCTTTTTTCCTCCCTCTCTCTCTATCGCTCCCCACCTACTCCTCCCCCTCTCTCTCTTCCCCCCTTTAAGTAAATACCCCCCTCTCCCTCCCTCCCTTCCCACCCTCTCTCTAACTAACCTCTCTCTCTCTCTCTCTCTCTCTCTCTCTCTCTCTCTCTCTCCTATGTCTACCCCCTATATCCCCCTCTGTCTCTTTCTATAACCCCCTTCTCTCTCCCCCTTTCTATCTATGTTTTCCTCTCCCCATACATATTTCTACCTCTCTCTTTATTTCAATATCCCCCATCTCTCTCTCTCTCTCTCTCTACCCCTTTTCCCCTAACCCCCCTCTCTATCCCCCTTTCCCTCACCGCCCCCTCTCTCTCTAAACCCCCTCTCTTGCTCACTTTATCTCTCCCTCCCTCCGCTCTCTCTCTAATCCCCCTCTCTTTCTATCTATCTCTCTATTTCCTACTCCCTCCCCTCTCTCGCTCTTTTCCCCTCTCCCTATACCCCCCCCCCCTCTCCCTCTCTCTCTCTTTCTCTCTATTTCCCCCTACCCCCACTTTCTCTCTCTCTCTCTCTTTATCCTTCTTGATATTCCCCCCTACTCCCTAAAATCTTGCTTACCTTCACAAGGCCCATAAACATTTAGGATTGTCAAGGACATGCCTAGTTCCTTGCTAAACAATTTAGTGCCCAATCCTAAGTGAAAAGCAAAATAGTTCATTAGAAAAATATTGTTATACCAACTACTCATCAAACCCCTTGAGAAACATTTTGAATCTAGTGCCAAAAAATCCCACCCTGCCAACCACTTCCTAAGATAAGAAACAATGGAGTCATCCATTCCCATAGTTTCTTGCATAAGCATAACATCAAGATTATTAAGGTCAACCAACCTCTTCAAAGCCAATTTCTTAGCTTGGACCCCCCAACCCTATAATATTTAAAGAGATGACTTTCAATGAGAACCTTTGAAAGAGGCCAACCTGCTTTAACGGAACTAGTAACGAGTCTTTCTTTCCTTAATTAACCTCATTCATAGCTTTCTCCTAAGCTAATTTGAGAGCATACTTTCTACCCGCTAGTCCCAAGCCTAGATCTTTGTGTAAATACTAATCCAAACCTCCTAAAAAGAGGCACCCCTATAAGAGGAACTTTTAAGAGGTCTTAAAGAATAATGTACACCTCCCCTTGAAGAAGTGGCCCTTAAATTTACATCAACCACCTCCAAATTCGGCTCTAGATCCCACCTTGACTAAGAACAATTTTTTGATAAAAACAACCACCTTAGCTTCTAAAAGAACCCCCCTAGACCCTGAAGAATATCTTCCACTTCCTTTATGAGAGAAGGATCGCTAATAGGACTAGACCTTACCACCCCTTTTAGATAAGCAGAATCAATGTTCAAACAAGAAGTCCAACAAAGGGACCAACAAGTCCGGGCCTATGATCAAATACACTTCCCATTGACCTTCAACAACATTTAGACCAACCTCCTCCACTTCCTTTCAACCCAACAGAGTCTAAACCATAGTAGTTCCATCTTTCCAAAGAGGTGAGACATGCCCTAAATCCTTCTCCTGAGATCTCACACCGAAGTCATCTTTTATTTCCAAATATTTTGAATTAGTGGCCTATCACAATCCTCATGGACATGATCTTATTCCAATATGCTACAAACCCTTCCTTTAATCTAGTCATATAGAACATCAAACAACCCATGGTGGTTGATTAAAACCCCCTGCTAGACTACTAGTTCAAGGTGATTTTCTTTACAAGTTGAATTAGTTGTTTGTTCTAGCTAGATCAAGTTCCCTTCTTCTTGTAAAGGAGTTCCATTATTCACCCATGGAGAAACTTTTGGTGTGTTAAAAACTACTCCACTTGTAGGGTACCTTTTTAGTCTCCATGTGGAAACAAGAGAAAGATTACATCAATGGATGTTCAAACTATAGTGATAGTAAACTCACTAACACAAGACTTGGGTTGTATCAACAATACCAATTCCCTTTAGGCCTTTTGAATCCATCTCCATGGATTTCATTAGTGATCTCTAAACAGTCAAGGGAGACATGATTGTACCTTTGTGACCATACTATGGAGATTTTCCCAAATGGGAATTTCCATACCATGCAATAGAACTATTAGTGCTTGTAGTAGATGCAACACTTTTCTTCCAACATGTTGAGGCCATTTTTTAATGACTATCGATTATTAATTTTGATTTTAACTCCAAATTTCTCTCACTATTAATGCTCATATAGATGAAGCAATTTTCTTCTATCATGTTTAGAGCCATTTTTATTACCAATGAAAATAATTTCTAATTGTTATTCTAGATTTTCCAAGATGGTAGTTTTCATACCATGCAACAAAAATATGAATACTCTCATAAACAAAACACTCCTCTTCCTTCATGATTCGAGCCATTTTTATCAGTAGACCATCATTTTGATTATGGCTTGGTGACTTTTGGAAATCCTAGTGAAAGCTTTTAGGCCCGGTTAACCCTAGTGCTTTATTGCATTTTATCCACAAAAGAAAGACCTAGTATGAGGGCTTGCATAGAACCTTGGTTCATGGCTCATTCGTGCATTCTTAGGGCTCGTTTACTTCGAATTGATGGCGCGTATCATCATGCATTTTTAGAGCTCGTTCGCTTCGAATTGATGGCGCGTATCATCATGCATTTTTAGGGCTTGTTCGCATCGAATTGATGGCGCGTATCCTTGTTGCAGCTGCCATGGATGGCGCGTATTCTTGGCCCTGTTCGAAGCTATCGTATTTCGAGTTACCAGGTGAATATGTTACTCACATTCGCAAGCAGTTAAAGTACGAGTTACCAGGTGAATATGTTACTCACATTCGCAAGCAGTTAAAGTATCATCAATCGCCCTCAGCAGGGCCGGGCGAGACTGTTTTTTGAAGCCTCTGCTTGGAGGCTAAGGCTGGGGGAGTCACAGGGAAGGGCGGCGTCATTGTTTTGCAGATTAGGTAGGAGATGGGTACTCGAGTCACCATGCAGGATACTGTCAAGGGTTGCGAAGAGAGGGTTATTGTTATTTCTGCTCCAGAAGATAGTGGGAATAATGGAGGAGATATGGGGGATTTTCTTCTTGCTAGGCGGCTCTATTTAGGGTTCATAGAAGGATTTTTTAGGATATTTCCGATGAAAATGACCCCAAAAATTTGATTACCACTTGTCTAGTTGTGCCGAACGGTCAGGTTGGTTGTTTACTAGGCAAGGGCGGGAAGATCATCTAGAAAATAAGGGAGGATACCAAGGACACATTAGGATTTTTCCTCGAGATAAGACTCTGCCCTGTGTTCTACACACATATGAGATTTTACAGGTGCATTAGCTGCCTTTCTTTTTTTTTCGTGTCCAACCCTCAAGCCTGCCCCTAATTTTTCTTGTTTAATATGTTTTCATTCTTTTCTTCTTTTGAGTGGATTTTCTTATGCTTAGGTTCTTGGTCTATAACTATTATTCCCAGGTTTCCTGGGGCTCATCTGTTTCGAGCTCATGACATTTTTGTTAGCAGACCACACTAATAATTGAACCCTTGTGGACGTTTTAACAATCCGTCAATATTACCAGTCAATGAACACCCCTTTTGGCACATACATAGAAATTTTCCTCTTCTGAGCAAAATGGTACCAAGTGCTACCGCTATCTGAACAAAATACATGTATCTGCCGCCAATGTTACATATGATCATAAAAGTCTTCTAATTGATGGCCAAGGAAGAATTTTCGTATCTGGTCCCATACATTATACTCGAAGCACACCAGAGCTATGTATCGTCCTCTTTCTTGGATCATGCATAAGCCCACTTTATGGTTTCTAATCTTCTCCGAAGAATTTTCCTGATATAGTGTTTATGGCTTTGCATCATGTGGAAGCTGGCTGTTATGCTTGTGCAGATGTGGCATGATATTATTCAGAAGGACAAGGATGGAAGGCTATATTTCATTATGAGTTATGTGTTATGGAATGCGCATGATCCCAAACAGAACGAGGTGATTCTGTTCTGCATTTTCTCATTTCCAGCAGATTGCATATACATGTAGTTTTGCATTTTTCTGAAGTGTGTATTGGTTTTTGCAGCATAAATTTGAAGACATGTTTGATTTGGTAGAGTTCGTGAAAACAGTGCAGCAAGATGGATTGCTTGTGCATCTTCACATCAGTCCATATGCATGCACTGAATGGAATTATGGGTAAATATTTGTTTCCTTTTAGCTCAACTTGGCTTATTGGTTTAGTTTGATATTTTCAATAGAAAGGAAAGGCTCCAGATGGATCCCCAGGTATTTCTAGAGCTGTTATGCCATGATTATAAGAAAAAAAAAATCCAGTCATAAAATGAACACCCTGAGTGGTTGAGGTCCTACACTGGGAAGGAGGACATGAGAGGAGCACCTTTCATCCAGGTTGTGGTCCGTTTTGGCCTTTCGAAGGATTTCATTTGTATCTAAATTGTTCCCTAGAAGTGTTTCACCGGCTTTATTCAGATAATTTTAGATGTTAATCTCCTTATTAGGAGAAAATTTAGAGTGTTACGCTGAATGAAGTGTAGTATCCACACTTAAGGTTTGATTAGCTGCAAAGGAGTTACATTTCTGGTGATTACTCTCAGGCCCCACTCACTATTCCTTTGACTGACATCGATATTCACATCGAGAGGGTTTCTCACTCTGAAGGGTTTACCCTCCTGCCTAAAACAGAGTTCCCTGTAACGTTTTTTTGTCAGATTAAGGAATAGCAGCACTTGAAAGGTAATCTGAATCATGATTTTTTTGAGATGTTCAAGGATGGAATCTGTCATTTGAAAAGGTTTTCAAAGCCTGTTATGTTATTTATGGTGGACACCAACCATACTTTCCTCTGGAATTGCTATCTGCTAAGTGTTTGGCTGCAACTTTGGCACCTTAGCAGAAGGTAAGCACAAAAAAAAATAGTTCTTAAATATTGTTGTTGTTTGATTGAAAATCATGCAGAGAAGCAAGGTCCTCTACAGCTCAGGTCGAGAGAGTTCTTTGTGTCTATCTTTATGTGTGTGTGATGCTTAAAAAAGACCAACATATATTTACCAAATTAGTTCTTAAATATTGCTGTTGTTTGATTGAAATTATTTTTGGCATGCAGAGAAGCAAGGTCCTCTACAGCTTAGGTGGAGAGAGTTATTTGTGTCTATCTTCATGTGTGTGTGATGCTTAAAAAGGGCCAACATATATTTACCAATAGGTTCTACCTCCCCAGTTGGTTTTGTCTACATCCCCATTCCATAGATGACTTGATCGCTGCCACTTTTACTTTTGTACCTCTCACCCAACCTGGAATCCATTACACGCTCATTTACAGCAAACCAAAACTCCAGTGAAAAGTGTAGCATTTGTACAATAATCACTTAGACTTGACCCTCATGGTATGCATGTTATGTATGTGGCATATTTGCAACAGCGATGGAATCACAACCAGCTTGGGTTATAAATGTTGTGCCAATTGATGATCCAAACACACTTCCAATTATCTATGAGCGTGGTCTATTTGGAATATATCACAACCGGTGCATGTCTTTTAGTACTTACCCCATAACATATGATCTTTTGCATGCTAGACACCTATTCTCTAAGCTTAAGAAAAGGTGGGAATGCCCACCTATGATAAAATATTTTGAGATTACTTTCTTCTTTTTCCTTAGATATTAGATAATGTTCAATATGGCCATTTGGCAACTAATATTTTGGCAACTAATATTGCAACTGTCACTTTTTTCGACCCAAGTTCTACTGACTAGCCTATAAGACAAAGAGGAAGAGAATTGATAATGTGATTGGATGCTCCAGGTGCAGCCTAGTTCCTGTAATGGAAGAGGTTGATTGCATATTAAGGCCAGGGAGTTCAATCATCTTCCATGACATGGTTGAGACGCTGAATGAATTGGAAAACATTATAAAATTGTTACAGTGACAAATCCGAATGACATATTCTCAAGATCAGGAAGGGATCCGGCTATGTGCAAAAAAGACCATGTAGCGGCCGCGGCTAGTAGCTTGAATTCTTGTTTTCAGTATCACCAGCAACAAGCATTCAAGTGTACAAATGGTTAAAGTCAGCACGGAACCTACTCCACTGTATGTTGGATCTTGAAATTCTTCCAGAAGACCAAGTTGTTGTTTTATTCTTTAATTGTATTTCCAGAATTTGTTCACCTTTACTAGATTTTATTAGCTGTCTATATATTCCTCAGTATACCCTTCAAATGAAGGAATTTATGTAGTAACTTCCTTGCTTGATCGTTCCGCTAATTTCTGGATGAAGCATGTTTGTTAAGTATTTCAGATAATTCTGGATGTAGCATCATTTGTTTCAAATTTGGGGCTTTAACGAGGATTTGGTCACAATCATCTGTGATATGATTTTTATTTGATTTTAATAGGGATAAATTGCGTGGCTTATTATCTACAAACTACTTTCGGAAGAACTTCTTTTAATTTCATAACAGAGGACGGTCCTTTTTTGGCGAGTTATCTTTGTGGGTCTATATTGTACCGGAGACAAGATGAACTGTCATTCTTGAAATACAAGAATTGACATATTGATATAAATAAAATTCATGTATGCTCAGTGATTGCAATTATAATATTGTTTGACCGTAGAGGTATTTTGTTTTTCTCGAAACCATGGATTACATATGTTGTTCCCTTTTGCCGAGTTATTTTTGGGGTGCGATGTTGTTAAAGGTGCTATTATCGTGGGTGTCGTTTTTTAAAGACAGAAATTGGATTCCAACTAAATAATGATCTGTAATATCATGCTAATACATGGAATAAAATGAACAGTGCGAGCTTATATAGTTTTGCTTAAAAGAATATATTTTAAGTTGCTTTAATTGGTTTCTTTGGAGTGTCCACAAATATCGAGTTGTTTCAAAATTGATACACAAGGCAACTTCAAAAAATTTGACACAGAATATATCTATTTATTTGATTAAATTAGTTTTCTGTTAGAAATTTTGTAGGATTAATTGAGAAAATACCGTCCCAAAAATGTTATACATGTTTATAAACTTTGTAGCAATATTGAGTTGTTTCAAAATTGATACACAATTCAACTTCAAAAAATTCAACACAAAAATTGGTGTTTCTGTTAATAAGACTTGGTCAGAACGAGAAGGAGAGACTGATAGGTTTCACTGACAATTTGCATAAACGAGTTGTTGGATAATATGAGGGAGTTCAGGCAGTTGTATAAGTTGTGCTAAGATCACGAGATGGACTTGGAAGGACGCAGAAACTCACCATATCTTTATATAATTTTATATGCTAATGCAATATCTTTATAATATATACACAAAAGTTCCTTGTGATAATAGAAACATCTCTTCCTCTTGCACAAAATATCAAACTTGTTATCCCAGTTCATGTTTATGCTAATTTATGAGAAATGAATGTGTAAATGTTGTGGAGATTAATATGTTTTATAATGTTTATGCTGTGTATTCTATTATATTAATGGATAATTAGCATTTGTGTAATTAAATTATTTTATTATATCAATGGATAGTTAGCATTTGTGTATTAAATTATAATAATGGATAATCAGCATTTGTGTAATGTGTATTGTAATATATATATGTATGGGGTTCCAAAAAAATATAAAGTATATATATATGTGAATTATATTTTTTTTACACCATTTATTAATTTATTTTGTTCTGCACCATATACAAGTTTGTGTATACTATATAATAATAATGATAACGATAATAATTAAAATTTTGGTGTTTTGTACAAAAAGTTTCAATCCATGTTGGATTGGTTTTGGTGGTTTGCACCACAAAATCTCAATCCACCTAGGATTGGTTTTGGTGGTTTGCACCATACACCATAAATACACCAAAATCAACTTTTTTACAAACAACACTTTTGCACCATAAATCTTAGCACCACTTGGGTATTCCCACATTATCACCACTTTTGCACCACTATTTGAAAATTAGGGATTTCCCAAATCCTTCACAAATAGTGGTGCTAATGTGAGGCTAAAATACCCTTTTTCTTGTAGTGCTCCATTACATGTCAGTTTGAAAACAATCACATCTCAATTTGAAAAAAATCAAGAATTCATGATTACACACGATTTCGAGTTTTCTCAACTCTCCCTCTAATCATGTAACCGAAATCGAAATCGAAAAATCAAGAATTCATGATTCCACACGATTTCGAATTTTCGCATCTCTCCCTCTAATCATGTAATCGAATAGTTTTTGCATCCACTAACTGGAGCAACGGTAGCTGCTGCTTTTTTCAAAATCAAGTATCCGAATGAGAATGGTCATGTAAGTTGAGTGCTGTTTGAATTTCTGTTCTCTTTGTTCATTAGTGCAGGCTGTGCTTGTCCGTCCCATCCACTCAAACAAACAGATCCTAACCTTATAATAAACTTACAATAATAAATGCGTGCCTTGTGTTTGTTCTTTGTATCATGGTATGCTTTTGGAGTGTAACTTCAAGGATCGTGTTCTGTATCATCGTGAACTAGTCGGAATTGAATTAGGGAAGGAGCTCATTAGTTTATTTTTGAAGAATATGCTATTAAACACAACCATAAATGCATGGATGAAAGTTGTAGGTAACTGTTGTTTCTAGTGAGAATATATTCTAAGTAGAGTTATAAACTTAAAACATATGAATTGTACTTATCAACATTTATTATTTTTTATAATTTTCACATGTAGGAAATGTGAAGAATCAAGTAGGTTACATTTGGAAAAAAAAAAATTCAAATTAAGAGAAAGAAAAACATAGATGTTGTAGAAAAAATAAATATATAATATTGACATTATATGAGAGGCCTAATTTTAAATCAGTCATATTTTAGGTATGATTATTTTTAGGATGTTTGACCTGTTTAGTGGTTGAAAGTGTTTAAGAATGGAAATCTTCAATTTAATTCCTTGTATCTAATAAAAAAATCATCTTGTATCTTCTTTGGATATTAAAATTTACTAAATGTATGATGTTGTTATAGAAGAGGAACTTATCAGTAAGCCCTTTTTAGCTATCTTTGATGTGGATTAGGGTGCAAGATTGACCTTGGTTTTCCTAGTCTATTGTAGTTCCATAGGATTATTATGGGATGGGCCTTCTAACCTCTCTCTCATGTCTTCTAGAAGCAAATGTGTGTATGAATGTGTGAAATTCTCTATAATAGTTTCATCTACATGGACATCTTTTATGTCTTATGGTATGTTTCTCCAAGGCTAAGTTAATTGCTCATACTAAAATTCCCCAATCTTCCGTAACAAAAGATATTAATTATTTAAAAGGTCATGAACTATTTTTCAGGTTTATCAACCTTGGCAAAAATAGTACTACATGCATAAATGGATTGATTAGACAAGGATTGTATGCTTGTGTTTCTATAGAAATGAATTTGTCTTTCCGCCGTCAAGAATCTACTATCCTACTTTAACATAATCAAGATTGAGCCCAGAGGGGTAGCTCAAATGGTTCAGTTAAAATCCAAAGACAGTTTTATATTGAGGTGGGAGGTTCAATTCTCATGAATCCGACTCTTTGGATCCTTTGGAGTTATGCTCAGAAAAATGGAGTAGATGGGGTAAGGTTCCTCCTGATACTTAGCCACATGGACACAACTCCTTAACAAATGGACCTTATTCTATTACTACGGATATTATATCTAGACCAATTTAGCATCACCACTTTCAAGTCAAACTTAAAACCTAGTAGGAGGTCATAAAATGTAATCTTTATAAAATAAATTTCATAAAATGCCCCGCCCATGCCATCTCACACTCAACGGAGAAATTAAATTTCTCATACTGCCTACCCTATGCGTATACTGAAAAGTGCAGAATAAAAAAAATAAAAATGAACGAAAAATAAAATAAAAGTTTCTATTGAATTTTCGTACTTATGTCTCAATTTCACGATTAGATGATTCCGACTTTCCTCATCTTCCCCTCTAATCATGTAATCGAAATTACGATTTCGAGTTTTCCTCATCTCTTCCTCTAATAATGTAATCGAGATCGCTAATGATTGGAGCTCGGGATTGATTAGAGTTTGTGATTCCGACTTCTTTCCGTCTAATTACAAAAATCATGAGAAGTCGAGCTTCACAAGATTTAAATACCGCTTGGATTTTTCATTGCTTTCACAACAGACTTCGATCTTTTCATTCTTCTTGATTTGGGATCGTCTTCCTGCATTAAGATTCTCTGCCAACCGACCTCCATCTTTTCATTCTTCTTGATTTCTGATCTTCTTCCTGCATTCAGTTTCTGCACAGAATGGAGGTGCAGGTCAAGCAGCTGCTTACAGAAGCGGGAGTTATCGGAGGCATTGTCGACGATTTCGATCCTCAAATGAGGTTGGAAGTAAGGTACGGCAATAAAGGAATAAGCCTAGGTGATCAAGTCTGGGCCGCTGAAGTTCAACACAGACCTCTTGATTTTAAAGTTTTTTGCGACCCCCGCTCATCATTCTGACTTGGTGGAAGCCTTTAGGAGACCTACATCAGCAACAGTGGTAAGCTTAAATCGTATTTCGTCATTATTTTGAATCTGGTCAAATTGAAATTCATATTATTAACCCTTTCGTATAAATCCATAACTAGGTTATGACGGATCCTGACGCTGTTGGCGGCGAGTATTTGTACTGGTAGGCTATAAACTTCCTCAAGTCGCATCAAATTATTGATTGTATGGCACTGGAATCCATTAAATAACAATATTCATTGATACATTGCGCAGGTTATCTATGACTATGCATTTCCTGGACCCCAAACGAGCACTAGGTATCATGGTTGTGTTTATTATTTTGTTGTGCTAGAAATCGATCGATCGAATGCGTTCCGTAATGTTAACCGTGGTGGATGTTTGTTTCGTTGTGCTGCAATATTAGGGCTGACGCAATGGCAGGATCTGGTTACCTATGAAGCTCCAAGGGGCAGGCGCATGGGTACCCGCAAGATAGTTTTCACACTATTCATGCCGGTTACTGAATCTCCGCCCAATATAATTATACCCGAGTCGCGCAACAATTTCAGTACGAGGGATTTTGCATCCACTAATGCACTTGGACCTCCGATAGCTGCTGCGTTTTTTGAAATCAACTATCCGAATGAGAATGGTCATATAGAATTACCCATGTAACGGCCATGGAAGTTGATTGCCGTCTGAATTTCTGTGAACTGGCTACACGTTTTATGACAAAAACCTGAATTGTTTGAATTTATGTGAACTGCCTACACATTTTATATAACAAAAACCAGAATAGTTTGAATTTCTGTGAGCTGGCTACACGTTTTATATAACAAAAACCAGACTAGAATTTTCCCAAGTATGAGCCGTGTTTATTATTATTTCAATAGAGTTTGACCGTTTTAATCAGTATCAGCCGTGTTTACTATTATTTCAATAGATTTTTACCGTTTTAATCAGGAGGTTGTGAAGGTTTCCAGAATTTCTTAAGGTAATGTTTTTTCTCACTTCTTAATATAATTATTGCGCCAGAGATGTGTTACATGAAACACTGTGTTTAACGTTACAATTTTATTTATATTTTATGTTCAACGTTATAATTTTTTTTAAATTTTATCTATTTTGTAGTATTATAGATATTTATTTTCAGCGCTTTCAAAATTAAAGTTATTATAATGTTAAGATAAATATATACATGAAGAAATAGTGTTACCGACCATTTTAACGTCATACAAATTTCCGAGGCAAGAAGCGTTTTTCAGTTTATATATGTGATATGACATGGGTCTAATATGCCTTTTTACAGTATAAGGTTTATATATGTGAAATGATATCACAAGTGCAGGTGTTTTTCCACTACCTATGTCAATGATTTGACATCAGCGTGTTGTGCTTCTATGGCTGATCATTTAATGTTTTTTCTCTTTTTCTTTTAAGATGTTTAAGTAGGAAAGGAAAATTTAGTCTGTTAAAATTTCAAGGTCAAAGTATAGGTGGGTTGTTATGACCCGTTGCTTCAGATAAAGGGGCTATGAAGGCCTTAATTTGCCTTAATAGGTCGTGTTTCAAAAGGCTTTACCAACCTTTTACCATCTCACCTCACAGACTTTAACTTTTATTCTATTTACAGTTCGGGAGGGCTTGCTTGGCCTACTGATGATAATGACCGTATTCCAATGCTGACGCTAATGATGATGCCGGTACTGGTGCTAATCCTAATTCTGCTCCTTAAACAGCTTATTCAAGCACATAGCTTTCACGCTTAGAATTTACATCTCCAGAATTACTCGAAAGTCTAAAAATTTATAGAGCAATATGAAACTATACTCTTTTGAGCACTTCACGCTCAGCAAAAATTATGAAGAAATTTTAAATCTGATCATCAATCCTTTAAAGACATCTGATCATCAATCCTTTCAACTTCTTGCGTTGTCGCCGTTTATCAATTGATGGGACCTTCGACCAGCAGCATGTCCATATTTTTCATTTGATTTTTTAAAAGATAGTATTAATTAAAATTTTAACTATCTTTTGAAGTGTATAAATTTTTTCAAGATAGTATTAATTAAAATTTTAACTATATTTTGAAGTGTATAAATTTTTGTTATTATTATTAATTTTTTAATTTGATGATATTTTTTAAAAAATACTTAAATTTTTAATAATTTTCATCCAGTATAATTAAAATTAATAATAAAAAAATTAATTAAATTTTTCAAAAATATTTAAAATCAACTTATAATTAATTTATAAAGAAAATTTCATTCTTAACATTTTTTAATAGATCATATCTTGCATTAATAATCTTTGGCAACAACAACTTTCTATTTACAATTAATTTACTCCAACATGTAAACCCCTCAATATGATATGAAATATCTCTATCTATGTCAACATTCTAAACAAAAAATTCATCTCTATTTAATGATTTTGCTTAAATTTTGTTAACTTCACAATTTTCATGTGAATCCGTTAAGATGTATTAAAAGATTTATCTTCAATGCAAATTGTTCCTTTTTAGTACCCTTGCACAACAAGCTTCAATACAAAATACTCATATTCCTACCACTGCTCAAGATATACGAAGTTCAAAAATAGAAACTAATTCATTCAAGCATACAAAATATATATCATTATGGGAAGAGAAGAAAAACAATGTAAATAAATTCAGTAACATCAAGTTGAAAATAACTTGCAACAATCTAGTGATTATATTTGTGGACTAAGTCACAAAAGATTATATATATATATATATATATTAGATAATTAAATTAGTATAACACCATTATAATTATTTTGAGAAAAAGTATATTGCATTGGTGGTATTTCTTGATTCAATTAATATGCCTAATCATTATTTTGAAATTATATATGGTAAGGCCAAAACAATACGAAACTTATTAGCAAGGGTTAAATTTTAGAGGCACTCTAACTCATTTAAGTAAAAAAAAATTGATAATTTTTTTTAAAGCAACTTTGTCATGATTGATATTTATTTGTGTTTCTCAATTAAATATTAGGTAAATTATATATGTTTTATTTTTATTTTTATTGTGAATACAAGTGAAGGGTTGGAATTAATATAAAGATAAAAAAAAAATTGATATTTTTTTTTTCAGCAGAAACAAAATCGTACTATTGCTATTCCATAGAATTAAATAGTACAAAGATAGTATGAATATCCTATATCATGATATCCAGATCATATACTGTTCTTAAGAGATCGTCAAACAGCTATTTACAAAATTATAACCACCCATCCCAAGGTAATTACATCAAAATATAGAGATCCATCCCAAAAAAAGTTACAAAATATCTTAAAAGAAGTATAAATAACCCCTGTCAAGCAGACAGGCATCCAACCATTCCTCCAAAAAGAGAACCCCTACAGGACCAACAAAAGCATCTTTCGATAACTGATCAGCTTGTGTGTTGTGAGCCCTATAAATATGTTCAAAAGAAATATGTCTCATCCTTGAAATATCCTACCGAGTACACTCACACCAATAATTTAGATCAATAACATTAAGATTGTGTTCCTGTAAAGCCCACTTTATAGTCACACGAGAGTCTCCATAGACTTTGAGATTCTCCAATCCAAAGGAATTTGCCACCTTTAGACCCATCCATAGCGCCATCACCTCAGATTTCATATTGGTTCCTCTACCTCCATTAAGACGAAGAGAAAAGTAATGGTTTTCATTGATAAAGATAACCCCACCCGCCGCGCACAATCCATCCTGAGCAGCCCCATCAAAGAATAAAATCGGCTGTGAGACAACATAGGAAAAGGAAACTTCCCTTATAACTTGCTTACCAGAATCCTCCTCGGGATAACTCTGTAACATCATGCAAACAGTATTAACACAATGCATAGGATCAGCTTTCTTGTTTTGAAAAATCACTTCATTCCTTGTATACCAAATGACCCAAGAAATAAAAATAGGGAGAAAGATAGGCTTCTTATTTCCCCTAATCCAATTGTGCAGTCCAGCTCCAAAATCCTTATCATCCCAAACAAACTGCAATTTGAGTTCTTTACAGCATAAATTCCATATATATTGTAGAAATGAACAACTCACAAATAGATGCTCAGCAGATTCAGGACCTAATTGACATAAACAGCACCAACTAGGTCCTGTCCAACCGTGCTTGATTAAATTTTCCCATGTCTTAAGACTACCATTTAACGCATGCCAAAGGAAACATTTCACTTTCAATGGGATAGGCCACTTCCATATCTTCGAATACCACCATTGACACTAATAAATACAATGAGATTGAATAATCCTTTTATAAGCTGAATTTGCTGTAACAAACCCTTCTTTAGTATTACCTGCCCAGATTAACAAGTCAAGGGATCCCGTAATCGAGATGCCAGCCGCTCTAATTGCCTGAATATAGCGACCCCACTCCAATTCATGATCCGGAATCTCCCAAGGTAATGTTTCCAGCCATCCATTACCAGATACAATAAAACGATTAGCATCAAAAATATCATTTAATGTATTATATGCCAAACTGTTCAACTTAGAGACCAGATTATTAGACAATCTGAAACATTCCTCCAATCCAAGCACAGGATCCACCCCTATAAGAATGCTGCATCCATTACCTACCCTCCAGCAAATATCACTTGCAATCCAATCATAAACTTTTAGAAAACCTCTCCAGACTGGAGACATCAAACCCGAGATCCGCTTAGGTTTTCTTAACCAACTGATAAAGTGAGGTTTGATATATTTGAGATGAAGAACTTGCGACCAAAGAGATTTACAAAATAAACCTCTCCACATACTCTTTAGTCTACGAGCTTTGCTGAAAGCAAGAATCTCAATAATACCCCAACCACCAAACTTCACCGGCCGAGCCAGAACATTCCATTTCACCATCACCAGCTTTGTGCCAATTCGATTACCAGACCAGATGAAGTTGAAAATAAGCCTCCTTAGCCTATTGATAATAGAAACCGAAATATCTAGAAGAGATAACCAGAATACCGGAATACTAGTTAAAACAGCTATGACTAAAACAAGTCTGCCTCTAGTAGAGAGTAACCGAAATGACCAATGATCAATTCTCTGCTCAAACTTCCTGATTAACCAATGCCAATCTTCCGCTTTATATGAGTTAGGCTTTAAAATAAAACCTAAATACTTCAAACCATTTACCAATTCCGTACAGTTAAAAGGTAAAATGGCTTCAATTTCACTTCTTCTAATAGGATCCACCAAATGATGATAAAGACAAGACTTTGAAATGCTGATTTTCATCCCTTTATTCCTTTTATCAATCCCATTTCTTTAGCTTGTTTAATAAGACGACTGAAACCATCAATGATAAGGATAAAAAGGAGCGGTGACAACAGGCATCCCTGCCAAATACCTCTACTGCATTGAAAGAAGGAGGTGGGATTACCATTAACCAAAACAGCAATACTAGGCGAAGTAACACAGGCCATGATCCAATAATCACAAGAGGAGGAGTGCCAATTTGGATCAATACCAATATGAGAAAAGACCAATTGACACGATCATATGCTTTTTCTAAATCCATCTTTAATATCAATGCCTTCAGCTTCTTGGACTTGATGGTATGGAGCAATTCCTAGGTAAGCCCAATGGAATCATGAATTTGCCCGCCCTTTAAAAAAGCAAATTGTTCAGGAGTTATAACAGAAGAAAGAACAACCTTTAATCTCTGCGCTATAATTTTGGATACAAGTTTATAGATAAGATTACACAGCACAATAGGCCTGTATTCCCCAAAAGTAACAGGATTATTACTCTTAGGGATCAAAGTGAGGAAACTGGCATTAAGGGCACCAGAAATGAAACCATTTACCCTAGTGAATTCCACAAGCCGCTGGATATCTTTCCCCATTATATCAAAGAAACGCAAATAAATTTCCACCGGCCACCCATCAGGGCCCAGGCTTTTGACCCTGGCAAATAGCTTTAATGTAGACTCAATCTCCTCTAACGTAACCTCCATGCCCAACAACTCGGCATCATTACCTTCAATGCATCTAGGATAAAGCTGAGCCAATCTGATTTGGTCCAAAAGTTCACGACCACCATCCTCTTTGAAATTATTACTGAAAAACCTGTAAGCTTCAGAACTCAATGACTCCAATCCCTTTAATTAAATTCCATTAACATCATTAATATCCCAAATAAATTTGAAATTCCTCCTTGCAGAAGCAAATGCATGAAAGAACTTTGTGTTCCTGTCCCCCTGACCTACCCACACCGCTCTACTTTTTAACCTCCACTCCCTTTCCTCCATTAAAAGGATATCCTCCTTTTTTTTCTCATAATCCTTTAAAATGTCAAAATCATCATGATTCAGAGTACCATCAAAATTTTTCAGACAAGCATTCTGTATACAAGATTCCAACCTTTTCAGCTCAGCAGCATCTGACTTCTTTCTAGCCTTAATCCAACTAATTACTACCTCTTTAAGCTTTTTCATTTTCAGGCAGAAATAATCAACAGGGTTCAGATTTTCCACCTCCGAATTTATCCAAAAAGCTTTCACCAATTCACAAAAATCCTTTTCCAATAGCCATGAACTATTAAACTTGAACGGATAAACGACATTTTGACCATAATCTTCAAACTGAAAAACAATAGGCCAGTGATCAGAGAATTTAACCTCATGCACCCAGGATCTAGACTTTTGGAAGGTATCAAAAAAAGATGACTTTACCAAAAAACGGTCCAGTCTCTTGTGAACACCAGCATTCCCCTGTCTACCATTTGTCCAGGTAGGAATTAACTTCGCAGGAACCACATCCACCAAGTCAAATTGGCCAAGAAAATCCAAGAAATAATCCGCCAATGGATCCAGTCTGGCCCCCAAACCCCAAATCTCAGAAGCCGAAGAAGAAAAATTCAAATCACCACCAATCGCCAGATTAGGTAAGGTAAGAATCCCAGAAACTGCCAATGCATCCTAGAACATCCGGCGTCCATCATAAGGAGCATAACAGTTGAGAATATGGATCTGAATGTCCAACCCAAATGTTTATTTTTATTTTTATTGTGAATACAAGTGAAGGGTTGGAATTAATATAATGATAAAAAAAACATTTCATTTTGATATATAACAATATAAATATTATACTGTTAAAAACACAATGATTTTATAAAATTCTATTCAACATAATATTATTAAAGGACAAACTTCTAAGTGAATTGTTATCTCATGGTCACATAATTGGGGGCTTCCATAAATAACAATTACTAACATATTTATTTGAAATTTCATGACTATGTATGTCTTATGATATGAAATATCCCTCTATCTACATCTACATTCTAAACAACAAAATTTATCTACATATACCAAATTAATAACTAATCATTATAATTAATAGCTTACCTTAAAATTTAATCAACTTCACAATCTTCATGATAAGTTTTTAAAGAATATTAAAAAATTTATCTTTAATCAAAATTGTGCCTTTTTATTACCTTTACTCACCAAACTTCTATACAAAACACTTTTATATCTATCATTACTCAAGATCTATAAAGCTCACACAAACATTAATTCATTTATGTATATCAAAGAAGAAAAATTAAAAATCCCAACATATAAAAATTCAATACCAACATATAAAAATTCAATACCATCAAATTGGAATTAAGTGGCAACAACTTAATGACCATATTTATGAATATGAAAGAAGTAACCAAACATATATATATTAAATTAGCGTAACAACGTTCAAACCATTTTAACTTCAACTTTTTATACACAACAATGAATAAGCAATAAGTATTTATACTCTATTTCTTTCCCAACCTTTTTAAAATCTAAAAAAACTACAATTACAAAAACAGGGAAGCATCTTCCGCGACCGCCTAGGATATCTCCCGAACTGCCGCTAAATGCAATTATTTCAAATTTTCATCTCCCAAACAAATGCAATCATTTCAAATTTTTAGTTGAGCGTGGTTGTTTTGTATTAACCACGGACGGTTACAACTGTTCTTTAACCACGTCATCCTATCGTAGTTTGCATCCTTCTTGATCGTGCTTTCGACTGTACGTACTACATTCTATTCCTCCTCGTCTCGTACATTCCATTCTGCTTGAACGTACTTTCGACTTTAAGTACTAGGCATCTTTGTAACACGTTTTTTTATTAGAAAGAATAATAAAACATCACGACAAAACTTAAGCACGAGTGGGATTTAGAGCTTTTTCGAGTTAAGACACTTTTCATTATTTTATAAATCCTAGCAAAATTACTTATTGTAGTAGTTGAATATCGATAGACCATAATATCTAAGCCTTCTTCCAGTTAAATGGATTGTATGTCATCAATTTCTCATCATCCATGCATCAGTTAAAAGTTATTCATGCATCATAATAAGATGCAAATTATTTTTTATATTTTATTGACTGATAATTGTTTATTTTTATTTGGAACAACTACAATAAAAACCAATCTAACATATGAATATTAATATGATTCATATTTATTTTTGAGTTTAACAAAAATAAATATTCAATAATTAAAAATTATAAATATTTAAATATAAAAACTATATTTTAAAAAATTAAGATTATTTAATTAATTAATTATAATAAATATTATTTATTGTTGAACATCTGCATAAGTTGTTTAGTGTTGTAATTTATAAGTAAACATATTTCATTTTCAGGTTGTAATATAATACTAAGGTTAATCTACAAAGTTATGTTTCCATTAAGTTTCATCAAATTGATTATAATTTCCCAAGGTGCAAACCGCTCAAGTATTGCACTGAAGGTTACAAACTTAGTCTGTTTGAATAGGTTGCTACCGGTTCGTTACCGTTCATGCCAAACTTTAAAATACGACTTCTAAGTAGGGTTTTCTATACCCAAACCATAGTTATTTCTTTTTTTAACCGGTTCCCAAAACCAGTTCTTAACCTACGAGTTGACCTGCTTTTCTTTTAAAGATTTCGATAACCTACAATCCTTTTGTTTTAAAATCTTTTAGAATAAACATTTATTTTCCTTTAATAGGTCATCTACCTGGTTTCGACTCTCACGAAGGTTCCTTTCTTTTAGAACCACCTCAGTTATGGTTTCGACTCTCACGAAGGTTCCTTTCTTTTAGAACCACCTCAGTTATATTAATTTTAGATACTGGAAGGCAACCCTTGTATGTGTTCTGTCTTGAGGTTGAAACTTTGACATCCATCCTTTTAAATAATCTTACAGTCATCTTATAAAAGAATAAGTTTTCGCATCGGCCGTAACATTAGCATAATTTTTGCAATATCAAAGTATGTTGACAGGAAATAGCCAAATGGCTTAAATTAAGTCTGTGAAGAAAACGTTACAGCCATCTTTACCACTAAACAAATAGTTATCAAATTTATCAATACAGACTTATCACATTAAAAACCCACGAAGGAAGAAAAACGTAGAATAATCTAAATGAAGCCCTTACACGATTACAGCATCAGAGTGGTAATACAAGCTCTTTTCTGAAAGCCAGATACATAGATTTTATACACGATTTCAGACTGGAAAAAGTATTACGTACACTTTGGGTGAAACCCCAAGTCTGGTTTCAAGTCATAAAACCATAGCTACAAAACCCACATTCACCAGAAATCCAAAATACATTTAGGTCAACTCTACATCGCAATTGATGGAGGACCGAGAACCTTTAAAAGTTACATATTCTCCATTTTCGTGTAGAGATTGAATTGTTCCAAGAAGTTCTCAAAGAACCAGCTACTTCTCAACCTAACAAAAAAAAAGAAACTCAAACGAACATAGTTTTCAAACGATGAAGTCCACCAAGGCCACGACGAGCAGAACCGAGACTTACTTCACAGAGTCAATGAGTTATCCATTAGTCCAATCTTCGCCACCATCTTACCAGCTGGGTAAGCTGAAGTCGAAACCCTGTCAGCATCACCACTTTTAGCATAACTCTTTCAATTTGACAAAACAAAAGCTTAAAACGATTTTGCTTTGTATTGAGAAGCCTTACCTTCATTTTCTTTTCTTTGTTTATGGTCGGAGCTGCGCTATCTCGCCAATACCAAAAATAAAAGAAACATAGGTTTCAGAGTTTAAAGTTTTGCAGAAATGCCAGGACGGCCATAGCAGTCGAAGGAGGAAGCTTAGCCTCCTCTCCTCCTCCGGTTCACAGTCCAAATGGTGATTAGAACCCTTGAGAAGGGTTTTGTCTGTACAACCAAACGTGTGGTCACGTGGTGCTCATTAATGAGCCAGTTGGTTAATGTGATTATCTTTTGGAAAAACCCACTTTTGTATAGTTGGATACACCTTCGCCTCGATCCACAAAACTTTTTTTACATTACTTTAATCTTTCACCTTTTAATGCGCTTTTCTTTTATCCTTGGACTAAGGTCTTCCTTAGGGCTTGAGTTAGAGAAGATTTACACTCTTAAGATGACCCTTTTATACAAGTTGTCACTCTTGGAGTTGAGGCTTGAGTTAGAGAAGATTTACACTCTTAAGATGACCCTTTTATACAAGTTGTCACTCTTGGAGTTGAATAGGGTCTAACCTCTATAACCTGTGCAATATAGGAGCTTTACATGCATTAGCTTGTAAGCTATGTAAGACTCAGAAACTCCTCGAAGAACCTTGGTGAACTGAAAAGAAGCTAGTCACATCCAGCTAAGTTGTCATCTTAGAATGAGTACAAAATGACAATAAACACCTTTATACATTCTATCTGCAAAGTACTAAGTTCACAATCTTGATGGTAGAAGTATAGTTACTCTTTAGACAGACATGGGTCAAAAACATTTCAGCAAGAGGGAGCATGAACATTAAATAAATATATACATTTGCAGGTGTATGTGATACATAAACGAAAACATGTTATCAAAGGTTTATTCAAGGTTTTGTCAACTAAATTACCTGCATGGTTTCCTTTCACAACATTTTCCCCCTTTTTATTTTATACAGGTTTTTTTTTTTATATTACGATTTTGAGGGTTTTTATAAGATTTATAATTAATATAAATTTATTTTATATTTTTGAAAAAATATAATATTTTGAAATATATATTTTTATATATGATGTTAAATTAAATAAACATACTAGTAATTAATGGATTAGTTAAATTATATTTCTTTTATAAAACACTCCATTGTCGATAGAGTAACATTTTTACAATTATTTTACTTATATTGTAATTACTAAATTTGACCCCATTTGAATTGTCCAGCGAAGAAGAATAACCGTAATGGAACTTAGACTTAATGTTTAGATCGGAGACTACGACATGAGCCATGTTATTCTGGACTTGGGATCAGATGTAAATGTGCTTACCAAGCTTCTTGGTATCCTTGGTATCTCACGAGACTTAGTCAAGAAAAACATATATATCTAGAATCTTAACTAAAAACAAAAGAATCCATGACACTTTACGTTCTTAGTCGAACATAGCTGTTGTGAATCTCATACGGTACAACCCATCTCTGCTGAGAGTCTGTATATTGGTAATTTTTTACTGGTTTTAAAGATATAAAAACCATATTCTACTAATTTTATTTAGAATTAAAAAATTTATTGGAATTTATAGAGAATTCAAATTTAAACTCCGCCAATGGTGTTTATGCCGATAACCATAAAACGCGTCACAACTTTTTCCACGCTCTAGTGTATCTAATCGTGATTCATTAAAACCCCACCCTTCTATTTTTTAAAGGCAATATGATACAATAGAAAAGAAACATTAAAACAAAATTTATACTTAAAACAATATTCATGATTTCTTGCACCACATGGAGTGTAATAGAATTTATACATAATATTCAAAGACACTAATACCCTGACTGTCACGGGCATTATTAGAATTTATACATAATATTCAAACACACAAATAACTGCCCTATTGTGACGAGCATTATTAGATCTAGACATTACAAATGCGCTCATTATAATAAGCAAAAAATTCCAATTCACCCCATGAGATCAAGATTTGAGATATTTAATGCAATAATTCACCCAATAAGATCAATTGAGATATTTAATGCAATATGGTTGTAGATTCACATATCATCATCCCATCATAGACTCAAACTTACCCAATCAAACCTCAAGTTAGGGTAGATTTTGTTTGCAGAATTTTTTTGAAACCACATCCCAACCCTAAAATTTGCTCCTTTCTAGAGAATTTTATTCTCAGTGCCGCTTACAAATGCAGGCCTTCTTCCAAACCCTTCTTGGTCTATAGAGTCGGGAGCACAATGACTATCTTATTTGCAGACACATAATCCATGCAGAGCACATTCAAGAACTGCATGGACAAAGTACATCTAATCATTTGGGAAAATTAAAAAAATCATCAACAACGAAAATAGTGAAAAAAAATTATGAGATAGGAAAATTAAAAAATTATCAACATCGAAAAATCAAGAATTCATGATTACACACGATTTCGAATTTTCGCATCTCTCCCTCTAATCATGTAATCAAGTATCCGAATGAGAATGGCCATGTAAGTTGAGTGCCGTTTGAATTTCTGTGAACTGGCTACATATTTTATGACAAACCAGAATAGTTTGAATTTCTGTCAACTGGCTACACGTTTTATGAAAAAAACCAGAATAGAATTTTCACAAAAAATAGAATAGAATTTTCACAGCCATGAGAGTCTCAGCCGTGTTTAATATTATTTCAATACATTTTGACCGTTAGAATTTTTACAGCCATGAAAGTCTCAGCCGTGTTTAATATTATTTCAATAGATTTTGACCGTTTTAATCAGGAGGTTCTGAAGGTTTCCAGAATTTCTTAAGCTAATTTTTTCTGTTAATTGTTAATATAATTATTGCGCTAGAGATGTGTTAGATGTAACATTGTGCTTGACGATATACTTTTATTTGAATTTTATGTTTAACGTTATAATTTTATTTAAATTTTATCTATATTTTAATATAATTGATATTTATTTTTCATGAATTCAAAATTAAAGTTATTATAATCTTACTATAAATATAGTCATGAACAAACAGTGTTATTTACTTTCTGTAAGTGATATGACATCACGGTTTAAGAATCTCCATGTTGTCACCAAGTTTCTGTTAATGATGGGTGTGTACTTTCAATCTTTTAAATGCTGAAATTGAACAAGTAATTTATGTTGACTTAACATAGACAAATGCCAATTATCCTATCATTACATATTATGTTAATTTTTATCGATGATTATTTAAAAGGCTTTTTGCTTTAAGATTTTAGATAATAAAGAAAAATCTGGTATGTCAAAATTTGAAAGACATAGCTTTCACGTTTAGAGATTTAGTATTTCCGGAATTATTGAAAATTTTAAAATTGTCTAAATCAATATGGAATTAATTTTTTTTGAACATTTCGTGTTCATAAAAATTTATGAACAATTTTTTTAAGATATTAGATATAAGGTGATTATAATTAAGCATGGAGAACAACTCATAACTTTTTCATGGCACTTAACTTGTGATTTATGAGTGTTTACCCACCACAAGTTAAGTGTCTTTGCTAATCTAATGATATGACCTTCAACCCTTAACATGTCCCATATTTTTCATTTGACTTTTTTTAAAAGATAGTATCAATTAAAATTTTAAAGATTTTTTTTTTCAAGTGTATAAATTTTGTTTAATGTTATTAATTCTGAAAATTCATACATAATATTTTATGATATTTTTGAAATTTTCTATTTTTAATGAGTTTCATATGATTTTGACTATAATTTAAATTAAATATAAAAAAATTAATTAATTTTGTTAAAAGATCTAAAATGAACTCATAGAGGAAATTTCATCCTTAAAAATTTAAACCTTAAAATTGTTTAGTACACCATACTACTTTCAATCTGTGAGCAACACCAACTGTAACATCCCACTTTTATGCCCTATTATTTTGTAAATAAAATTGAATATAATAGTTATTTTCTGGTGAGGAACTCAAGGCCAAGGCCCTACCAATAAAGACTTGTAAATTTGTGGTTTAATTCCTACACAGTAAGTTGTGAACATCTGACTTATTGTACCTGGGGTACCTAAAGGATAACGAGTCAAACTTTCCACCTTTTAACAAATATCATTTTCCTATAAATTTAGGATAGCTTAGAGCATTGCAAGACACTACGTCTCTCACGTTTAAAAGGCGAAAGGGTTGATAATTCCTTATGAATGTATCAAGTAGGCTATTATCAAATATTTAGTTAAAAGACCCACGTAAGCAAATAGGATAAGCAAAGGCGAAAGGGTTAATAATTCCTTATGAATGTATCAAGTAGGCTATTATCAAATATTTAGTTAAAAAACCCACGTAAGCAAATAGGATAAGCATTATTATTGTTATGCACGGATCACATAGCTATTACCATCATGAAACTCATATTTCATCTCCTAAGAGTTAACATGGAATGAGGGTGAACATTGCATAGAAAATAATGAAATGAGTGTATTATTTTATAAAAATAGAAAATGGAATTTATGTTTATATAAAATTATCTAAATAAAAGAACAAAAGATGTTTTAAGGTTTTGCATTTTTATATACTCTATGAAAGGGAAACGAGCTTTTAGCTCCTTAAATCATGATCTTCTTAGACCTCACCACAAAAGAGCACTAAGCGTATAACCTCCACGATTCACTATTCCCATAAAATACTCAGCGTTAAGATATTAACCATCCCTTACTCCACAATATGCTCGGCAGGTGGACAAACCGCGAGAAGAGGGATATCTAGTGATCTTGGCGGACTCTCCAAAGGAGAACGGAAGTTTGAAGGATATTTAAGCATGATCGCCGGCTTTGTAGAGGGGGGGGGAGTTTGTTGGCAGCTTCGGTCAAGAAGTGGAAAGACACACTGTTAAAGCTCGATGAGCTCTGCGATGAGGAAGGAGGGTAATAGTACTCGACCCTGCAATAGGGTAGTAGTACATTTATTCAAAGTTTGTTTAAATTTGGGTTGTGTCCATCTAAATAGGTATGAGAAGATAAACTTGTGTGCAGTTAACCTTTGTAATGTTAAAAGAAGTAATGTAAAAGTAATTGGAATGAAGTGCTAAGTTTATGCAAAGTAAAGTATTTAGCAAAGTGTTTTTGTCAAGTTAAGAATTTCCATGAATAAAGTTCACCTGCGCAATAGAAAGTCGCGCAGGTAATCACCCCGCAACAAAAGTAGAATTGCACAGTTAATCTCCGCGCAGTAAAAGGGTAAATTGCCCAGCTAATTTACCGCGCACGTAATTTGTGAAGAAAAGTAAAGTGTTCAAAATAATTTAAACCAAAGTTTTTGCTAAGTGGAGCGCAGCTTCATAGCAAAGAAAAAGAAAGATATTCATTCAATGCGTAGGTGAGTGAAAGATATTTACCGCGCAGGCCAATTCTTTTTTACTATGCAAGTTCACATTTTCCCATGATCTAGTATCAGAGTGCAAGTTTATGGAAAGTAAAAAAAATTGTATTTACAAAAGGGAAAAGTGATTGAAAAATGGCTTCTACTTCGGGTAATTTGCAAACCCCAATATTTTTTAGTAAACATTATGAATATTGGTCTCTAACTATGAAAGCTTTGTTTAGAGGTCAAGATGTATGGGAAATAGTCCAGCATGGCTGTGCGGAACCAATAGATCTAGCAGCATACAACAATCTCATACAAGCTTAGAAGAATGTGCTGAAGGAAGAAAGGAAGAAAGATGGAAAGGCATTATTCTACATACATCAAGCAACACATGAATCAATACTCCCAAGAGTAGAAGCAGCATAGTCAGCAAAGGAAGCATGGGACACACTGGAAACTACATATCAAGGTTTGAACAGGGTAAAGACTGCCGAACTTCAGATTCTTAGAAGAGATTTTGAATCTCTGTCAATGAAAAATACAAAGTCAGTAGACTCATTCTATACTCGTGTTATTTGTCTGGTTAATCAAATGAAGTCTCATGGAGAAACTTTAAGTGACCAAAGAGTTGTTGAAAAAGTTCTTAGAGTTCTTCCAAAGAAATTTGAATCTTTAGTTGTAGCCCTGGAGGAAAACAAAGACCTATCCACATTTAGTATTGATGAGTTGCAAGCCTCATTACTCCATCATGAACATAGAATCAGCGTTTCAAATACATCGCTCGAAGGTGCATTTGTAGCACAGTCATCCATAAGTCGTGGAAGAGGCAGAGGAAGATAAAACTCTAGAGGTAGAGGACGAAGTTCTTTCATAGGAGGTCGTAGTAGCAGTCCAGTGCATGTCTCAGGTAGAGGTCAAAATCAAACTCCCAATCAGCCAAGTGGACAGAGGTATAATAAATCAAAAATTCAATGTCATTACTATAAGAAGTATGGACACTTTACATATGAATGCAAGAAGAAGTAGTATGACCAAGGAAAGAAAGGTGAATCTCAGTCAAGCAACAACAACACTCTGAACAACTCATTGTTCTTAGCCTGTGCATCCCCACTTGAATGCAATGCTGTTCAATAAAGTCCAAATGACATATGGTATTTAGACTCAAGCTATAGCAATCATATGACTGGTAATTTAAATATGTTTTTTAGTCTAAATAAATCAGTTCAAACTGATGTCACACTTGGAAACGATATTCAAGTTACTGTTTTGGGAAATGGTACTATTGATATTCTGACCAAACACGGGGAGCAGAAATATATGCCTAATGTTTATTATGTTCAAGGTTTAAAGCATAATTTGTTGAGCATTGGACAGCTGATGGAAAAATGTTATAGAGTTCACATGACAAGAAATGATTGTGTGATCAAAGACATATATACAAGCAATTCGTTAATTGCCAAAGTGCCGATGACAAGCACTCGCTTGTTTCCCTTGAGGATAAGGCTGAACATAAAAGGAAAAACAACTCAACTTGTTCATGGAAGTCAAAATGAAAATTCTGAAGCTGCATTCAAAGCAGAAAGCAAAGAAGCAGATAGTCACTGCGATAAGGAAGAAAAAGACAGTGTAATGCAAGCTGCGGTTCAGATAGAAATAAAGGATGAATCTTGGTTATGGCATTTCAGATTTGGACATCTAAATTTTGGTGGGATGAAGCTATTGCACATGAAAAACATGGTGAAAGGATTACCATTGATCGAAAAACCAAAGAGAATTTGTGAACACTTTATTTTTTTTTTTAAAAACACACGGAGACTTTTCCAGTCGGAAAGTCATACAGAGCTCGCACACCACTTGAAATCATGCACTTTGATATTTGTGGACTGATGCAAACACCATCCATGGGAGGATGCACTTATCTTCTCACATTTATCGATGATTTCACAAGAAAAACATGGTTCTATTTTCTAAAACATAGATCTGATGCATTTGGTTGTTTTTAGCAATTCAAGGCACTCGTGGAGAAGCACGGTGGTTACAGCATCAAGATTTTAAGAATAGACAGAAGTAGTGAGTATGTTTCAAATGATTTCTTAAACTTTTGCAAAAATCATGGCATACAGAAGCAATTCACTGCGCGCTATACACCGCAGCAGAATGGTATCGCAGAGAGGAAGAATAGAACCATTATGGAGATGGTGAGTAGTATGTTGACATCCATGCATCTGTCAAATGAATACTGGGCTGAAGCAGTGGCAACTGTTGTTTATATCATGGATCGATGTTCGACTAAGAGTGTGAAGAACAAATTTCCGCAAGAAGCATGGACAAGTATAATACATAGTGTTTCACATTTAAAAGTTTTTGGTTGTGTAGCATACGCTCATGTTCCAGATGAGCTGAGAAGAAATTTGACAATAAAGGACAGAAATGTAGTTTTATTGGTTATTCTAAAGACACAAAGGCATACAAGTTATATAACCCTGTCACAAGAAAAGTTATTATCAGTCGAGATGTTCATTTTGTGGAAAATGAAGCATGGGATGGAACTGTAGAGAAGAATGTCAAAAATCGTGTCACATGTTGAACATGATGACAGTGCAGAAGATGTGGATGAGATTCCGCATGTAAAACATAACTGCGCAGCTCCATCTACTCCCAGCACTGTGCAACATGTTTTAGTACAAGGAACTCCAACATAGGTCACAGCTCAAGCTACTCCGTCAAGCACTCCAAGTGCGTAGCAAACTCCAACAAGTTGTTCGTGCAGCTCATGCAACTCGACATTAGCAACTCCGCCAAGGACAAGAAGCCTGCACGAGATATATGAGATTGGTACACCCGATTCATTCTCATGTTTTGCATTATTTTCTTAAGTTAATGATCCTATAACATTTGAAGAAGCTGTTGAAGATAAAGTTTGGGCACAAGCCATGGATGAAGAAATAGAATGCATTGAGAAAAATCAAACATGGGAATTAGCAGACGTTCCTAAGGACAAGGATGTTAAAAGCGTGAAATGGATTTATAAGACCAAGTAAGATGCTAATGGAAATGTGCAGAAGCACAAGGCAATATTGGTAGCAAGAGGATTCACACAGCAGCCTAGCATAGCCTTCAATGAAACCTTCTCACCTATAGCAAGAATCGATACTATCAGAACAATTTTGGCCATCGCAGAGCAAAAGAAATGGCATGTTTATCAGATGGATGTTAAGTCTGCATTTTTAAATGGTTATTTGGAGGAAGAAGTATATGTTGAGCAGCCACAAGGCTATGAAGTTCCAGGACAAGGACACATAGTATAAAGATTGAAGAAAGCACTCTATGGTTTGAAGCAAGCTCCGAGAGCTTGGTACAGTCGAATTGACTCATACCTCATTCAGAATGGATTTTACAGAAGTAAATGTGAGTCAATGTTGTACACAAAAATCAACAAGCAAGGTAATAAGCTAATTGTTTGCTTGTATGTAGATGATTTAATATTTATTGGTGATTTTGGCATAGAAGAATTCGGAACAATCATGGAAAGTGAATTTGAAATGACTGATTTGGGGCTTATGAAGTATTTTCTGGGCATTGAAGTCCAACAAACTGAAAAGGGTATATTTATATCTCAGTCCAACTATGCAAGTGATGTCTTGAACAAATTTAAGATGTTAAATTGAAAGACAGCTCCAACACCAGTGATAACAAGTTTGAAATTAAGCAAGGATGATGGTGGATCCGATGTAAATCCTATGTTGTTTAAAAGGCTCGTTTGCAGCCTTATGTATCTTACAGCAAGAAGGCCAGATATCATGTATGGAGTCAGTTTAATCTCAAGATTCATGGAGTCACCAAAAGAATCTCATTGGCAAGCAGGTACAAGAATTCTAAGGTATGTAAGTGGAACATAAGACTTTGATATTTTGTATTCAACCTCAGAAAATTTTGAACTCATTGGATACACTGACAATGACAATGGAGGCAGCATAGATGACAGAAAAAGCACATTTGGGAATACATTTCATGTAGGAACAGGTGTTGTACCATGGGTTTCAAAGAAACATCCCATTGTAACTCTTTCTTCAGCAGAAGAGAGTATGTCGTAGCTATAAGCGCAACATGTCAAGCAGTTTGGATGCGTGGGATGTTATGTGATCTTTCACAGGTCCAGCAAGAACCCACAGTCATTTACTGCGACAACAATTCAGCTATCGCACTGTCAAAGAATCATGTGTTTCACAAGAGAACCAAGCACATCGACATAAGGTATCATTTTATCAGAGAATTGATAAACAACAAGGAAATCTGTCTAGAATTTTGTAGATCTGAAGATCAGGTAGCAGACATCTTTACCAAACCATTGGCAAAGGAACCATTCTAATACTTGCGAAGTTGTTTGGGAGTGACAAGTTTACTTACGCAGTGAACTATGTCATGAACAGAGCATGGCGCAGCTCTGAAATATTTTGTAATATTTTATTTTTTGTTTGATGATCCCTATCCGTTCATAATTAAGGGGGAGTGTTGGAAATATTGTAATTAATGAGCTGATAGCCTATTTGATATGTGTCAGCTCTGTCAGACACTCAGTCAGTCTGCAATGTCAGAAGTCAGTCAGTTAGTCAAGTTTGCAGCCAATCGAGCACATGTCAAATTAGTATTTAAGTAACCGTTTGTATTTCGCATGCCCATAACTTCTTAGGTAGAAATTTATTACAGTCTTTAATGAACCAGTGTAGCTTCCAAGAGAAGCAGTCTTGAGTAGGTGATAATGAAACTCTATAAATGAAAATTACACATAGAATATTAGGTTAGAGAAAGAGATGAAATAATAGAGATAAGAGAAGAAGAGAAGAAGTGAAAACCCATGAAGTGTTTCAAATATTAGTTTACCTCTGGCTGAAGCCTAGATTGATATATGTTTTTAAAAACTGTTTTAATCACCATACAAGCGCAGACTGATTTATATGAGCATAAAAATCAGAGTTTATATATATGTGCTATAGAACTACGATAGATATATGCATGCAATCAGAATGGATCACGGTAGGGTCGCCGTTGATGTCCAAGATAAAATCCTGGCAATAAAGTTAGGATTTATATATATATAAATCAGAGTCGATCACTGCACAATGGCGGTTGATATCCTAAATAGATACCTGGCTATAGAGTTACGGGGGATATATATATATATATATATATATATAAAGACAGAGATGTCTGAGTTAAAAGTTGTCATAAAAATATATATATATATATATATATATATATATATATTTATATAGATTTGAGTTGTACATTGAGTACAAAACAATGATGTACAGATAGTCATGTCTGTAAAAACATTTTGTATAAATATATACAGCCTTGAGTGGATCTCAGACTTAAGCATTGTTAATAACATATATATGTATAGCCTTGAGTGGGACTCGGGCTTAAACCGTGTTAATATTTACGCAGTCCTGATTTATCTTAATTAAAGTTTATAGATCCGAGATTAAAGCTCTGGTTAGAGAAAACGTTGGTACATGTCGGAACCGTGTTAAGGGAGTCTACTTGGTCTCGTTGACATGTTGACAGAGATCAAATATAATATGAACACATTCATTAAAAATAGTTAGGGTTCTGTTAAACAATAGCGTGATCTATGCATTTTCTGTTACAGAACTAGTATATTTGATTATGGACATCTTCATCCCTTAGTGTTGTCGATGCATAAGTTGCAGAAAGAGTTAGAAGTTCCCTTTTTTAGATTTCATCAAGCAGCATCAAGCGATCTGCTTGATGGAGACATGGAACACATCTCTTACACCGATCTGCGTTTATAATATGAGAGATATGAACTAATAACGCCACTGCTGAAGATTTCGGTGGGTTTTCTTTTAAAAATCTGTGTCAAGATTGTTACTTTTTAGTTATAATGACTTTTACATCTTCCTTGAAAATAATATTTTGAAGAAATATTCCTAGTTTTATTTTTATATTATGCATAAGTGAAAAGAGAAATTCCGTTTGGTGTGATTCTTTTAAAATCTGTGTCAAGATTGGTAGTTTTTAGTTATAATGACTTTTACATATTTGTTGAAAAGTATTTTAAGGAAATATTCCTTAGTTTGGTTGTGATTCTTTTAAAATCTATGTTAAGATTGTTAGTTTTAGTTATAATGACTTTTACATCTTCTTTGAAAAGAATATTTTAAAGAAATATTCTTAGTTTTATTTTTATATTATGCATAAGTGAAAAGAGAAATTCCGTAGTTTCAGTGATTCTTTTAAAATCCGTGTCAAGATTGGTAGTTTTTAGTTATAATGAATTTTACATTTTTGTTGAAAAGAGTATTTTTAAGAAATATTCCAAATTTTACTTTTATATTATGCATAAGTGAACCACCTTAAAAAAGGGTCTCTCTCATGTGTCTAGTTGGTGTGTATTTTTCTCTCTCATGGGTCTAGTTGATGTGTATTTTCTTGATATGGTGAATTGCATCTCATTGTGTCCCAATGATTTTTATGGCAAATGAAAACATGATTTTGGTTATAAGCTTTTAAGTTAAATGGAGTATCTTCATATTGATCAAATTAGTATTATTGAAAAAGATATAGAGTACATGGTAATATACATAATTATTCTTAGTGAAATTTCACTATGTTATTAATATAAAAGATGTTAAAGTTATAAATTCATACCTTTGCATAAATAGACTATGATTATTAAATTAGAAAATTTGGGTGTGTTACACCAACTTTCTATTTCACCAAATTATTAAATTGGAAAATTTGGGTTTGTTACACCAGCTTTCTGTGTGCAATTAATTTACTACACCATTTAACCCCCTCCGTACCACATTACCGAGATTCTGTTGACCTGAAATTGACCGCGGAATCCGTGTAGCTCTCGAATCCGATGGAAGAGCGTTGCTTTTTGGGCAGAAATGTTCAGCATTTGCATTCGTTCTTTTAGTTTTCGGTAGTAATAATATTTTCCACTTTGACTACAACGGTAAGTTTTAGATCAATTGGATTCGCTCTCTTTGTGGTACAAGATTTCGAATCCTTATTTCATTCATTTCATATACAATGTGGTTTTAAATGGATAATTTTGGAGTAAATGTATGTTATTTTAAATTGCATTAATTTTATTTTTTCATAAAGTATTTCGTTTCAGTTAATATGCTCAATCTATTTTAGTTAGGTGAAACAATACCAAACTTCACTATTTTGAGAGGCATGTTTACTCATTTGAGTAAAATTCTTTTTACATTGTTCTTTTTCAAACTAGCTTGTGATAGGTTGATATTTATTTTTGTTTGTAAACTAAATACTATACATTATATGTGTTTTATTTTTATTTTTATTGTAAATATAAGTGAATAATTTGAATTAATATAATGATAAAAAACATTTCATTTTGATATCTAATATAATTATAGTGTTAAAAACACAATAATTTTAAAATTACATTTAATATAATATTATTAAAAGACAAACTCTTAAGTGAGTTGTTATCTCACGGTCACTTAATTGTGGGCTTCCAGAAGTAGCCTTTACGACACACTTACTTGAAATTCCATAATCATAAATATCTCATATTGAATTGGGGGCTTCCACAAGTAGCATTTACAACACATTCACTTGAAATTCCATAATCATAGATATCTCATAATATGTGATATGGCTCTACCTACATCTCATTCTAGTAAAAAATTTCTTCTACATATACCAAATTAATGACTTTAATAACAATAATTATTGTCTGTGCTTAAAATTTTGTGAACTTCACAATCTTTATGATGAATCTTTTAAGGGGTATTAAATTATTTATCTTGAATATAGGTTGAAATTTGATGTCCTACTTTGCATGTCAAGAAATTTTTATACCACAATTTAATTTTAACATTACCTTTCATTTGCCGTTTAAATCTTAATTTTACAAGTCACTATATGGAACGTTGAATTCTCATATACTGCCTCATATGATAATAAAAAAAAAAAGTTTATAAATATAATAAACAAAAATAATAATAAACATAATGATTCAACCAAGCACACGCATAATGACACAATTTTTTTAAAAGGATTCTTCACAAGCAATACAATGAGCCATTACCATGGGCCCAAAAAAACATTATTGAGTCAAGTTTATCTAAGAAGCTGATACAAATGACTAATGACGACTATTTACCAAACAAAGGGATACAAATGACAAATGAGGACTAATTTCCGATCAAATTTCAACACTGTCTTCAATGCTTGTTCCTTTTTAGTGCCCTTGTTCTCGATGCTTTGCTACAAAACATTTTTATATCTACCATTACTCAAAATCTAGAAAGCTCAAACATGTATCAAACACATCCAACACATAAACATTAATTCATTAATTATAAAACACCATACAAATTTTATCTCATTTGGAGAGAAAACAAAAAAAAACGTAATATAAATAAATTCAATAACATCAAGTTGGAACTAACTAGTAACAACCTAATGACCATATTTATGGAATAAGTCACAATATGTATATTTAAATTATCCTAACACCCTTAAAACCATTTTAAGTAAACTTTTATAGACATAATAATATTAGAAAATCAAAAGAACCGAAAAATAATTAAAAACATATTATAGCAATTACTTTTATTTTGATATAAAAGTAATAAAATAATATATATTGGTGATTTGTAACTAATTTATATAAAATTAGATAATTAAATTATCTTAACACCTTTAAATAAAATTTTATACACATTCAAACATAATAATATTAGAAAATCAAAAGAGCCCAAAAATAATTAAAAACATATTATAGCAATTACTTTTATTTTTATACATATTAGCAATTACTTTTATTTTAATATAAAATAATAAAATAATATTTTTTGATGATTTTTAATTAATTAAAAACATATTACAACAATTACTTTTATTTTAACATAAAAATAATAAAATAATATACTTTGGTGAGTTTTAACTAATTAAAATCATATTACAACATTTACTTTTATTTTAACATAAAAATAATAAAATAATATAGTTTTGGTGATTTTTAACTATGATAAAATAATTTTGTTTTATTTAACATTATCCACAAAATTTATGCCATACTCTGTATCTCTGTAATGAGTGAGTGAGATGCAATGAGTTGGACATGCTGCAGCTGTTGAAGCAATAAAATGAGTTGGGCATACTGCAATTGTTTCACTAAAAAAACCCCACCACCACCATACCCCTCACCCCATACCCCTAACCCCACCTATGTTTGTTCCTCATACTCCCCCTACCGATAACACACCCCCTAAACACTCTACCTTTAACCCACTCTAACCCCCTACATCTACCATCGCCCCTCTCTCTATCTCTCTTGCACTCCGCCTACCCCTAACACCCCCCTCTATACCAAAAAACCATAAAACTTGCCTCCCTCTCTCTCTAACTCTAACCCCCTACCCCTAACCCCCCACTATATCTCTCTCCTACTCTCCTCACCCCCCTCAACCCCCTATCTACCTCTAACCCCCTAAAACCCTCCCTTTCGATATTCCTCTAAGCCCATATATATAACCCACTACCCATAACCCCCCTCTCTCTATCTCTCTTCTCTTAGCCCTAACCCTAACCCCCTAACACCCTCCCTCTCTACCTCTAACCCCCCAACACACACACCCTCTCTCTCTACACACAACCCCATACTCCTAATACCCCCATCTCTCTATCTCTCTCCTAATACGCCTAATCCTAACACCCCCCTATCTACCTCTAACCCCCTAACAACCCCCCTCTATCTCTACGTTGAACCCCCTACCTCTAACTCCCTACCCCTAACTCCCTACCCCTAACTACCCACTCTCTACATCTCTCTCCTACTCCCCCTACACTAACATACTAAAAAATCCCTCGTTCATTATCTACAACTAACCCCCTACCTCTAACCCCATGCTCTCTCTATCTCTATCCTACTCCCCCTAGTCCTAATACACCCCCTCTCTACCTCTAAACCCCTACCTTTAACCCCTATCCCTAAACCCCCCCTCTCTCTATATTTCTCCTACTCCACTACACCTAAAACCCGTCCCTCTCTACCTCTAACCCCCTAACAACGCCCCCATCGTCTCTCCCTACTTGTAATGCCTATCTATAACCCACTACTCCTAACCCCCCTTTGTCGATCTCTCTCATACTCCCCCTGCCCCTAACCAGATAACACCCCCCTCTCTACCTATAACCCACTAACACACCCCCTCTATCTTTAGCTCTAGCCCTTACCTCTAAGCACCTACTGAGAATACCCCCATCTCTATATGTGTCTCCTACGCCCCATACCCCTAACCCCATAACAACACCCTTCTCTACATATAACCACCTAACACACCACTCTATCTCTCTATCTACCTCTAACAATCCCCCCACTCTCTATCTCTCTCATATTCCTCGTACCCGTAACTCATCCTTCTCTCTATCTCTCTCCTACTCCCCCTAACCCTAACCCCCTAACACCCCCCTCTCTATCTCTAGATCCCTAGCACCTTGCCCCTCTACCTATAACCCCTTAAAACCCCTCTATGTCTCTACCTATAAAATTCTCCCACCTCTCTCTATCTCTATCGTACTCCCCCTAACCCTAAAACCGTTCCCCATCTCCCTATCTCTCTCCTACCCCCCTACCCCCAACCCCCTAAAAAATCTATACCTCTAAATAACTAATGCTAACCCTCCCTCTCTCTCTACCTCTCACTCACTAACATCCCCACCTCTCTCTATCTCTCTCATACCCCCCCTACCCCTAACCCCGCCCCTCTCTACCTCTAACACCCTAACACCCACCCCTCTCTCCCTAACTCTAACCTCATAACAACCCCCCCGCTATCTATCTCTCTCATACTCCATGTACACCTATCCCCCCCTCTCTATCTCTCTCCTACTCCCCTACCCCTAAAAACCCACCTCTCTACCTCTAACCCCCTAACAGCTACCCCCTCTCTCTCTACCTCTAACCCACTACCCCTAACTCCTCCCTTTCTCTATATCTCTCATATTCCCCTACCCCTAAAACCATTCCCCATCTCACTATCTCTCTCCTACCCCCCTACCCCTAACCCCCTAAAACCTCTATACCTATAAATCCCAAATCTTGACCCTCCCTCTCTCTCTACCTCTCACTCACTAACATCCCCACCTCTCTCTATCTCTCTCATACTCCCCCTACCCCTAACCCCGCCCCTCTCTACCTCTAACACCCTAACACCCACCCCTCTCTCCCTAACTCTAACCTCATAACAACCCCCCCCTCTATCTCTCTCTCTCATACTCCACGTACACCTATCCCCCCCTCTCTATCTCTCTCCTACTCCCCTACCCCTAAAAACCCACCTCTCTACCTCTAACCCCCTAACAACTACCCCCTCTCTCTTTGCTTCTAACCCACTACCCCTAACTCCTCCCTCTCCCTATCTCTCTCATATTCCCCCTAATCCTAACCTCCTAACACCCCCCTATCTACCTCTAACCACCTAATGCTCATCTCCTCTCTCTCTACCTCAAACCCCCACCCAGAACCCCCCTCCCTATCCTTCTCCTACTTCCCCTAACCCTAAACCCCCCCCTCTCTATATGTTTCCTACTCCCCCTATCCCTAACACCCCACCCTCTCTACCTCTAATGGCCTAACAAACCCCCCCTCTCTACCTCTAACCCCTTATATATAAACCACTACCCTAACCCCCCTCTCTCTATCTCTCTCCTACTCCCCCTACCCCTACCAACCACCCTCTTTAACTCTAAGCCCTTAAGACCCCAATCCCCTCTCTTTATACCTCTCAAACCCTAATTTTAAAAACTCTTAATTAGTTAAAATATTCCAATTATAAAAACTTTTAATTATTTAAAATATCCAAATTTTATGTTATTAATAAAAACTAATTATATTTTCTATAAAAATAAAATAAAAATAAACACAATACATTAAATTACAAATAAATCCCATTTTTAAAAATCACACAACATTAAATTACAAATAAATCCCATTATTTAAATTCACAAAACATTAAATTACAAATAAATTCCATTGTTTAAATTCACTAGACATAAACCATAGATGAAACATAATACATTAAATTACAAATAAACCTTATTATTTAAATTCACAAATCATAATTTAAATTTAACAACTCACACACAAATTTCAATTATATATATAAAAAAAACATTCAAAAAATACAATTATAATGAATATATCAACTTAATGTGGTGTGGTGAATAAGAGAAGAATGTTATTCTTCACAAAAAAAAAGCCATTACTTTGCACTACCTTTTTAGCTTCGTAATGATAACTTTACCTTTAATATTGCATATAGAATTCACAATGTAAAACTGGAAGTTTATACATATAATATTTATATAGGTAAGTTGAGATATCTTTGCATCGTGGCCCAAAATTAGCTTTAGACACATACATCGTGATTCATGTTTACAAACTTTGGCTTCAAAACTGGTTGAATGTTTACGAGTCCTCTGCATGCAAGCAATGACCCATTTTATCTTGATTGTAAATTTCCTTTACGTATCTACAGCTTACCAAACTTTACATAGAACTTTATTATAAATCTAAAAATTCTATCTCTTATGTGATGATATTAAAAAATATTCAATATAAGTTCAAGATCAATTAAAATTTTAATTAATTTTTTTATTAAAAGTGTACACAAAGCTCAAAGAGTATGTATTGGATCTTCCTAACGAATACCATCTCCCATGATATCTATATAGTCGTTACAATATACTTTGCTACATAGTTTATTGAGATAGTTTATTAAGATGACATAAATATTTAATATTTGGTTTTAGTGTTATAAATTGAGTCATTTTGGAATTTATGATGATGATGATGTTGATGATTACGTCTACTCAGACCAACTTTGGTCTATTAAACCCTAAGAAGGGTATTATTTGGTTTGCTTTAAAATTTTATTTCTATGTTCAAAAAACTTGGCAAGAAGCTTTCTCAAATCACTATAGTTTTGGCAAGTAAGGAGGTTAGAAAGAAGGTGATTTTCATCCTCAATGCTCATAAACTCACAAAGATGGAAGACCCTTTCGGCCCACGGAGTTTTAGGAATAGACCCCCCTGTTTTGCTATGGAGCTCATCATGGGAGTTTGTTCTTATTTTGGATATATTAATTTTCTTCTTTGGACTACTTAATACCTAGAGATACTTCTTATCATCTAGATTAGGGTTATTGACCTCCTTATAGTATCTTAATTTTCGTTTAACCTCTAAATTTTTCTAGTAACATAGTTTCTCTTTAAACTTTGATTTAATAATATTTTTGACATTATCAATATTCTGTAAAATATTGTTTTCATAAATTTCTCAATAAATTAACCAAGCCATGTTATATTTATACCAACCCCGGTTGAGGCATAATTGGTATAAATAACACAAAACAATACAAGCTTGTGATTGTTTGTCATGAAATTGTCAACAAATTTAAAATGGAAAAATTGATTTATTTTAAAATTTCAATCAATTTAATATTTTTTAGCTTTATTTTAAAAATTATTAAGTTCCAAAAATTCTAAATCTAAATAAAAAATAAATATTTATTCCTGAAAAATTCAATTTTAAAAATTATTTTATTCAAAATGGTAAACATAGAATTTACAAGTCGACGCATCTTGTGAGAAAATAATGTTCCCTAAATTTATAAGTTGGGGACTCTAGCCGATACTAGTTATCTGGAGAGTGAGTTTGACTAGTTGTATTTTTTTGGTTTGTTGATTTCTTTTGTTTCTAAAATTTTATGGGTAGTTCAATTAGTTCTTTACAAATTACTGTAAATATTGTTAAATACTTTGGTAGGTAAAAATTGTGCAAACTCTTTTATTGTTTATAGTTGAAGATTAATATTTTTGTCCCGTTGCTAATTTTTTGAAGAAATGGAAACTCTCCTATTGAACAACAACTTAATGTATTCCTTCACTGATATAAGATTGAGATAATCAATCATTTCAGCTAGATATTTAGGTGACTTGCATAAAAAATATAGGTACTTTAGACAAGCAATGCTTTTGGAAGAACGAAATTCTTCAAGGTACATATTAACTTCGATATCTTTTTGTTTGAAGAAAAAAGAAAGCCAAATCCTTTGGATAGATAGCTATACTAATTAGAGGGTTATTTGTTTATGTATAACTTCTCCAACAATGACAATGACACGAGATGGAAAGCCTTACCAAGGGTATCGTAATCTATCTACAGCACAAGTATAAGGACTCGCAACAACATAGAATTCTCAATCAATGAAATGACCTTTACAAATACAACTCAACAAAAATGTAGAAAGGTAGTGTCTAGACATCTCTTTGCTAGGAACAAATTAAGATTTCATTCCCAAGATTTGTAATATATATTCAGCATAAGAGTAAGAAGGAATTTGACATTGAGAAACAACCACAACAAAAGTAGATAATGGAGATGTTGACTCTTCTAGCAAAGTAAAGAGAAAGGATAACCAACTTCAAGTCATTTTAACTAGTTAAAGCCACATACAAAGAAGAAGAAGCATGGGATATAAAAAAAGAACATAGGCAAACGATGTGACATCCATAAAAAGCCGTATCACAACAATGATGAATGCCATGCTAGAAGGTGAAAGCCTAGAATTTGACTCATCAAAGCTTATGGATATGGAAAGTGGATTATTGACGCAAAATTCAACATTGATATTGCCATTACAAATATATAATCAACCAAGACATAATCTAAAGGAAGGTGAGAGGTTTTTCATTCATAGATGTGGGTGAAGGGCACACATTACATACATTTTATTGTTGATAATGACTAAAAAAACTTAATCTTAAGATATGTTGTTAAGAATCTGAAGATGTCAATGATGCCTCTCTTTTATATATATAACATTAGTTAATTGAGTTAAGCTTGAGACATCCATTTCAATTGGTAATGTTAGCTATCTTCACTATCTTAAATAATAAAATTAATATTGTTAAAATAAAAACAAACTTTAAAAATACAATTAAGAATTTTAGAAAAACTTATAACATAGTAAAATGTCATCAAATATAATAGTTATTGAGTTGAAGAGACCAATTCTACAATCTTTAAAAAAAAAAATTTCATACAAAATAACATGTTTTTTAAAAATAGATTTAACACAATTATAAAGACATATATATAAAACTACACAAATTAAATAAATTTAAATGCTTACTCAATATTTACACTATGTACTTTGAAAGATTTGATTATTCTTTTCATTTGATAAATTCCCTTTTAAGATAAATCTATACTAAATTTTCTTTTAGTATGAATGTATACTAGTAATATCCTAAATAAAAAAAATAAAAAAAATATTATACAATAACGAGTTTATATCATTATGATACTCAAAGGATCTCCTACAATGTTCAACCTATGCCCATAATAAAAAGTGAAGGATAAAAAACATATAAATGTGAAACATAAAATAAAATAAAATAAAAATTCTTATAGATTTTCGTACGTATGCCTACATCACATGTCAGTTTGAAAAAAATCACATCAAAATTTGAAAAAACATCAAGAATTCATGATTACACACGATTTCGAATTTTCTCATCTCTCCCTCTAATCATGTAATCGAAATCGAAAAATCAAGAATTCATGATTACACACGATTTCGAGTTTTCTCAACTCTCCCTCTAATCATGTAATCGAAATCGAAATCGAAAAATCAAGAATTCATGATTACACACGATTTCGAATTTTCGCATCGCTCCCTCTAATCATGTAATCAAGTATCCGAATGAGAATGGCCATGTAAGTTGAGTGCCGTTTGAGTTTCTGTGAACTGGCTACATATTTTATGACAGAAGACTCAGCCGTGTTTATTATTATTTCAATATATTTTGACCGTTTTAATCAGGATGTTATGAAGGTTTCCAGAGTTTCTTAAGCTAATTAGTTGAGTGCCGTTTGAATTTCTGTGAACTGGCTACATATTTTATGACAAAAGTCTCAGCCGTGTTTATTATTATTTCAATATATTTTGACCGTTTTAATCAGGATGTTATGAAGGTTTCCAGAGTTTCGTAAGCTAATTTTTTCTGTTACTTGTTAATATAATTATTGCGCCAGAGATGTGTTAGATGTAACATTGTGCTTAACGTTGTACTTTTATTTGAATTTTATTTTTAACGTTATACTTGTATTTGAATTTTATTTTTAACTTTATAATTTTATTTAAACTTTATCTATATTTTAATATAATTTATATTTATTTTGAGTGAATTCAAAATTAAAGTTATTATAATGTTACTATAAATATATTCATGAACAAATAGTGTTACTTATTTTATGTATGTGATATGACATCACGGTTTAGGAATCTCCATGTTGTCACCAAGTTTGCGTTAAAGATGGGTGTCTACTTTCAATCTTTGATATGCTGAAATTGAACAACTAATTTATGTTGACTTAACTTAGACAAATGACAATTATCCTATCATTACAGATTATGTTAAGTTTTACCAATGATTATTTAAAAGGCTTTTTGTTTTAAGATTTTAGATAAGAAAGAAAAATCTGGTATGTTAAAATTTGAAGGACATGGCTTTCACGTTTAGCGATTTAGTATCTCCGGAATTACTCAAAATTTAAAATTTTCTACAACAATATTGAACTATATTCTTTTGAACATTTCGCGCTCAGGAAAATTTATGAACATTTTTTTAAGATATCTTTAAATCAATCCTTTCAACTTCTTCCGTTGTTACAGTTTATCTATTGATGGGACCTTCGATCAGCAGCATGTCCATATTTTTCATTTGAAATGTTGAAATGTTAAAATTTGAAGGACATAGCTTTCAAGTTTAGGGATCTAGTATCTCCAGAATTACTCAACGGAATTATTTAAAAAGTTTAATAATTTTTAAAACAATATGAAATTAAATTTTTTGTAAAACATTTTATTGTTCATTATATTATAAGTGTTTATATCTTAGAACTTAGGGTGGATTATCATTTATATTTTTCCTAGATTGAAAGAGGATGATTGTTCGGATTGATTTTATGGGAGTTCAAAATTAGAAATAAACAATTAAAAAAAGAAAAATAAAAAATAGCATTTAGATAGACAACAGTGATTACAACAACAACTAAGCATGGAAAAAAAGTAACTAATAACTTGTTCATGGCACTTAACTTATGATCTATGGGTGTTCACAGGCCACAAGTTAAGTAGCTGTGTTAATCTATTAATAGAACCTTCCACCAATAACATATACCATATTTTTCATTTGACTTATTTTTAAAGATAGTATCAATTAAGATTTAAAAATTTGTTTTTCTAAAAATGTTTAAATTTTAGTTAATTAAGCCGTAAGGCGTTTTATTTCAAGTTTGGGGGGTGGGGCAGAGGTGGATGATTTTTCATTTTTAAAAAAATGAATGGCCAGATTTAAAGAATGGCGGAATATTCTTCGTCTGGTGCATGAATAAACGATTAAGATTTACTGAATTAACTAAGGTGCAAGTTTAATTTGAAGAGTCACCACTAATTAATAAAAAAATAGAATTATTTTAAATTTCACGGTGGTGTAAACGCACACAGTCTTGGCTGGAACGTGGCTGAAACTGTTACAGTAACGTGGCTGGAAGGCTGAAATATCAAGAACTGATAACCAACAGCTTCAGATGTACACATGGCTCCATCATCTGTATTGGTTCACTCTCCTCCAGGGAAAATTAGGCTCCGCTCTCCTCCACGGCAAAGAAACATCCGTTTCAATAGACAACCTTCCCACCTTCCCATCCGTGGCTGTTACAAACAATTTTTGGAAACGTTTTGAAAAAAAATTGGTTTTTACAAGTCTCACCATAGGTTATAGAGCGTTGGGAGGAATGCAGACAGCCTCATTGTCTTGGGGATCTACGTGAATGCCTGCACCCTCATTGTATCTGTAGTCGCCTAATCCTAGGTGCAATCATGGAACAATTTTAATCTTTGTGTTGCAGGGATCTTGGGGCGCCACTCCATTCACAAGCCTCCCAGCCGATGATCTAATCAAACAGCATCACATTGTAACTATTAAACTAGGTTGCCGATTCTTGCAGGTGCAGAGCACACCAATGATCAGTTGCGCGGGGAAAATCAGGAGCTACGGTGCACGCCGGACGGGTTATGTGGCCAGACCTCAAAGAAGAAGATGCGCAGAGAGTGGAGACTGCAGACTGGATATCTGGTATAATATTGGAGAATGCATGCTCGATATCTGGTATAACTTTTAACACCTTGGATTTATTAAATCACATCATCATTGTTTTAATATTGTTCCATGATATGGGTTTTACTTTTGTTAAAAGGGAGAATTGAACCTGATGAAACCAAATTACTAAGTTGATTGATAACGATTTGGCATCAATTCGCCAGCAGAAAGAATCGCGTTTTGTTGTGGAATCGGTTTCCAAGTTCACTCCATGATAAAATCGCTTCTATTTATTTGTTTGTGCAAGTTTTAGAAGATATGATTTGAGAGTACAAGTTAATGTGCATTCAACCTGAAAACACATTATTGTATAATTTATGGACAATATTGAGTACAATGTACCATTAACAGTAATACTATATATTTATGGCCGCGTCAATATGAAATTGTTTATGTTTGTTTATGAAATTGTTTATTTTTGTTTATGCCTACATCATCTCATTGAATCCATTATTTACATTTTCTCCACTCTCCATTAACCTAAAATTGATGGTAATTTAAATCTACAGTTTGATCCATTAGCTTAATGTAAAGCTATACGCGTATATCTAGCCACCCAGCCCCCACCCACATTTCTAACCACCGTCTTTCTTCCTCAATTCAATTGAGGGTTTCTAATTAGGTGTCATGTGGAGAAACAGTTTCTCCTTCGATTAATCTATGTTTCTGCTTGAAGAGCTTAGGAAAGCAGCTCTCAGGTAAGCATGCCAGCTTGCAGCTGTGAGTGGACAAAATCCCTCTACTCCGATGTCAACTGATATTTCATTCGTAGATTTCTTGAAGGCCTGAAGGATGTTATAAAGGCTCTCACAAATCCTTGGAAATTCAACTGAAGGGGGAGGCTCTTCGAAATATATGTTGCAGGTTGATATTGGCCGCACCAATGGTGCAAACGAGAACAACGTAATGCAATCATTGTAGGCTTTTTTATTTCAGCCTACAATCATCGATGAAAATACTGGTGGATCTATGAAAATACTTGGATGCAGACATCGTCGATCGCCTATTCGATGAGTTTTATGCTTCTCTCTTTTCTGTCTGCCTAATTGCTTCGTATGGAGATTGGCATGGATCTGCAAAAAATTTTCATCTGTCCAATTAACTGGTAAAGATGGAGTACTTTGTCAGCTTGATGTTGTAATGTAAAGTTGTGCTATGGACCTCTCTGTATGTATTGTTTTGTGTTGTCTATCTTCATTTGTATGCGTGTGTCGATCAGCGTTCGTGTTGTGTAACTATGTTAACTGTTAAGTCTGTTATATCTGAGAGAGAGTGGAGAGGAGACTGTCATATTTCCTGTGGCTATGTGCCGCCACGAATCTAAATCATATATTTTTTTCCTGCGCATAAATCAATGCGATGATATAATCAAGCCGTGCTGGTGGGGACTGCAATTCACAAATGCCAATAATTATGGTTTATTTAACTGCTCTAAATTATTGTCAATATAATTATATTCTTTAATGTAACTTATTCGCTGAGCAACTTGTGTTATATATTTAATATTTTAATCTAAGTCAAGAGAGCTTTTGACCTCACGCGATGAGTGTTTTTTATTGTATATAATTTTTTATTTTTATTAAAACAAATGGATATAAACATTTATCTTCTGTGTTGTAATGTAACATTCGAGCTCTTGTCTGCTCGCAATTGATTTTAGTTTGAAGATGATTCATGCAGTTCTGTAACTTACATTATTGCGCATATTTTATTGCAAGAAAACGTGGCATGGCTAAGCTGTAATACAAGTTGGTAGTTGAGAGAATTCGGATAATTGAATATACTTCAGGCATCAATTTCTATCTTCATTTTAAAGTAAATATTACAGTAACCTCTCTAATCATTTATACATGTGCTACATCAACACTTGTGCTTTCATTACCTTTTTAGAAGATAATTTTATATTTTAAAAATTAAATTATTATTTTATGTGTTGCCATATATCTTAGACAAAAAAAATATATGATTTAGCTAGCTTTCAACTGTTTTATATATTACCACTTGTGCTTTCATTATCGATGGTTACCATGTTATGCTACCAATATATTTGAAATTATGATTGTAAATACTACAATTTAAAATGTTCTTGTCACGTGGAAACATAGATTAACAAATCTGTCACTGTTACCTTTCAAATATTTTGTTTTGTGTTTTCATTACGAATTATCGTGTTGTGTAATCGTAAATTACGATTAACAATATTATATTTTAACATATTCTTATCCTATGGAGATTTATATTGAAAAAGTTTTGGCTTTTACCTCTCCAATAATTTAGACATTATTGCTTATGTTTCTTTAAATTATGATTATAGATATAAGTTTTTAACACATTCTATTATGTTGCATGTTATCATTATATTTGAAATATGTTTATAAATACTACATTTTAATATATTTTTATCATATCAAATTATAATTTTATATTTATTTATCTTAAAATTAAATTTATTTAATAGATTAAATTATTATTATTAAAATTATATGTTATTAGAGTATATGCAAGAATTTTTTTGATAAATACAAAATATTAATTTATATTTTAAAAATTATAATAATAATAATAATAATGTAAAACTATAATTTTAAAAATAATAATAATAATAATGTTTAAGTTAACGGTAATGTAGAAAACTTTGAACTTTCTTTAGCTACTATCATGAGAGTTATCAAAATATATAACAATTAAATAAACCATAACATATAGATCAATTGAAAATGAAGTACTTCAAATGTAAATCTAAATTAAGATTGACTTCCAATTTTGATAAATTCGCATTTATTTTATTTTAGTCTCATTGTTTACTTGTTGGAGTTTTCCTTTTTCAAAGAAATAGATGTTTCCAAGATTGTATCAATTCTTATTTGAAAATAATTTAAATATATTGAATATATCATATTATTTTTGTTCAACATAATTATATGGGATAAAGCTTACCGTGGAATATATTTTTTTATTGATGAAAAGTTTAAGGCGCCTTCGGTTTGTAATAGATTTTTTTTCTGTAATAGATTTTGTTCATGCAAAGCTTACCAAGCCTTATTTATAATCTACAATCATTTCTCGAATTCAATAACCTGTATATTAATTTGTTGGTTACTCGATGAATCCAAGTGGGCACACAATCGTGTGAGTTAGCTGCAGAGTTAGCTGCACATTGTTTGTTAATGGTCTTTACAATTTCAACGGAAGAGAAAATCCTATTCCGACACTGAACTCCTCGTGTCTATCCACCTTATAACGCATGTGCCCACAGAATGGTAGCGACAACACCAAATCTACTTCATATATCTACAAAATCAGATGGGGTTTGTACAGTCAAATCAAGAACTTCTTTCCACATCTTGGGAAACCACTATTTCTATTGTTAATTAAACTCAAACACTCGCTTCCATAAACTCAAACACTCGCTTCCACTTTTATGAATCAAACCCTGTCTTTGAGTTTATGAATGAATAGATTCCCAACTGACCTTCATTCACAGGATGGATGGCTTCCTCAGTTTAGACATTCATAAACTTTCTCTGTTGTGTGCATTTTTTTCCATTGAAATGTTGAAATACAATCGATGTGAACATTCATAGGGGTAAAATGGTGGATGGAGTGAATGTTTTACAAACTGGGCATATACAGCCTTGGTGATTGTGATACATATATACAACCTTTGGGTCTTCATGCAAACAGTTGATGGACGGGCACCGGTCACTGCATAGCCAAGATTGAATAATTTTATAAAAATGTAATATGAAAAGTAATATAATTTTAAATGTTTATACATCCTTAAATGTTTTAACTATTATTAAATATTTTACACCATGGGCATTACAGCCTTGGGTGATTGTGATAGATACTTATATACAGCCTTTCGGTCTTCATGCAAATAGTTAATGGACGGATTGAACAATTTTATAAAAATGTAATATGAAAGTGATATAATTTTAAATGTTTAAAGTAATACAATTTTAAATGAAAAGTAATATCATTTTAAATGAAAATTAATATAATTTTAGAGAAAAGTTAAATATAATTTTAAATGTTTATACAACATTAAATGTTTTAACTATTATTAAATGTTTTCCACCCTAGGCATATACAGCCTTGAGTGATTGTGATATTTATGCCTTTCGGTCTTCATGTAAACACTTAATGGATGGGCACGATCATTGCACAATGAAGATTGAACAATTTTATGAAAAATGATATAATTTTAAATGTTTAAAGTAATACAACTTTAAAGGAAAGTAATATAATTTTAAATGAAATTTAATATAATTTTAGAGAAAAGTAATATAATTTTAAATGTGTAAATTATTTGTTAATTTTAAATGTTTTAAGAAATTATTATAATTTTAAATATTAAAGTATTTAATATAATTTTTTATTAGTATGTTTTTTTATTTTTTTTTTATTTTAAATGTTTAAAAATTGAGTTTATAGAAATTATCATGTCACGGAAAAAATAAGACACTAAGTTAATTTGATTTAATTTTTAATAATAATTATATCAAATTATTTTTTACATAATTTTAAATAAAGAACAAATGAATGGTTTTTCAATTTAAAAATATATCAGCATCAATAACAATATACAAAAACCTTCATAATTCTCTTCTACACATAAATTAAGAATAACACATTTTGTATTTAGAACTTACATCAATATGAATCCACATGCACCACCCTTGAGTATAGATCATTACAATTCCCCTACTAAATCACATCCCAAAAACTAAAGAATATATATATATATATCCAAATTCAAATTTTGTGGGCATGATCCATACTTAATGGTATATATATATATATATATATTCATTGATATTAAATAATCAATAACACAATGAAATGTGTTCCATTAAAAACATACTTAGAAAAACAAACTCTAATGATATTTTTGTTCATATAGACACAAAATATATACCACCACAACCACTTAACTTGTGGTCGGTGAACATTGATAGGCCACAAGTGCCACAAATAAGTTATGTGTTACTTGTTCTCCATGCGTACTTATAATCATTCGTAATCTATGCTTCAGCTAGATGGAAACCATAGTTTACTAAAGTCAACCATGGTCAACCAAAGTCAACCATTCTCAAACATTCAAATTCAACCAAATCCAACCATCCATGAACAACCAAGGTCAACCATTCCCAAACAACCAAAGTCAACCAAACAACCAAATTCATCAATGCCCGAAAAACCAAATTCAACCAAACCATAATAAACATGGTCATTAAAAAACCAAAGTCAACCAAACAACTAAAGTCAATCATTCTCGACCAAAGTCAACCATAGTCAACTAAAGAGAACCAAAAGTCATCCATAGTCAACCAAAATCAACCATTGTGAACCAAAAGTTAACCATGGTTAACCATAGTCAAGCAAAATCAACCAAAGTCAACCAAAAGTCAACTAAAGTCAACAATGGTTAACCATGGTCTACCATACTTAACCATGGTGAACCAAAAGTCAACCATGGTCAATCCTGGTCAACTATGGTCAATAGAAAGTAAGCCAAAGTAAACCAAATTCAACGAGGGTCAACCAAAATCCACCAAATGTCAACCATAGTGAGCTAATGTCAACTATTGTTAAGCAAAATTCAACCAAAAGTTAACCATGGTTAACCAATGTGAATTGATGTCAACCATAGTAAATCAAAGTCAACCATGGAAACCAAAGTCAACTAGGTTAACTTTGGTTAGCGAAAGTAAACTTTGGTTAGCCATAGTCAAATAAAGTCAACTATGGTCAATCAAAGTCAACCATGGTCAACCATAGTTAACCAAAGTCAACTAAAGTCAGCCATGGTAAGCCAAATTCAACCATTGTCACCGAAAAGTCAACCTGTAGTCAACCAAAGTCAACCTGTAGTCAACCAAAGTCAACCACAGTTAACTAAATTCAACCATGGTCGACCAATGTCAACCATATTTAGCCATGGTCATCCAAATTCAACCAAGGTCAACCAAAGTCAATTTTGGGTGGCTAAAGTCAATTATAATCAACCAGAGTCAATCATAGTCGACCAAAGTCAATCATAGTTGATCAAAGTAAACCATGGCCAACTAAAGGAAACCATGGTCAACTAAAGTCAACCATCGTCAACTAATGTCAACCATGGTTGTTGAAAGTCAACCATGGTCAACCATAAGCAAGTAATGCCAACCATGGTCAAACATAGTCAACCATAGACAACCATGGTTAACCATTCTCAACCATAATAAACTAATGGTTGACTATTGTTAACCATAGCCAATCATAGTCAACCATGATCAACCATGGTCAGCCATAGCCACCCATAGTAACCCGTGGTCAACCAAAGCCAACTATGACTAATCAAAGTAAACCATGGTTGACCAAAGTTACCCATGGTCAATGATTTTCAACCAAAGTCAACCATGATCGACCATAGTTAACCAAAACCAACCATGGTTTACAAAAGTCATCTAAGGTCAACCAAAGTCAACGTTGGTCAACCATGCTCAAAGATTTTCAACCATAGTCAACCATGAACATTCAAAGTCAACAATGTTCAACTATTGTCAACCATGGTCAACCAAAGTCAACCATAATTAACCATGGTCAACCAAAGTCAACCATAATTAACCATGATCAACCAAATTCAAACATGGTCAACCACAAGTTAGCTCGCGAGCATCAAGGTTTATACTTTTGTTATTATTATTATCATTGTTGTTATTATTGTTATTAACAATAAATATTATTATTAAAGTCGTCAATCCTCATTATAAATTATTTTCATTTATTATTGTTATAATTATATTTTCTTATTTTCATTTACAATTCTTTTAATTAATAATTAATATTAAATTAATAATTATTATTTATTAATATTTTTATTATTTTAATTAATTTCTTATTTTCATTTAAAATTATTATAATTTTTTTTTAGTTTTTTTATAATTAATTTTATTATTATAAAATATTTTAAAAATTGCTATTTAATAATAATAATAATTATTATCATTATCGTTATTATTGTTGTTGTTACTGTTATTATTATTTTAAATAATAATAATTATTGTTACTGTTATTATTATTTTAAATAATAATAATTATTGTTATTATTATTTTTAAATATTTAATAATAATAATAATAATATTCTTATTATTTTTATTTCTTAAATATTTATAATTATAAAAGTATTTATAAAAATATATATAATTATAATAATTTTAAATGAAAATATGAAATTAATAATAATAATAAAAACAACAACAGCCACATACTAATAATAAATAATTATTAATTAAATAATTATTATTAATTAATTAATTATTATTAATTAATAATGATTAATTAAAATAACTATAAATGAAAATAAGAAAATATATTTATAAAAAAAAAGAATATTAAAATAATAAAGAAAATGTATATTTAGAAACGAAAAGAATATTTCATGTTAAAAATTTAATTGTACAAAAGTTATATGATATATTGATTAACACTTACTTATATATATAAACGTGAAACATTGTTCAATCATTATATTATAAAATATTAATAACCTTATTAATTATTTATTTATTTATTTATAATTAATATATTATTAATAATCCTATTTATCAACAATAACAAAATATAATTATAATAATTATAAATGAAAATAAGAAATTAATAATAAGAAATTATTATTAATTAAAATAATTGTAAATAAAAATAAGAAAATATATTTATAATAATAATAAATGAAAATAATCTATAATGAGAATTGACAATTTTAATAATAATAATTATTATTTTAAATAATAACCATTATTATTATTTTTAAATATTTTATAATAATAATAAATATATATATATATATATATATATATATATTTTTTTAAGATATTTTATAATAATAAAAATAATTATAAATATCAAAATATAATTATAATAATTATGAATGAAAATAAGAAAATAATAATAATAAATATTAAATATGTATTTATTATTAATAATTAATTAAGATAATTATTAATAATAATCAACCATAAGCAAGTATTGTCAACCATGATCAAACATACTCAACCATGGACAATCATGGTTAACCATTCTCAACCATAATAAACCAATGGTTGACCATTGTCAACCATAGTCAATCATAGTCAACCATGATCGACCATGGTCAACCATAGCCATCCATAATAACCCGTGGTCAACCAAAGCCAACTATGATTAATCAAAGTAAACCATGGTTGACCAAAGTCACCCATGGTCAATGATGTTCAACCAAAGTCAACCATGGAAGACCATAGTCAACCAAAACCAACCATGGTTTACAAAAGTCATCAAAGGTCAACCAAAGTCAATGCTGGTCAACCATGCTCAAGGATTTTCAACCATAGTCAACCATGAACATTTAAAGTCAACAATGTTCAACTATTGTCAACCATGGTAAACCAAACTCAACCAAAGTCAACCACAATTAACCATGGTCAACCAAATTCAAGCACGGTCAACCATAGTCAACCACAGTCAACCACAAGTTAGCTCGTGAGCATCAAGGTTTATACTTTTGTTATTATTATTATCGTTGTTGTTATTATTATTATTATTATTATAAAAAATATATTATTATTAAAGTTGTCAATCCTCATTATAAATTATTTTCATTTATTATTGTTATAATTATATTTTTTTATTTTCATTCACAATTATTTTAATTAATAATTAATAATTTATAGTAAATTAATAAATTAAAAAAAAAAAAAATATTTGCAAGGAAAAAAGTAAATTAATAATTTAAAGTAAATTAATAATTATTATTTATTAATATTTTTATTATTTTAATTAATTTCTTATTTTCATTTAAAATTATTATAATTTATTTTATTTATTTTTATAATTAATTTTATTATTATAAAATATTTTAAAAATTGCTATTTAATAATAATTATTATTATTATTATTATTGTTGTTGTTGTTATTGTTATTGCTATTATTGTTTTAAATAATAATAATTATTAA